>JAWNLI010000488.1:1012500-1612500 GCA_035042405.1 Drosophila demipolita
TATATATATATAATAAAGAAAATGCGAGAAAAAAATTCCGATTTCATTTGGTGCTGCCATGAACTTGAACTTGAACACCCTAAGCCGCCCACCTCCCGTCCCCTACCCGCACTACCTTTGGCCATGTGTGTTAGCTGCTTGGCCCGGGGCGGGGAGGGGCGATTTGACCATCTGCGCTTTTATGAGTGTGAAATAATGTCGAATGTTGAATGTTCGAATGCGCAAATGCTTCAATGCTTGAATATTGAATATTGAATGCTTTGAATGCTGTGATGTGAAAGGTTTTGTTGCTGCTGTTGTTGTTGTTGCTGTTGTTGTTGCTGTTGTTGCTGCTGTTGTTGCTAGTCTGACTGCGGTATCCGTATCTATGAGATACGCGTAAAAGCTTTGTAGCTTATGCGCCGTTTGGCTAAATGCCTGTGTATATATACCTTTAAATATATATATATATATATATGCATAAGAATATATATATATATACATATATATATATTTTAAATTATTATGTGAGATACAACAAAAAGCTGTTGCTGCTGCTGCTGCTGCCGTTGGATTAGTTGTTCTTGCTGCCCCTGCTTCAATTAGGTTAACATTAAAGGAATGCTTTTAGCTTGGCTCCGCTCGACATTAAGTGGGCAACAACAGCGGTAATCGAGGCAGCCAAGTTTTGGTTTACCCAACATGCTACGCATAATAATTGCTGCATTGCAACACAATGGAAGCTGCAACAGCAACAGCAATTGCAACAGCAACAGCAACAGCAGCAACTGCAGCAGCAGCAGCAGTAAAAAGCAACAGGAGCTGAACATATATTTTCGATGTAGGCATAACTAACGAGTAGCTTTAATTGAAACGAGTAGCAATCGAGCATTGCATTTTGTTGCAACGTTGCAGCATAAATATATTTTACACATATTTATTTGGAAACATTAATACTTGACTTACAAATTGCAATTGAATTCATTATGAAAAACGATATGATACAAATATTTAAATTCTGAACCCTTAATACAAATCTCAGCCTGTTTGAGTGCCATTATAAAAAGTGTAAAAGATATGCAATAAATAGTAAGCGGTGCTTGATTGTTTATTTGATTTTATTTAAATAAATTTGTATCTTTCAAAACGGCAAGTTGCATTAACTGTGTGCGCTTTTCAGGCTGCTTTTTTCTGTACACAAAATAAAAAACAAAAGTGGCGCGATTCAAAGTTTTGTGGCAAGTTGTTAATGATGCTGCTGCCTCTATGTGTGTGTTGTGTGTCTGTATGTATGGCTGATATCTAAGTAGTTTGAATTTGCATATTAAAATGCCATCATTAAAACTCAGCAAAGCATTTTAGTTAAGTTCACATTTGGCGAGTGAAAAGTCATTAAAATTAATGATGCATAATATTGCAGGCGCTCGACTTCTGGCAGCAACTTCTCAAAGCGCCTTTGAGCAGCTATCATGCCACTGTGCCACTGTGCGACTATGCAACACCGCTCCACTAAACCCAGCCGCCCAGCCGCCCCCCACCATCTTCCTCGATGCGTTTGCTCTAATGCCCAATAAACGTTGTTGTTGCCATTTTTCTGGTGTTTGCAATTGGCATTCCATTGAGTGTTGTACATTGTCTGAGAAAAAAACCCAGAATCAAAACTGCAACGTTGTCTTTTGCAAAACGATCCTCAACAACAAACAACCAACCAAACCGAAAAAAAAAAAAATACGATTTTGAAGAAAAATGAAAATTAATTCACATATTCAAAATGTTCCTCACTCCAATTGCACAAAACGCAAATCTTGCATAAAACAAAAAGAGCAGCCATAAGAAAAATGTTAGAGTAAATCTACAGCGGTTGCTCGGGGAATTGCCATTAATTTTGTTTTTTTTGTTTTTTTTTTGGTTAGTGAATTAAAATACTTGCGTTTGTAGCAGCTACGAAAATAGTTTGTGTTTGCCGCTTCTGCCATATTTGGGCCTGTTATTTATAAGATTTGTCACCCCCCAAATAAAGCGGAGCGCTAAGGAAAGAGCAGCAGGGAAGGCAAATAGATATATTATTGCTAGGTGTTTTCTTTTTTTCTTTTTTTTTTTTTTTGTCTTTGTTTGGCTTTGTTGTGTCGACGAATTGTCAGGCTACACAACTTTCGACACTAATTGTTGTTGTTTTTGTATTCGTATAAATTGCTATTTCTATCGCGCCGCGCAACGTTGAATCTGTTGGATATAGAAACCAACACACGAGCTGAGATCAGTGCCACAAACGTTTAATGTGGCAGGCAGATTTGTTCGATTTATTTGCTGGCTCAGCGATTGTTTGGCCCTCTCTCCTTGTAGAAGATTTCCTGCCAACAACACAAGCAGCAACAGCAGCAAAACAAAATGACAACCACAACAACAACACAAATGCAATGCAAACAATGGCCATAATTTATAACTGTTTCACAGATAGCTACATTTTTATTTTGACATAATCTTGTTGGACAGCGAACGAACAAAAAAGTGATCTGTTGATCTGTTGGTGCACACGATATTACAGATACGAGTCTATATAAAGCATTAACCTTCCTGATAACTCTAAATTTGAGCAAAAAATGCTATCTTTTTTTTTCTAGAAATGTTGCAAATATTTTCTTGCTCTTTCTTTCAAAATATTTTTTTGGGCCCCTTTACCCAACAGAGACAATTTTTAAAGTACAATTCGAATGTGTATCTTTAAAACTGGATAAATTGTGATGCCTTTGTGCAAACAGTTAATTCGTAAGGAATTTAAGATCGCTGAAGAAATCCCTTTTAGCAAGAATTTGATATTGAAAAACCCATTCCGCTGTTGAACTTATATATTTTTGGGTCTTACGTCTCTTTGTTTTTGAGATGTAATTCAGCAAATTCAAAAAGTGTTCCACATGGAATCTGGTATATTGATGAAAGACAGATCGGACTTAGTCGAAAAACATCTGCCAAAAAACTGCAGTTTTGATTTACAATGTTCTTACTCATCTTATCTTATCAGATCTTTTGAAAATATCGAAAATGAAGTCAACCAAATTGAAATAAAGCCCAAAAAATATACTAATCTATTAACGGATTTTTAGAAACATCATTCAAGGTTCTACGTAAAAAAAAACAATCTCACAAAAAAAGGAGCATTAAATGTCAACATATTTTGGGAACCTTTCTACGCGATTTTTTAAACTTTAATTGCGCTTAACAATTTTGAGCTAATAATTAAACTCACTGTGGTTTCATATTTGCAGCAATTTAAAAACAATGCTAAAAGGGATATTAAAAATTATACTGAGAGCAACAAAAAATCGGACTGAGATTTAAATAGAATGAGCTGAATGTCCAAAAACGATCAGTTAACTTTAATTGTTTTACAACACAAAAAAAAACGAAAGCATTTTAACAATATAATTATTTAATTCACTGCCAATTCGGAAGAAATTTATTTGTTTTTTCGACAATGCTTGAAAAAAATCTGTTTTCCACTTCAAATTTTGACTGAGGCCTTAGAAATATGCGACAAAGGAGCAGTAAAGATTGAAACCTTAAACAAGAGAACCGAACCAATAAACTCGATCTTTACAAATTTTCAAAATTATGAAAAGACGACAACTTTCCAAAAGAAATGTTTATTAATAGACACTAAACACGACACTCGAAGCCTGTTCTATTTTTAGATCACAAAACCAGAGGACAAACCACGAGGATCGAGGATACGACGAAACACACCAAGAGCTGTGCTGCTAATCTGTGTAGTAAATATTTTCCAAATTGTACACAATAAAAAACATAAAATTTGGCACAATTTAAAATTTGTTGTTTTATGTTTTAGTTTGTTTTTAATATTGTTTAATTTGTTTTTGACACACAATTCAATTGACTTACTCAAAAAACAAGAAAAAAAAACTGTTTTTCTTTTGGAAATTTTGGCTAAAAGAAAACTAGCAAAAAAAAAGAGGAATTGGATAAAGTTGGTCCGCTGAGTGGTTTTGCACACGCGCCACTGTCCCAGTCGGAGTCGATGTCGATGTCTTTGTCGGAGTCGTGTCGACCAAGTCAAGTCAGCAAGTCACCAAGTCACCAAGTCACCAAGTCGCTGCACAACGAAACGCACACGCAAACGCTTCAATTTGAACTGACGCGACAGCGATGCAGGCAGCGCCGGCATCGACTCGCCTAACGCCCCAAGCAGCTAAACCAAGCGCCAAGCAGCCCAGCAGCAGTCGGAGGAGGCGTAAGCACGAGCAACAACGACAGCGACAACAACGACGAGCACTCAAATCAACCGAAGCAGCCAAAGCAGCCGAAGCGATAACGCTAACGAATAAAGGCGCACGACGCATTCGGCTGTGTGTGTTCGGCTCCCACACGAAGGCTTGATGGGTTTTCGGGCTGGAAGCGATGCTTCAATGGGCACAGCCAACCAGGTTGCTTGGCTTGGCAACATGTCCAGGGTCTGCCTAACAGCAGCATGTTGCTAACACATTCAACAGCTGCTGGTGTTGTTGTTGCTGTTGCTGTTGCTGTTGCTCAGCAACATGCTGCTTGCTTGTGTGTTGCGCTTGCGCCAGTCGCCGCTTAAGCATTGAGGCAACAGGCTTAAGACACAAGCATTTCATTTCACACAAACACACACTCACACACACACAAACACACACACATACATACACCCAACACAACTAATAGAAACAACAGGCGGCAACAGCAGCAGCAACAGCGAACATAGAACATCAAACATACAACACAAGCAGAAGTTGCGCGCTTTTTTTCATATTCATTCCGATTTCTTTGCATACCCTAGCAGATTGGTTATTGTTATTTAGTCATATATGTCAAATCTACTCTATGAATTCTGGTTGAGTCTTCCGACAACATTTGCAGTTATTTGATAACAATATGAAACATTGGTTCAATTAAAACTGTCTGAAAAAATATATATTTATTTTTTTTTAATTAAATGTCTTATTGATTTTTTACGATAATAGCCAAGTAACTATTTGAGGTATATAAAAGCAGTCAACAATAATAATACATAATTAAAAGTTTTTATGTACATATCGTTTAGTGATGGAAAATCTCTTTCAAATGTATTACTGTTTATTTATTTTATGGTTTACGGTGAGAGTATTTGATATTGAGCACAATTCGTAGATGAAACCTTTTCTTACATGTTTCAATGTTAATTTTTTATTATGATTCGCAGAACTTATCAGACATGCATAACTCCCCTGCGCCTGTGTTGTGGGTAGGGCGCAGGGCGTTGGAGTTACTGTTGTGGGCAAGGGGGTGCCTTTTTTTAGTGGGTTACATTGTTTGCTGTTATGATTTTTATGATTTTTAACAACAGTTGTTGCTGCTGCTGATTGTTGTTGTTGTCTCGTTGCACTCGTTGCCTTAATTTTAACACGCTCTTTTTGTTCATTCTTTTTTATTTTTTGGCTCGAAGTGTGAAAAGAAAAGCGCTGGCCAGCAAATTTAATTTGCATATATGGTCCCCGTAGTGCAAGTTTTTTATATAAGTGTGTGTGTGTGTGTGTGTGTGTGTGTGTGCTTGTGTGTATTTTTGTGTGTGTCTCCGTGTAGCTGGCAAATCGACAGCCATTTAACGCCGAGCAGCAAGCGAAGCTGCTAATTGACTCTCGCTGCTTGCTGAAGATTTGCAGTATGGTTAAAGTGTAAGCGGGGCAACGGTAGAGGGGAAGGTGAGAATGAGGATGAGGATGAGGATGAGCATGAGGGTGGTGGTAGTCAGTAGTTGCCAAAAGTGCAAGTGTCGAGCGGCCAGAGAAGAATCGATGCCAAGCAATTATAAGCAAAATATTTAATCAACCAATTGAGTTGAACAAAAAAGGCAACCGCATCAACCAAAACCCCAAACAAACAGAAAGCAACAAACAAATCAAATAAAACTAAACAAAAATAGTTGTTAATTGAGCAGAAGCCATCTACCTCCCTCCCCACCCCCCCCCCCCCTAAACCATACCAACACTGCTAATGCTGCACGCTCACAAAATAAAATGCAACTTTTTGAATATAACAATATACAACTGAGTGTGCTTGTGGTGGGTGTAGTTTCTCTGCCTTTGTTTTGCGTGCTCCAGTGCGTATGTGTGTGTGTGTGTGTGTGTGTGTGTGTTTACATAATAATTAAAATTTTAGCGGCGTTCAAGTACAGCAATAACAACAGCAGCAGCAGCAACAAACTGAACACAGTTTCCCCCAAATGTTGCACATTGAAAACAGCAACCGAAATGTAGAAATACGACAACTAAAGCTGCCACAGCACTTTCAAATTTCACAAGACTGTGCCACACTAATAACAAAAAAAATCATAATATTTATAATTCGATTGCAATTTTATGACTCTTTTGAAATAGACGAATTAACAGCTTCAACAGCCTCAAAAGCGCTGAATATCTTTCTCAGCAATGCGAACACTTAGCAGTGTATGAATATATATATGTATATTTACATATATATATATATATATTATTCTAAATATTTGATAATTGAATTTTTGACAACTTAATTTTGAGTTGTTAGCGATTTAAGTGCGTATTCAAATTTATATATACTAATATATTTATATTTAATTTATTTTGTATTTGATTACTCTATTCATGCCGACATTTCAAAAATTATAGACACCCTCATGGATAGTTGAAAGTAATTTATATTCATTGCAATGAAAACAATTTATGTATTGTAAATCATTTGGCTGCCATCTCGATGCACTGCCTGCAGGTATCCAAGCCATATGGCAATGGAAACACGAGATTATCTGCATCAAATACTTCTTGTACAGGGAACTCGCATTGAGAACAATTTCAAGGAGTTTAGACAATGTGCAACTGGTTCAATTTCTGCTTGAATTAAGATATTATACCACGAAAGGTTATTTAAATTTGGAGCACAGAGAGACGTTCCTCACCATGATGAACGATTGCATAGCAAGGATGAGTATTGAATAGAATTGGAGTATAAAAGAACATTTTTTAAAATTGCCCATGTGAGTGATCAAAGTATGATGTATCCATTAAAGAATTACAAACTTCACGACAAATTATAGTTTTGATTTAAGTTAATATTTTTTTAAAATTCTTTGGTTTAATTTTTGTTCGCTATATTATTGGTTGTATGAACTATTATTATTATTATTATTATTAGTAGTATTATTATTAATAATATTATTCATACACTGCCACTTAGTTTCGTCTTATGTGACCATATTCTAAGCTAATAGCACCTTTATCGACACCGAATCCAGGCGGATTTCGTGGATTATTATCAGGTAGAGGTTTAGAGTATTTATTTTTTAATCTTCCAATACCAATATTTAGAAATCGGTATATCTTTTATTTATAATAGTGACCGTAATAACACGACTCTAAGTTAATTTTTTGCTCAAGCTCAGCATATTAAAATCTGTGCGTAAATCACTTGAGGCTACATATTTCTGCTTAAATTAAGTTGCAGTCCGAGTTTTAGTTACACTTTTTACTTAATTTCACTCGCCAAAGCCAAAGAGGAAGTATATAAAAAAAAACCACAACAAAAACAACAACAACAACAACAACAACAAGAATATCAAGTCAAGTGGCGGAAATTCATTAAATTTACAAGGACACAACTTTGGGATGCGTTCGACTTCCTGTGTATGTGTGTGTGTGCTTGTGTGTGTATGTATGTATGTGTGCGAGTCTTTTTTGTGACCTCTGACATTGCATTTAATCTCGTTGACAGCACTTAACACGCCCCCGCATACCAAAAACGGCGACGCCCGTCTTAATAAAAGCTCACTTCAACAAACGGGCTGTGGGAGGCAGGGAGTTGGGGGTGGGATGGGGTGGGTTGGATGGTTCGCAGAGTGGTTGGTGTTGTGTGTTGAGTGTGCAGCGGATTATTTAAGTTTATAATACGCTTAGGGGTAATTTTAATCTGTTGCAAATTGTTTTTGTTGCTAGCCCCGCTGCAGATGCCACAATCGACGATGCTAGCTGGCCAAACCACTGAGCCACTCGGCCGCCCAACCACCCAACCACCCAAAAAATCACCATACATAAAACATCTTTTTACACTGCCTGCGATGCTGCTGGTTTTTTAACTCAGCTGTTATTATTATTATTTTTTTTTTTTTTGTGGCAAATGCGTGTTTGTATTTGTGGCATATTTCATAGATATTGTAATCCACATGTGTGCGCGAGGAGCGAGGGGTGTTGCAGGCGGGAGGGGGCTAGCTGGCACCACTGTGGTTATGATTTGGATTTTGATTTTGGTGCTGCATGCTGCTTGGGTCGTTTCATTAGGCAAGTGGGGCGGCGGCAGAGTGGGCGTGGCCGTTGATGTTGCTGTTGCCCCATCGCCCCCGTTGGGGGAGCAATAGTAATTTCACTTTTTTGAAATAGGTTTCCAAATGTTTTGTTGTTGTTGCTTTTGCAATTTAAGCGTCGATTCCTTAGAGGAGGGTCAGGGTCATAGCTGGGCCATTTCATTTATTAAGCGCTGGCACAATGGAAATGGAACGGGAACAGCCAGTGGAACTGGAACAGAGCTTAGATCAGTATTTAGCTGGTGCTGTGTTTCATTCCAGCATTCAATTGTGCCATGTTTCATTTAAACTTGATACAAATTAAACTTTTCTCCAGCGGAACAGTGGAAGTGAAACACCGAAAACACCATTAAAATCTGCCCAAATCTGCATATTCGCGTGAAAAACTTCAACCGATTTAATCACTGTGCCAGAAAGTATTTTCATAAGTTTTCTGCTTAAAAGAAAATATTAAAATGAAATATTTGGCATTGAAGTGGCACGCACCAGAAATTAATAGGTTAATGGTGCTTAGTGTTGTAGTATATTTAGTTTCTTGATGCAACAAATACTTTCCAATTGCACAATCAACTTTTCAATATTCGCTGATCAAATGCGGCATTGTTTCCTTTTCGCTAATGAGATCAGAGATCGTCACACAAGCAAATCAAAAATCAATAACATAAAAATAAATAAAATACATAAATGGCAAAAACGAATAATATTGGGAATTAAAAGAAAATATAAGTTGAGGCAATTGAAAAATGCTACTTCAGAGCACTAAATAATCGCAATTTATGGGAAAAGTATGAGGAATCAATTTAATAAGAAATAAACGAAAATCAAAATATAAAATCTTAACTCACCGTGTGGCTGTTCGGGTTCTTGCTCTTGCTTTCTCCTGCGCTCTTGCTCTCGTTCGCGCTCTTGCTCTCGCTCTTGCTCTTGCTTTCGCCTGCGCTCTTGCTCTCGTTCGCGCTCTTGCTCTCGTTCGCGCTCTTGCTCTCGTTCGCGCTCTTGCTCTCGTTCGCGCTCTTGCTCTCGCTCTTGCTCTTGCTTTCGCCTGCGCTCTTGCTCTCGTTCGCGCTCCTGCTTTTCCGCTTCCCAGCGCTCTCGTTCGCGCTCTTGCTCTCGTTCGCGCTCTTGCTCTCGCCTGCGCTCTTCCTCTTCCGCTTCCCAGATGACTTGCTCTCGCTCTCGCTCAGGCTCTTGTTCTCGCTCGGGTTCCGGCTCGTGCTCGGGTTCCGGCTCGTGCTCGGGTTCCGGCTCGTGCTCGGGTTCCGACTCGTGCTCGGGTTTCGGCTCGTGCTCGGGTTCCGGCTTGCGCTCGTACCCGTCGTCGTCAAAGGTGCAACCTGCCTCGTCTGTCTGGTCGTCGCACTGTTCAAACTTATCGCAGCGATATCTATTCGGAAGGCAGCGATTGTCGCACTTGAATTCATTTTCGTTGCAAACTAAGTTTGGGGAAAAAGCGCAACGTAAAAGAAATGCAAAGAAAAATAAATAAATTTCAAATAGCTGACGCAAAACAAACATTTACAAAAATCAGATGAGTGATGATAATAATTGATCTGAAATAGCTTGTAATTGAACGAGTGAAATGTAGTCGATACTTTGACTATACTGCTGATTCTCAGCTAGAATTTCGTAATTAATGGCAATAATGTGATATGCAAGTTGACGATTGGCGATTGAGGATATTCTTTTTTTGTTTGTTGGTTTTTGGAAATGATCTTTACCGACGTAGCAATTCTCCTCATCTTCGCCTGTGGCACAATCTCTTCTGCCATCGCATCGCTTCTCGTAGCAGATTTCTAGGTTACTCTTGTAACAGGTGAATCTCGCATCATCGAGACACGCCTCGTATCCAGAGCCATTGTCCTCTGCAAACTCATCGTCGTAGTCTAAATGTGCGTGTGTATATGGGAGTGTGGGTGTGTGGAGGGCACGTTAAATAAATTATAGTATTTTAAATTAAAAATATAACAAAAACATGCACAATTGGTCAATTTCGATTGAATGAATGGCAGGAAAAGAGCGAAGATATAAACATATACAATTTATTGTGAAATGGAACAGTGAGAAGGATAGATAGAGAGGGGGAGAGAGAGAGAGATGGGTAGATGGAGAGACATAAATATAATGCCAAAGTGTCTGGTAATTCTGCATAGTTAGTAGAGATCTAGTGAAGGCTAGTGAAAGATGGGAGTGACGTGGAGACTGAGCGAAAGAGAGAAACATGCTGCCCAAAGAGAGGCCAAATGAGAGACGAAGAGAGCATGAGAGAGAGAGAGAGAGCAGTATCCAAACAGCTTAGATAGTTATTCTCTTTATGTATTTAGATGGGTGTCTCGATTTTCAGTGAATAAGCAAAATATATATACACTAATTTTAAATAGTAGAATGGATTCAAAATCGATTTCTTAGTTCGTATATTTTATTTTCTATCGAAGGTTTAACTTATTCCTCAAATCAGAAAATAGAGTATCGAACATTGTAATCGAGAAACCACTTTTTGTTTGCACTTGAATGAATCGTTGAATTTAAATGCTGCCAATATAAAAACCGTTTTTTATGAAGAAGGTGAATATTTAAAAAGTTGAATTGTTCTGTCCAGGCTGATCAGACAATACTTCTATTTATCGTCTAAGACTTAATAAAACAATAAGATGAGAGTAAACCACTTTTCAATGAAAACTGCAATGTTGATTTTAAGTTTCGGCGCTTTGAACTACATTCGAAAGATAGATATAAGTACAGAAACAGGCGTAGTTCAATTTACGAAAAACATTTCCGTTGCCGGTAGTTTCCAATCCGCTTTGGCAAATTGGAGCATCTTCGAAAATGAAAACCGGAAAGCTGCTCGTTATTCGCAAATTGGAACACGCCTTGCATCTGAAAATTGATGAAAAGTGATCTTGCCAGAATACGCTGCGTTATCCGTGGATTGGTGGGTTACCAATGGGAGTTTAATATTGCTTGCTTGTGTGCGTTGTATGTGTGTGTGTGTGTGTGTGTGTGTGTGTGTATGTGCGTGGGTTAGTGTTTGTATGTGCTTATTTAGTATATATAGCTTTGGTATTATTAGAGTCGCTTCCCCAAGCACATCATTGCTTGCCTAATGACAGACAGACACAGACACACAAAAAGTGAATTGGAGACTGAGATAAGAAGACAGAGAGCGGGAGAGAGCGAGAGAGTGAGAGAGAGAGAGAGAGAGAATGGGATGACAAACAGTTCGTTCTTCGCTCCGTAGTGGATCCCCCCAGCTCAGTGGCACTTGGTGGCTTGGCGGTGGACACGTACTGTGTCTTGCACATGTCGGGAAATTCATCGGAGCCATCTTCGCAATCTTTGTGATTATTGCAGATGAACGCGCAGAGGATGTATTGTGTTTTGCCTGAGTCGCATTGGAAAGTATCCGCAGCGGAGGTGCAGTGGCTGGCAGGTGGGAAGATATACACAGTCTGCGTCTCCTCATCCGAATCCAAATCCTCTTCGTTCGGTTCATCTTAGTGGTTAAAAGTGTGTGTGTGTGTGTCAGTGTGTGTAGGTGTGTATTTAAGCATGTAAGTACAGTTTTGTGAGTTTTTAACTAAATCTAAGAGTAGCTTTTATTTACAGAGACAGATGGACGCTACTTGGAAATACTTTTAGGACTGACACATTTGTACAGCTTGTGGCACGAACCATCAAGTAATAAATATTAAGTATGTTTAAGTATTACGCAATGTCAAATCCAAATTGGTGTGATACAGGATAGGGAAGGGGTATAGTTGAAATGTTAAATTGTATCTGACTTATGTGAAACTTACCCGTAAAGAGGCTGAAATCGAAGTAATCGCCGAGGGAGGCAGTCAGATTGCCAATGCTATGCAAATTCTGCAGCTGATCGTGCAGCTTCTCCTTGAAATCCACGATATGTTTCGGTATCTCCACTTTGAGAATCACATTAACCATGAACTTATCGGTTGCTTGACTGAGTCAGAGAAGAGAAAACATAAAATTGGATTTAACATTTAACATCAGTTCGGGTTGGGTTTGATTGGGTTTTCCATTTAGAGATGGACACTTTTCGAATTTTCTGCTTACTTTTTAGCATTGTTTTATGTTTGAGGAACTCTGTTTATTGATTATTGAAAACCGTTTCTCTGACAAACTACAAAAAGATCTTAAGAAATGTTGGGGTACAAATTTTGTTTCTATGTTTCAAAATATTTGAATTGAAAATCATTGCTTATATATTTTCAAAGTAACGTTATGAAAATAAAAAAAGAGATGTTTCATAAAAAATAATTAAATAAATCAATTATTTTTAAAAATAATTTAGCAATAAGTATTTAGTCTTTTTGAGGAGTGCCAGCTGAGATCTTCGACTCGATAAATAGGTAATAAGCAAAATCTGCAATTATCATTGTTTGTCATATGGCAATCTGAGCATCAATATTCATTTAACTTGATTTGAAGTTTGAGACACGAACGTGCCACGAAACGTACGCAGTTCATCTGCCAACTTGCTACAAATAGTTGCAGACTTGTCGGTCTGCTGATAATTGACCTACTTGACATTCAACAGAGTGCTTCTTATAATATCTTCATCGTCGATTTGGTACTTTTCTCTGAAAAAGTTTTGGAGACCGTTTTGGAGATTCTCGCTTAGATTTATAAACTTCTCGCTCGTCCTATCATTGAACTGATTATGATACGGCTCATTGACGGTGAACTGTGCGCGGTCTGTGAATGTAATAAAATTGAAGTGATTACGATTACATTTTCGTTTCCCTTTTTTATTTCCAGTTGAACAACTTACAAAATAAAGTTTCAATGCCATCATTGCCGGAACCGAGATTGTCCTCGTCAAGGTCATCGTCCTGCTCATGGGGCAACACACCATTCTGGCGCTTGACCACCTGCCTTCTCTGCTTCGGTTTCTTGGCGCGCTTATACCTCGTCGGGGCATCGTTTGCCTTGCCCTTGCCATTGCCAAAGAATCTTGTTAGTTCGCGACGGACTCTTCGAACGCCCTGGTTAAACCAGTTGCCCTCGTCAACGGAATCATCAATCAGGGGTGCAAACTCTTCCAGGTGGTCGGAGTCCGCGAAGGACGTCTGGTCCTCCAGATCGAAGAACATGTGGCCATTGTCATCGAGATTTGAGCTTTTCTGCAAATGCAAGTCAATAATAACAATAAACGATTTGTTTCATTCGTTAAAAACGTATTATTTAATAAAAATTTCAAAAAATTTTAACCTAACAAAATGCTCAACTCAACAAACTTTAAAGCTCTTCGTGGGTTGTGTTCCATGCTAAGTGACATAATGTATAGTTGGGAAAGCACTGGGCAGCTTACACAGCTTTCTACCACAGCGTCTCGAGCTGTTAAGCTTAACATCGAAAGCTCGTTGCTCGTTGCTGTTAAGTTGAGTTTCACAACTGAAATGTAACAGTTAAATCATAATCAAAAAGTTTGGCGTTTCTGTTATGAAATTTGCTGTTCTTTTCTGTGTTGTGTTGTTTTTCTTTTTCTTTTTTAATTATTGAACTGTGCGTGTGGTCATATGTCGTTTTTGAGGAACTAAATTCAATGACTTTAAATTCTATAAAAAGCTTCTACTCAATTTGTGATTCAATAGAAGCAATTCATTCTTTTCATTTCTGTTTATCTACTTTTCAAGCCCTTAATCAGTCAGACACCAAAATAACAAAATATCAATTATCTCTTTTTCTGTCTCAACTTCTTTAGCTACATGTTGCTGTTGGCTGTCAAACTGTAAGGCAGGCAATTTCAAACTTTCGTATTCGATTTGTATTTCAATTTTAATGCAATTTTCTTTAATTTATTTGTGCTTTGTAGCATTCTCAATAGCTCGAATATTTTCCAAGTGACCCATATTCTTGAATTATGCTTGTGTTTTATACGGACTTACTTCTGTTTCTGTTCAATTTATTGGCGGCTTTTTGGGGCACAACAAGTTTTTGGTGTTTTGGAGCGGAAACGGGGAAGGGAACGTTAAATGTTGCTGGCTATTTTTACTCGTCCAATTGAATTCAAGTGTCAATTTTTTCTGACTTTTTAACGTATTTTAGATTTTAGATTTTAAATATCTCTGCCTATGAAAATCCCCCATCGGCTCTGTATTCCCCGCCCCTTCCACTAGTCAACACTGTCATTGTTGCTGCGTCATATTTCAATTGTGATTGGTGCAATGCCCAACAAACAACTTAAAATTATATATTATGCCTCACTGCCCCCTCTCACAGAACGTATCCGTCTGCTAGAAATTAAATTTCAAATATCGAGGGCTTCTTTCATTAGTCATAATAATAAGCAATATAAGCACAAATTGTTATATTAATTATATCATTCTAATTAAAGTAAACTCTGATCTTGAATTACTTCAGTAATTTGTTATTATTCGATGTGTGTCGATGCTAGTCAGTTGCAACCAAGTTAACCGCATAACGGTGCTAAAGCTCGCATTCCTTGCCTGCTTTTGTATTGTACAAATATGAATGTATATATACAATTCTCACCATTGTCACATATATCTGTTATCTTTTGTGGAGCCTTAGACAAAGGTGTATGGAATGTGGGTCAAATGTGCATTGAACAGACGATATTTAGTACCCCCCCCCCCCTCTGCTTCCTGCCCCACCGTACAAAATACTACACAACTCATTGCTAAGGCTGATAAGAAATGCTCATGAAAATGGGTGAAATTGCGGGGAAAGTGGCAGGGGAATTGCAGCGGAATTGCCTGTTGCACTTGCATCAGTTTTCGTTGAAATTTATACAAATCGTATGTACATATGTATGTATAAGTTCACTTGGAGTTCTGCGGAAATTGAATCAATCAAAAATCAAACTGAAAATATATAAACAACAACAAAAAAACAAACAAACAAACCACTCAAAACAAGTGCAACTCCAACAACAAAGTTGAACAAACTTTTCAAAGTGTGTGCCGTAATTCGTCTCAGGCCTTTCGCCTTTTGTTGTTG
The DNA here is from genome assembly GCA_035042405.1 of Drosophila demipolita. Lineage (NCBI taxonomy): Eukaryota > Metazoa > Arthropoda > Insecta > Diptera > Drosophilidae > Drosophila > Drosophila demipolita. Next base: position 1,027,802 of record JAWNLI010000488.1, read on the forward strand.
CTTGTTTGGTGTTGTTGTTGTTGTTGTTGTTGTTGTTATTATTATTATTTTGTTGTCATTTTGTTTGGCTGCTTTTATGGTTGATGCCTTTGAGTGTTGTCTGCGCTGCGTCTGCGGCATTGTCTGCTCCCCAAAACACTGCACAGACTAAGTAGTATGTACGTGTTGTGCTTATGCCATGTCTCTGCCACATATCGATAACAGTGACTCTATTGGCATGGGGCAGCCGGTTGCGAGAAGGGAGTAGGGACCAGGGGAGAGCGGTGGATAGGAATAGGCTTTCTAGTCATAGTCACGTGCAGCATGATGAAACTTTTAGTTTTTGGACTATCTGCGCCCTTGTTGAAGGTACCTTTATTTTGATATGCAAATTGTAACTCATATATGTATATATATATATAAATATATATTCTTAATCAGCATCATTAAAGGAGTCTATATTCATTTTAGTCCTTCCGCTCTGCACGAATTGGTTGCCTTATATTCGCCGTTCTTCGTTAAATCGGAACCGCATTCGAATCGAAATTGAAATCGGAACCAGAAATTTCCCTGGTATATGATGACGATTCTGATAAACACTTCAGCTCTAAAATCAGTTAAAAACCCCTAAAAAAAAAGTTTTTAATTCAAAATCCTTTATATTTGAATTACATATAATGTGGAATATTTTGTATAAAGTCAGTCGTGAAATAATTACAATTTTCTTAAAGCAAAGCACATTTTGAACACCGCACTAAAATATAGATATCAGCAAAAGAGTATGCAATATTCGGTGTGGCAAAGGTAAACGTTCTTTCATGTTTTGACAATTTTTCTGTGTTATTTCTTGTTGTTCTTTGGCGTGTGTGTGTGTGTGTGTGTGAAAGTAAACCTGTAGATATGTACACTGCTCAATGGCAAATGGTGACTTTAAGATTGGGCAAACTTGTAAAAGAAAGCGTAAGAAGTTAACAGCATCTTTTAAAGCCGCTTCATTTATTTTGAAAAGCAGCACATTAGGAATATCGATGAATTAAAATGTAATCGGCACATTAAACAATTAAACAGATGTGCAAATAAATCAGTTATGCTGCAGAACTAAACACCAACGCCAAATAGTAGACAATTGAAAGTGTGAATATTAAATTGGCATAATTGGCACAGAATGTGCTTGTTTTTGTGTTTTTGTTGTTTATTATTATTTAGCCAACGAGCAGCAGGTTGATCACGCAGTGCCCGTCAAACTATGCGAGCAGCACGCACCGCCCACGCAGCGTGTGTTGCATTTAATAGATTGTTACGCATACGCCACGTTGCACAAACAAGTGGCCAGATCGAGAAGAATGCGTGTGTGCACTGGCAAAATATTTGTGCAATTAGACGGACAACACGCAGATGTCTGCCAGAGAGATGAATGAGTGCAAATGTCCTTGAACCAATTGTCAGCATTATGAATTCTCAAGTGCCAGCACAAGGGGAGAAGGTGTCGGTGCTTGGTGGGGGACCGTCACTTATTGCTGACACAAATAACTAAGTGGCACGCACACACACACACACACACACACACACACAAGTCATCAAGGTCAATGCAGGTGTTAGTCATGCATGTATTCCACCCGCCATGCCCCCCCCCCCCCCTCAGTCGTCACCCTTCGACAGAAGTTGGCTAAAATGACGCGTGCATTGAACCCGAACACAAACCCAAATGCGAGCCCACAAATAGACAGCGCACAGATGCCAAAGCCGAAGCAAAGCAAAGCAAACAAAATCAAAGCCCAAAATGAAAAACCAAAAAAACCACAAAAATATTAATGCAACGAGAAACATAGACAATGATTTTCGCTTATTTCCTGCGAATACAAACTGCACAAACTCTAACCCAAAACAAAACAATCGACAAGAAAAAAAACTAAAAATTCTAAGAATCAAAACTCAGCTCAACTGGCAGTCACCCTGTGATTTTAAATAATTGCATACCTAAAGATAGTCACAGGACCTTAGGAAAATATATAAAATTCACTTAGAACGGAAATTTTTAAAATCGCCCTGAAAACTACAAAATTTGAATTATAAAAATTGTATTCAGATATACGAAATATATTGAATGACAATTTAAATTTAGAAATTCCGTAAATATTTACACAATTTGCTCTTCCCACTGATATATGTATTCATAGGCTATCTAAAATGTTTGAATATGAGAAATTAGTTTTCTATTTTCTAATTTAATTATTAATTTGTTTATTTATTTGTATTATTATTAATTATTATTAAAAATTAGAAATATTTTTTTTTAAGTTTAGAAAAACTAAACCTTTAATTAACGAAAGAAAAGCAAAGGGTTTTTTTTTTGGAAACATGGTTTTCGAAATTGTAGTGCGATTTTTTTGGAGCTTACGAGACTAGTCCTGGCTACAGGGTATATACAAATTGCAGAGGCCACAAGTTCTTGCACCTCCAACCAGCCCCCTCCCCCACCCCACTACATCTTCCTTTGGCGGCTCATAAATTGTGCAGCACATGTGTGTGCTGGCAATTTATTTTCATCTAGTCTTGCATGTAGTCAAAATGTGAAAATCGCTTTTCGCCAGACAATTGCCGACAACGCAATCGATTGTACAAAACACACACACATATATATACATATATATATATATATTAATATATAGTGGCAGAAGTAATGCGGCGACTAACTGACTCACTTAGAAACATACAGTTCCGCGCCCCCCCGCCCCACCAAACCCGGCAAAATCATTGCAAGCTTAAAGCAATTTTTGATTTGTTTTCTTTGCTGTAGGCTACAATTATAAGTAACGGGGTAAAAACATGTGAGAATTTGATTAAAAGCTAACGTCAAGCTAATTGCCAAATGGCAAATGGCTAACAGGCAGTTGCAGTTCTTGTTCCTGCCACTGTTCCTGTTCCATTGTCTGGGCCACATTGCGCATACGACGTGTAAGCGACAGAGCAAAGGAGTGGACGAGACTGAAAGGAAGTGTAAGAGGCAATGAAGGTGTGTGTGTGTGTGTGTGTGTGTGTGTGTGTGTGTGTGGGTTGAGCTAGGCGGATCAGATCAAGTGCACTTATTGCAAGTATTTGGGTATTTGGAGCAAGTGCAAAGCAATTGACGCCTCGCAAAAAGATTACGCGATTTAAGTGCATCGCGTCAATCTTCATCAGCAGCGGCGCGAATGAAGATAAAAAGATAGCCTCAAAGGCTAAAATAAAAGCGAAATAAATACACAAAACAAAAAGTTGCTCAAATTTGAACCTACAACTTGGAGATGCAGAGCAGATTGGGGTGTTGGTGTGAGACCTGGACACACGAACACACACACACATACATTTTGAGCAAATTGCATTTGAACATTGAGCCGGAATGCGATGCAATCCACAGCAATGCGCTGCGATGCAATGCGAATAGCTGTTGCCAGGTCTCGTCGCAGCAGGAAGTATTTAGACTAAAAGATGCTTCAACTCAATTTGTGTTGATCTACACACACACACACACCCACACCCACACACACACACATGCACACACATATAAAAATATTTGCAAATTTGCTTTGGCTTTAATTAAACGTTGGATTTATGCAATTGCTTTGATTTAATTAGTTTTTATTTGCCCCTCTCTTTTGCCACATTGCATTCAATGTGCAACGCTTGTGGCATTTTTTCATTTTGTGTCAGTGTAGGTGGTGTGTAACAGACCTAAAGCTGGGATTGTGTCCTATCGGAGCTAAATATAAATCGCATTCAATTCCGTGCCAGCTCAGCCATTTAAATTAATTAATCCGATTGCACTCAATCTAAGCTGCCAAATAACTTATGTATCTATGCAACGATTCAATCATTTTGAACAGTGTAAAGACAACAATTAAAGCACCACCTGACATACATACAATATATAATATGGCTTATAGCAGGGCAGTTTTTACTCGTATTCTAGGTAAGACATTTAAGTACTACTTCTGAAAGTGCTGATGAACGACTTAAACTCAAGGAATTTTTTGCTATATATGAAGTGGCACTTAATGTCAAGGAATTAGTACTTGTCTTGACTTTACATATGTATATAACTTTTTACTTGAAATGAGTAGTATTTTAAGTAAAATATTCTATTCTACAACACTTGAAATATATGCCAAGCAATATAATTGAGCACTTTTCTTGAGATATGAAAGCTGTTAAATAATAACACCCCAACAACGCTCAAAAGACTTTTAAAGAGAACCTTTTAAAGATCTGTTAGTTACCCAATTTTTATATAAGCCAACTACTTTTTTTGTAACTTCAATTGAAACGTTCTGCAAACTGGCAACAATTTGTTAATTAAGCATTTTTGTATTTTTCACGCAATCCATATTCTATATCAGGTAACTTTTGATCTATGCACCAGACCCTGTGACTTACTGTTCCCAACCCAACCTAACCCGATCCCCAAACGCGATGGCAGGAAATTAAATTCAATGTTACAATAAGCAAATGGCAAACAATGCGCCGAACCTTCAAATGTTGTCTACTAGAGAGACAGAGAGAGAGAGAGAGAGAGAGACAGAGAGAGAGAGAGAGAGAGACAGAGAGAGAGAGGGAGGGAGAGACAGAGCGAGAAAGGGGGACAACAAGTTACACCTGCCTGCGAATTAGCCAGAGAGTGTGGATAGCCATCATGGTCTCGCCTCCAAATGTGGCATGAGAAAAATGACAATGCCAAAGTTCAAACTGAAACTGAACTGAAATTGTCGCCCCAATCGCAGCCGCATTCGCTGACGTTGTCATTGTTAGGGTATATCATTGTTTTGAGCACTTGATAAATCTGTGCTGTTAGTTAGTTATAAGCCCTCACACACACACACAGACACACATTGTGCCCACATACAATGTACAATATGCAACTCATTTAAATGTTTTGCCCCCGAGGCACGTCTCCTTTTCGCTGTAAAACAAATTTGTTTTATTCTTCTTTTGACGACATGGCCAAACTGCGAGCGAAACTGAGATAAAACAGAACTTGAAAATATCCTATCAACTAACCCAATTAGTCCTGATGCACATATTCAATTCCTTGGCATATGAACTGATCATTATGCACTTTGAGGATATTAACTAAGAGATCGTCAAAGCTTTCATTTCAATTAAGAACACACGAATTTTAAAACATTCCGATTTCAAATCGAATTGTCATCAATCTAATGTTTAAACCATTTCCACTTGATTGAAAAAAGATGTTTAAAAAATCAGATATGTAAAATAAATTTAAATTTTAACATATGTACTAAATAAAATGAAATCAATGAAATATGTAAAATAAATAAAAAATAAATCGGATGGCATTAAAATGTAAAATGGATTTCACAAAAATACCAAATCATATTTATATATAGATTTAGTCAAAGATAAGATTAAGTATACAGAATATATTTTTAATTTGCACACATTTTCCATTCCGGAGAAAAACTAAGATAATACAAATATCAAAGCGCTGACTTGCTGTGAAAAGCGTGAAAAGGATAAACCTCTTTGGGTGTCCTTTTAAGTGCATTTAATAGCTACAGGGTATGCACAACGATGAGTAGCAGAATAGGAAAAAAAAATCAAAAAAAAGAGGAGAAATGATGGCCAGAAATGCCATCACGCCCGTTGACTGTTGATCCTGGCGCTTTGATGTTTTACAAAGTCGTCGTCGCAGTTAGCAGAAGAGGCAGCAGAGGCAGCAGAGGCAGCAGAGGCAGCAGAGGCAGCAGAGGCAGCAGATTTTGTTTTCTGCTGCTTGCCACCGAAACTGAGAGACGTTGACGAGGCTGGCGGCCTGTGGCAAGTGTGGCACATCACATCACTTGGGCATGCGGTGCACGTTTTGGCAATTTCTCATAAAACAAACGACCATTAACGCCTTTAAGTTGTCGGCAGACTTTTGACGTGGCTCTACGTTTTGGTGGTTGGGCGTCTATGGGTTCAGATACTAGTGGGTGGGTGGTTAGTTGGTTGCTTGGCTGGTTGGGTGGGCTGGGTGGTCTGGGTGGATTGGGTTGTTATTTCGACAGTGGCGCGTGTGCGGCTCCAGCAGCGTGGGTGTCACTTTGTTCGTGCCACATATTAAGTTGTCAGCCAGCGGCAAACCACAAAACACATTGTCAAGCGATGATAGAGAAACAGAAAAAGAGAGACAAACAGATTGAGTGAGAGAGCGAGCGAGAGAGAGAGAGAGAGAGAGAGGCAGAGTGTGAGTGGGTGTGCTAGAGTGAAGACACTTTTGATCAACTAAGCCATGTTTAATGGGCATATTTAGGATGGAGCATGGCTGCTGACCAGTTACGTTGCAACTGGCATGTGGCAACTATTGACTGATATGCATATGGTGGCATATTCGCACAAGCTCAGACTCGCTCAGTACCTCAGTCTCAGCAGGTGGCAAGTTGGCTGTAACAGCAGCAGCAGCAGCAGCAGCAGCAGCAGGAGCTGACTTAACAAAGCCAATTTGCGTGCGTAATTTGTGGCACTTAGACGCTACGTGCCGCTTGGCTATGCGGCTGCCAGGTGGCAACATCTTACGCCTTGTCATTTGTCTGCATTAAATGGTTTGCCACCACCATACCCCACTCCCACTCCCACTCCCACACCCACTCCCATCCCAGCCAACTTGTAATTGAGCATTGGCTACTTGACCAGGCCCAGAACGGGCCAATACCCGCGAACTGCAGCTGGGCAATTGTACGTAATTAATGTGGTCAATTAGCTTCCAATTTGCCATCAAATTTTTGGAAAAACCAAATGTTTTGCATTTGCATAGTATAAATATGCAACACTTTGGCGTGGTTGACTGCGGCATACCCTGCATTAAATGCAAATTTGGCAATCCATAAAATCAAGTTGGGCCAGTTAAGATGTGATTTTTGTGATATTATATATATATATATATATGTGTGTGTGTCTATTAAATTCCACATGTGCATATAGGGTATGTGCAAGTGCAGCAGACTCAGCTGTGTCCACATGGCTTGTTTTACCACACATTTAAGTTAGTTGTTATGTCATCAGTTGACTTTATGAACTCAAAGTACTTAAATGAAATTCCAGCTAATTTTAGGTATATTAAAAACTAAATTAACATCGTTAGTTAAAAGCAATTTTCACTTTAGACCATTTACGCTGACCCTATATATATATATATATGTATGTATATATATATATATATGTGTGTGTGTGTGTGGAAATGTGGCGAACGCTTCACACGTTTTTGGCTTTATGATTATTATGATCTTTATGCTTTATATAGCCCCTCGTTGCTTCTTCTTGTTCATCATTTTGTTTTTCTCGATTTGTGTATTTATTTCGCGGTATTTGGTGTACTTTATTGCTACAAAGTTTTATGTTCAGTTTTAATGTAGCGTATTTTGCAATCCTGTTTTGTGTGTTTGGTATTTTGTATTTTGTATTTTGTATTTTGTAATAATCTTATTGTCGGCGCTCAGTCGTTTCATTTTTGGATTTTTATGTCTTCCCGTTTCAGTCATTTTTTTTATGGCAACTGCTCAGCAAATTCGCCACGTGTATATTCTGTGTGTGTGTGTGTGTGTGTGTGTGAGTGTGTGCGTCATTGCCATAAATGTTGCATTTCTATATTTCGAGTTGTTGCATAAATATTTATAGAAATGACTTCAGGCCGGCGGCATCTATGCAAAAACTAATTTGGTGCAACACAAACCAAAAATGCCGTAATAAGAACAACAACAACAACAACAACAACAGCCAGTTGAAAAAGTATGCAACATGCAACAGTTGTAATTGCAATGCGTTCAAGTCACTACGGAAACTGAAGACGCTGTTCATAAATATATATATATATACATGGGAGCATGCTCTTAGCCAGATTTGGTTGTTAATGTTGTGCGAAGCATGCCTTACGCTGCTTGTTCTGACCCTTTGCCGGAAAAGGCTTGCTTCTGCAATTATGGCTGCCCAGAAATCTGAGCTCAATTAGTCGCAAGTTACTCAAAAATATTGCAAAACAAATATAATAGCCATAAAAGACGAGAGGCGAAGAGGCCAAAGCGGGCGGTGCAGCGCCACAATATGAGTTGTGGTAGCAGCCAGCAGCCACCACGTTTTTGGCTTCCGTTTGGCGCTAACTTAATAAGAAAAGCAGTGCTGGTTTCAGTTTTAATTTGTCAAACTTTGGCAAGTTGGCCAATAACAACAATGGCAACAACAAGACCACGTTGAGTGTGGCTATCAGAGTTAAATTTGCCTGCTGCTGCTGCTGCTGCTGCTGCTGATGTGGCTAAGTCTGCGGTGCAATTAGCAATCTGACCTTTTAACCCTTTTGCGGCCCCCTGTAATGGCAGCCAGACGACCTTGTAACCACAGCGACTACAAGTCAAAGAAAGGGAAGGGAAGGGAAGGGACGGAACGGGACGGGATGGCAGGAATGCTAGCAGCAAATGCAGATGAGGCACGCCAGTTCAGCTGCAACGTTCCACAGTTGTCATGTGGTAACATCATCATCAACAACAGCAACAACAACAACAACAACAACAATAAAGAGCTGACAATCATAATGGCGAATGTGGCATTTGAATGTCAGTGAATGATGTTAACTGATTATGTATCATAACAAAAAATGGCTTCAGCACGTTTTTCTGCTCGTTGAGCTTTATTAAATTACCATCAATTAAAAAAATGTTTGCATTTTATATAAAATATTTTAACTCTTCTTCAGTTGTAAACTTTTCATTTGTTAATTTTGTAAAAATTTAATTCGTAACTTTTATTTATAAAAAAAATAAATATGTATACGAAAAATGCATGCAGCAATAATGAAATGTTTTATTACTTGTTATCCATAACTAATTTACAGTGTTGTAAAATACTGGCAATATTGGCCTAGCCAAAGTCAGACACATTGATTTACAAACAAGCGTCAACAGTCAAGAAGACCGCAGTAAGAATCTTGAGTCAAAGCCACAAATCAAACAGTTAGTTGATAACTGTTTGGCCAGAATTGCATACACGTGTACAGTTCTATATATGTATGTATGTATGTATGTATGTATGTAAATAGCTAAAGTCAGCTGTAGTTTGCCTTCTGTCTGTGTATAATAAAGATAACAGATACTTGATGGAAAAGTTAATATAAATGCAAATATTGATTGTGTGCATTGCATTAATTAATACTGTTGCAAGTGGAACTAAATTGGATAAGCTAAAAAAATAAATAGAAATAGCCTTCTTAGCAGACTCTTCATTTACAATGCAATGTTAAACATTGTACGTTGTGCATACTTTGCTCAAGTACAAATTAAAAAACAAAAATAAATACGAATTAAGAAAATGTAATTTCAAATAAGAATTGCGTCACAGTTGCCGATGTAAACAGCAAACATCGATGATGTCATGGATTATTGCCGATATGCATATGATATCATAGCTCTCGTTGTTGTTGTTGTTGTATTAGAATTGCTGTCGCTGTTGCAATTGCAAGGCATAAATCATGATGCCCGCCCCTGGTGCTAAGCTGCATGCAACTTGTGTTTATGTGCAATTAGCTGTGGCTTTTGAATACCATTTCTTGACTTGTCGACTTCAAGTTGGCCGACAGCCACGCCGATTACCCATCACCGATCACCGATCACCGATCACCGATCATCATCATCATCATCATCAGCATCATCATCATCAGCACTCATGTTATGATGATGATCGTGATGAATATTAGCTGCAAGCTAATCGTTGTTATTTTTTGGGCATCCATTAATCAAATACAGCCGCAAATCGCAAAGCGCAAATCGGCCATCAAGATGCTAACAGCTAAATTATATGTATGGCCAAGCAGACAATGCTGCAGTCGAGCTCAAACGCCGGTTACAGTTAGTCAGTTGGCCAGTTAGTCAGCGAGCAGCGAGCAGCGAGCCAGCTGTTTGCCACTTTTGCCTGTGGCCCGATGCATATCGTAAATGGCAGCAGCCGCTCGCCGAATGCTGCTCGCCGAATGCCAAATGCCGTTCGCCGAAAGCCGAATGCCGAATGTCGATTACCGAATGACGGTTCAGACAATGACGACGACGACGACGACGACGACGCTGACGCTGGCGCCGACGTCTTTGAGAATGACGACGTCGCCGCGTGGAGCGTGTTTAATTGCGTGCAATTTGTTTTGGGCCCGTTCAAAGCTACCAATTTACAAACACACTCATATACACATACACACACACACACACGCATAAGGGCAGACAGACAGTCAGGGAATTAGATACACACACCACACACACACACACACATAAGTGTACAGGATGACTTCACTACTAGCTAATTTCGAAGTGACTCTTAAACATTTATAATTCATCAATCAACATGGTTTTTCCCTTAGAAGCAATATTTGTATATAAAATAAAAATGCTATAAGCAAAATCACTTAAAGATATACAATTTATATATTCGATTTGTATTTTATAAATATATCGGTTAAATTAGTTGTTCAAGTTCATACAAATATAGGTTTGCTAGGATTTTAAATACAAATAGTAGTTTTTTTCAGTTTGCAGAACAATTTATTCATATAGCTGCCATATAGAACAATCGGTCGGAAGATGAGTTCCAAGTGAAATATTTGTCTGGATTAAGTAACGATTACATTCAGAGTTAAACTGCTAGCAACTATATGTAGACACAGTCTGGCACAATATATATATTATTCAGTTATTTGGTGTAAGACGAAATTTTAAAAATAATGTAGAAAATTGAATTACATCAGGTCAAAATTATAATAATATTTGCAATTTCGAGCAATAATTTATAAACTTAACTTAAATTTGCTTCTTTCTTTTTTGTATGTTTTGCTTTGCAGCTGCAAGATTACAGCTGAGGCAGTGAACACTGTAGCTGTGGCTTTTGGTGGGGGCACAATATTAATGTGTATGCTAATACATACATGTACATATACCACATACTTTATAATATGCAATTTTTTTATTCGGTTTAGCATTACAGCAACTCATTAGGCACGCACAGACGCCAGACGACAGACGAGCGGCGAGGGACGAGGGACGAGGGACGAGAGATGACTGCGACTGAAATTGTGAGTGCAACGTCGACTGCGATGGCAACGGCAACGGCAACGGCGACGGCGGCGGCGTCGAGTCAGTGGCTTCGTTGTAGGTCAGTCTGGCGTCTGTTGGCTGTTGACTGTTGCCGCTGTAACTGCTAACTGCAAACTGCTAACTGCAAACTGCTAACTGCTAACTGCAAACTGCTAGCTGCTAGCTGCTAACTGGTGCCAGGTGACTGTGATTTGTGTGACTTTGTGGTATTTTGGGTGACGACAAAGCTGTCAACGCTGAAGGCGTCAAGACATCGACGATGCTTCACAGTCCACTTGCCTTATGCCTAAACTAAATTACCTAGCTAACAGAGTCTCTATGTACACACGAGTCTGTAATGTACTCAGACACACACACACACGCACACACACACACACACACTTAAGTGAATATATGGATAATATGATTAGTATGTTGGCATAGTTGAGAGATTGCTTAAAAGCCACAGCAAAGTTTTAATTTTATTCTCATTTTTAATTTTATTTTCGTTTTATATTTTATGTTGTTTGGTTTTTGGTAACTTCCTCATCGGCATTTGGCCAGACGAAACACTGCACTACAGGCATGCGAACTGTTAATTGTGAGAGGTGATTTGGACATTTGAGTATGGCTTTGAATATGAATTCTACACCCTCAAATCTATGTGTGTGTGTGTGTGGTGTGTGTTGTGTGTTGTGTTGGCGTAGTTTGAAATAAGATCTCTGTGCAAAGTAAAGCCAAAAATAAAGTTTACTAAACTTGACGTTCAAGTGTCAATGTACTCTGACCAGAAATGAACTTACTGCAGACGAAACTATATATATAAAAATATATATATATATATATAATTATACATATTTTGTTAAGTTGTTTAAGCAATTTCTAATTTGGAAATTTAATATGCAATATATATGGTAGATATTTTGGCCATCTTCAATTACACGCGCTTACACATCAGCGAGCACACACTAATTGGCAACAGACATTCATTATCGGATCTCATCGGATCTCATCGATTATACAAATATGCTAATTCCAACATTTGTATGGAGAGGGCATTTTAAGCATTTTAGCATTATCACATGGCTGGCATATGTAATTAAATCGTGTGGCATTCAATCGATCAAGATGCCGCATTATGCTAATGCCAACATTAGCGTGCGGCACATAATCGAATCTTTAGCACAATATAATCAGTTTATCAGTTGACATTTAGCTATAATGAATATACTAATTAATACACTGCTTCCAACTTGGCCAACATTGCGAACAGCCTTAATTTGGCTTACTTTATTTTTTATAAAAATATTAACTTTTTGCATAAGAAATTTGATATTAATTCGAATTCCAAAAATTCGCATTTTGTTGTAAGTAATGTTTGTAATAAACAGTAGCAGAATTTTGAGTGGCATTTTGAAAGCCTCGCAATATTTCTTAATATTTAAATAAACTGTTGGAAATATGGCAAAATAACAATTTAAATTCCGCGACACAAAGCAAAGGTCGAATAATGTTGGCTGGAACGAGGGAAATAATTGTGTAGTTTATGGCAGTTTCGGGAGTTGGCAGTAGAATTGGCATGTCTCAAAAGGTAATCAGCGTGCTACTTAAAACTGACTCGCCTATGATTTACACACATGAACAGTCGAAAAGCTAGTTAAAACAACAGCTCAGCCATCGATCATACTTATTGTTGCCGGATGCTGACAGTTTTTCCTTGTTATGTCGCACTGGCCGAGAGGGATGCACATTTGGCCGATAGTCAATTTGTGTGTTGATTTTCGCTTGATTTTTGGTTTTTCTTTGTTTTTTTTTTTGTTTTTTTTGCGACCATTGCGTTTGTTTATTTGCGGGGACAGTGTAAACGAGGACAGTGCGCTGCGCTCTGGTCATATCAATAAATTAAATATTGACGTAGCAAACGCAGCTGAGGCGATTAAGTTATCTAGAAATACTGGCCCCACTTCTCGCCCCGCAGACAGAGGGAAGCGAAAGTCCAGACTAATGTCTTCGTTTTGGACTTGCTCCGATATTACCTCATCACAGCTAATCGCATACGAGTAATATAAGTAAAAAAAAAATAAATAAAATAAAACAAAAACAAAACTGATATGGGAATTCATCAGCGGAATCAATCAAAAAATTAATAGAAGAAGAAGAAGAAACTATTTTGAGCAATAAAAACTGAAAGCGTATGCAAAAGGCATCAAGAATTGCTAATATGGTCGGCAGAAGTTATAAAAATTAATGGCCAGACTCAAGACTGAAGTCGCGATTAGTGATTGTTTATCCACCAGTTCCCTGTCCCTCCCATCCCCCTCGCCTTCTTCTTCTTCTTCATCATCTTCTCTATTTTTAGCTACGTGTTTGGCGCTTTAAGTGGGACCAGGTTTTGATTTCAGTTTCGCTGGCAGTCCAAACATGCGAGGCACGTTCCCAGTGCCCAGGCAAACAAGTCAACAAGCGTGCAACAGGCCAGAAGAAATGGCTGACTAGCACATACCCTGCGGTCACAAATTTAATTTAAATTTTAATTATTTAATGGGTGAATCAGTCAACATGCATATTTTCTAAATTTCTTTTTTCTATTTACACTTTTTACTATCTATCTCTGATTAATTATTTGTACCTTCACTCTTAGTGTGTGTTACGGTTGTAACCAATTGCGAAAGGTATACATCCCATAGGGTTAGAGCTTGGTTCTAGCCATTTACATGCGTATAACATAATCGTTGTTATAGCCATTTTATGCGACGAGAGCCTTACAAGTCGACAGCATAGCTCAAAATGAAAGCATGCCAGAAGTATGCTAAAAACGTGTTTTCAAAAATACTAAATGTATTTAGTGGAAATGTTTTCTTAGTTCGAAGATTTGCAACATTTGCTGTAGTTTTTTTTTTTTTACAATAGTTAAATACAAAACCAGTCAAAAGTGGGAAATTTATTGTTTTTATCATTGTTGTAGTTTGCTCGAAAATAGAACCAACCTCAAAATGTGGTTGCTACGAATGGGGCTCATTATGTTGCCAGTCAGTAGGGATCGGGGTGTGGACTCTGCAGATATCAGGTGCCCGGGGGCATGCCGCCTGCCGACTGCCGCCTCGAGAGCAGCAGTCAGCGCTGCTGAACAAAGGTGTTCCCCTTCGGCTCTGCTCTCCTCTCCTCTGCTCTGCTGTGTTAAACTGCAGTTGTCGTCGTCGCCAAGTGCAACGTCATCCTGCTTATTAAAGGTATTACACCTACACAACACACAACAGACAACACACAGCAACAACAACAACAACAACAATAGACAACAAGTAAACGTAATTACTAAAGGAGACCCAGACTCAGGCTCAGACTCAGACTCAGCCTCAGATACCAAATTGGAGATGTGCCCGCTAAAAGTGAATCGAACTATTAACAATGAAAAATTTTATATATTTTATAATATATTATTTCATTTCATTCTTATACTATCCATATCCATATCCTACTACTCTAATCTACATTGCAAAACATAAATTTCCAATTAGATTCTTAGATTGCTTGAGAGCAAATAAGTTAAAATATAGTTTAATTTATATTTCTAGAAAATCCTGTGTAAGCGTGATAAATAATGCAACAATTTTGATTGTTTATTAATGCTTTGTTTCATTTAATCCAAAACATTTCGCATTCCGTTTAAACAATTTCCTATAGATTGGAGTGCATATTAAAAAATGTAATAAAAATGAAAAAAAAAGAACTTATTTCAATTAAAAATTGTTGGCAAAATGTTTATTCATTTGGCAGCGAAGGAGTAAAAAACGTTCATCTGCAAAAGTCAGTTTTGCATTTAAACAATAAAGAATACAGCTCGTTGAAATTCAAAACATTTATTTGAATTTCGTGTCAACTAAGAAATACCAAAAAAAAAAAAATAAATGCAACACGTGCGCATCTCTAGTTGCAACCTCAATAGCAGCCCCTGCCTCTGCCACTGCGTCTGCCTCTGCGTCTGCCTCTGCGTCAGCATCTGCATCTGCTTTAGCCGCAGTTGTCGTCTCGAATCTTTGTGGGCCTCCTTGTCATTGTCACAGCATCTCAGTAACACGAGTGCTGCTCACAGTGTTGGCGAGGGGAAAAGGGGCATGTGTGTGTGTGTGCCTCTTGAGCGGCTTGTTGATTTCTTTAGCGCATTGCTGCACATTTACCCAGAAACTCTAAAGAGCTGCACAACTGGGGGGGTGGCGAAGGGGGCACAAGAGGGGCGCAATGAGAAGCCGCAAAATGAGTTATTTCTTCTATGTTTCTAACACTTGAACTGCATTAACGTAAGCTGCGACTGCGACTGCGACTGTGACTGCCACTGCCACTGCGACTGCCACTGCGACTGTGGCATATGAGTGATACTCAGCACACTCGCCCCATTCACCTCTACCTGCCCCTATTTCCATCTCTGTCGCTGGTGTGTTGGCAAGTTTGAACTGCTGACAAAGGTTCTGAGTCCAAAGTTGCAAAACAATTTCAACATTTGTTTGATGGCATCGTAAAAAAAAAAAATTACAAAAATGTGAACACTTGTTCATTAGCGCCTTTTGGCATATGTGTTATTCTAATATGTTTTCACAAGTAAGCAAACTAAACATGCACACATACATTAACATATTTCACTATTGCTTTACTGATGTGCGCTAATGGAAAACATTAAAATTTTAAAACTGCAATGAGCATGTTTTTCATTTGATTTATACCAATACTGACTACAGAAATCGAAAAAATCAAATCATCCTTTTTTTGGTTTTTTTTTTTTATTTAAGTAAAACAGTTTTTAAACACCAACTTAAGCAATATTAATATTGTATTTCAGATCAGAAAATTATCAGTTGGAACCAGTTCAACTAGTTCTCTTCTAAGGTCAAATGCATATGCAAATTCATATGGAGAGAGTATTTTGAAAGAGTTCGATTTCTGATCAAGTTGCGTGTATTTGAATTGAAAATATTTATTTTGTGGTGTATTTTAAACTCGTTCATTGCTGCTACTGCTGAATGACCGAAAAAGTGTTGGTCTAATCGAGTGGACACAAAAATGCGTCAAGGTCAAATTATTTGTTGTTGCTGTTTCAAAATTTTCAGTTTGTTTGGCGGCACGTTTTATTGTGGCCAACAGAAGATCAACAACAAACAGCTGAAACTGCGCTACGCACACACGCAAACATACATACACACACACACACACACACACACACAAACATACACAGGAAATAAATCAAGTTCGGCTTTTGGCCAAGCGACGAGTGTTGTTTGTTGCTTGTGGTTGTTGGCAAGTCTAGTGACAACCACAAATATTTGCCTTTTGACAGCTAATGGGCACATTTAGTGGCCGACCCTAGGTCCAAACCAGTAAGAGGGGCGTGGCGCGAGTAGGCGGGGGAGTCTGTCCAAATGGCGCGTTTTCGACTTAGCCCAAAGACGAGCTTAAGCGTCAAGCTGTCTGTTTAAATTGGCTAAAAGAGCCCACACAAACACACACACACAAGTAGAGAGACTTACCGATCTAAAGCAAAGTGTGTGTTAGTGCATATTAAATCGAGACATACCTGAAAATAGATGGAAACCAAGAAAAGATGTGAAAAAGAATTGCAAACGATTCAAAAATTGTTGCTAATTAAATTACAAATGCATTAATCAAATCGAAATGAGCTGCTTGATAATTATGGCTTCGCAATGATTATAAACTAGTTTTTTCCTTCTATTATTTATTTTTCAGCTATTCAGTTCATAGATATATATATATATATATTTCATATGTATGTATTTGCTTATCTAGTTGTATATTGTCCACGCATATGAAGTACAATTAAAAAGCCATCAATCAATCAATCAAATTGGCTCATTGAAAAGACCTCTTCACAGTTGAACAATGTCTTTGCAGCTTCTGCTGTCTTTCTTCAACCTGCTAAGCCCCATCTTCAAAGACACAACTCGAGTTATGGTGACACTTTTGGCTACTACAAGTTTTAGTTTCAGTTCAGCTATTGTTTCCATACAAAACACTTTTGAGCAAAACACTTTTAGCCCATTAACTGACTGCATAAACTGATGAACTAACTTTTTTCTTTTTATTTTTGTTTTCAAGCTTAGTTTTGTTTAATTAATATTTAGTCGAAGTTACTTATGATCTCAAACTCAAAAGTTACAAAAGAAAAAAAAACTAATATAAATAAGTTTTTTTTTAAGTTTGCAATTTATAAAAGTAATACGCTATTATGAAATGAAGAAAGAACAATGTAGTCGAGATAGCTCAACTTGGCAATACTCTACACCCCAGTCTATGCGCCTATATATCCAAAATAATAGCGGCACAAATAATTGTCATAGCTGACCAATATTAGATCATCTGCATTCTCGATCAGAAATATATAGCTTTAAAATTGAAATTTTGAAATTTTTATATCCATGCTCATCTCTTTTAGTCTCTGGGATATATATATATGTATATATATATATATATATATTTATTAGGTAGGACGTATAAACAAAGATATGAAAATGTTCTAGATAAGAATATTCTGGAGCTAGTTCATTCTAGGGAACTATGACTTCATGATTAGCAAACTGATGTCAGCTTTTGTCGTCAACCAGCCAAGTCTGCATGGCCAGATGTTAATGAACTTGCCAAAGTTGGCTATTATTATTGCTGACTGCAGATCGAATTGCACGAGTGACACCACTTGGTCGATGAGTGTCGAGCCGGGTATCGGATCGGACTACGAGGAACGCATATTTGTGCGCTGAGTCAGCGTTCTCGGTTTGGGACAACTGTGGTCGGTTTGTTGTTGGGTTGCGTTAGGCTACTTGGGTTCAAGCAACTGAACAGTTATCGGCACCTGTGGCCAAAATGAAAACGAATCGAAACAACAACAAAAAATAACACCAAAATGTGGCTTATAAATGCCGAAGTAGTGATAAGGCAACTTGTTTCGAAGAGCCGCAAGTAATCATAAATTGTGGCAAGCGTAGCGGCGGCGTCGTCGTTAAGCGCTTAATAAGCCAAACCGGTTGTCAGAACCAAAAAAAAAAAAAAAATCAACACAAAAATAACAACAAAAAAACTACTTATACAAATAATAGCCAAAGAAAATAAAATAAAGCAATTAACGTTTCTGGCCGAAAAGACTTGAGACAAGCGGCGGTGGCAAAGGAAGGGGCAGAAGGGGAGCGATCTTAATGCATGCAAAGATCAGCATTAGATCGCTAAACACCCCCAACCCCCCACCACCCTCCCTGCCCCTTTCCACGGACTGCCCCCTCTACACACAAAAAATTGGATTCGAAATTTCCAAAAATTTAAATAGCAAAAAAATTGCTTAAAAATAACGTTTATGCAGAGGGACTATTTGTTTGAGTGTATGCATTGACAGTTTGAGCAGCACAGCACAGCACAGCGCCCATTGACGGCTATCGACGGCTATCAATGCCGCTGCAACACGTCATGTTGCCGCGCTTATCAATGGCTGGGCAACAAAAAAAAAAATATCATGAGACATGTGCAACAACAAACATAGGAAAAAAGCAGCGCCAAACTATGCCAGCCATAGAAAATGCGTGTGTGCGCACGTGTGTGTGTGTGTGTGCGTGTGTGTGTGTGCGTGTGTGTGCGTGTATGAGCTATGTTAGTTAGTTATATCTTATCTGCAATTTACTGGGTTCTCTTAGCTACAATGTATGTTGAGTGCCTTACATTTCTCACTTAATTGAAACGAAAACACACCAACAACCTGAAAAAGAAGAAGAAGAACAACACTAACTTCAATAACAACAACAACCACAACTGGCTGACTAAGCCAAAACAGTCAAGAACAACATGGCTAAAACATAGCGCTTAATAAGCTAAATAATTCGAATTTCAAATTGAAAATGCCATTCAAATTATTCAAGAAATCGAAAATCAAAAATGTGCTGGTTATTACCCTTTCCAAACTGAAAGCATCTTTCCTATTGTCAGCCATGTTGACAGATAAAAAAAATATATAATATATATCCTACTGATAATAAGTAGAAGTTTAGATAGGCCACTTATGAAACATATATAAATTATAAGGAAATAATAAGAACATTTAATATGATAAATACTAAGGCATTTCCAAAGATAACTGATAAAATATATATTATCTGAACTGTGACATCAACTGAGTATCGAGTCAAATCAACCATTTGACTTATTTTAACTATTAAATATTACATTTTAAAAATAAATATTTTATAATTCTGGGAGGTTATTAAATATATTCCTTATAGCCATCCCCAACTGAATCTTACTGAATGATTAGGGATGGTAATAAATCACCCATATATAAAATCGAATGCACTGTGGAAGAAGTAAAGATCTCAAATTGAAATGTATAAAAAAAACGATTTTTTCTTAAATAACTTGACAATCCTTTTCTTATCTGAGCCAAAATATATGGGATATAATAAGTCAAAGACAAATCATCGATTATAGCAGATAAAAGAATAAGTTTTTTGACTGGGAGGGCATTTGGAGCTTGGTCAGATGAGATTTGTAGCTCTACTTTCTGGTTTCATTTTTATATTTTTTTTTAGTTATTTATTTTGGTCGTATAAATTAACGCAATAGGAAATTAATAAATTAGCATAATTATGCATTTATTGCTGCCTCGTTTGTGTTTTGTTCGCTTCTGGCTTTTATTATTTGTTTATCAATTAATTAACTTTCAAAGACCAATAAAAGTAAATTAAGTTTTTTCTGATGCTTTTTTTTTATTTTAATTTTGTTTATTAATTTCGATTTGTTTTAATTTTTTTTTTATTGCATTTCTTGATATTATTGGCAATTAACGCGCGCAAGCTTCAATTAATTCAAATTGAGCAGCAATTTCCCAGAAAGACCAATTTAAATAATTTCGAATGCTTTTTGATAGAACCCGTAACACCCAGTGACACAACGTTATGCTTCAGTGTCAGTTCCAGCTTCAGCTTCAGCTTCAGCCTGAACTGCAAGATGATGCAACTCCAGACAGACACTGGCACAGACAGGGACGGGGAAGATTGACAAGATCCCCTCGATAGCATTTTTTAACTGAAGGCTGGCATTCGAATTTGTTTCAATTTCCACGAACCGAAAACCAAAATGAAAGATTTATACAGCGATTATAAATTGGCGCATATTGACGAGTTGCAGCTGTTGATGTCACCCCAACCGCATCTGGTGGCAAGGCCACACCCAAAAATATAAAAAATTACTCTTTCCCAAGTCCCAACCCATAACAAATTTTAGATAATATCAGAATATTATAACCAATAATGACAAAGACAAACAGCTGCACCAATTGTGATTTATGTATAAGCATTTTGTAGCCCAATTTTCATATCTTATTAATTTGATTTTAATTAATTGGAAAAAATTGGTTTTCGCAACTGAGGAAAAACATACAGCAAAATTCTTTGTGTTACCATAAAAAGCACCGCTTGGAAATAGTACTAAACATATTTTTTGAGGCTTTGAACAGTCATCTAGAATAAACTAACTTCGAAATACTTAGTCAATTTAAAGGACATAAAAACCATCCGTAAATAAATAAATCAAGTTAGAGAGCTGTAATCGAGTACGCTCGACTTCAATATACCGTGAATCCAGCTGATTGATATGTTCTTCCCTTTGTACCTTAAGGGGATATTTAGCTATATTCGAGAAACCGAGACATATATTTATGAAGGGTGTATAAGAACTTATATTTAAAATGTAAGGAGCAGGCAGAGGCTTTAGATCTATTAGGAGGCAGTACCTACAAGAACCCTCCTTTAAAAATACTATAATAATATATATAATGCAATGCAAATATAATGGCGATTATCTTAGTATTCTCATGTTGTCTCAAATGATTGCCATTTTTCTTGGGTTGAACTAATGTTATGCAGGTTGGCAACTCATTTTATGACTAATGCAATTTCAAATGTGCAAAATAGTTTGTCGAAATGGGTTTTGCTTTGTGAATGCCCTGTAACTGACTAAATGAGAAGCAAAGTATAAAATAATGGTTAAAGCAAGGATCGACCAATACACAAAAATATGTCTTTTAATATTAATCAGGTACTTAATTGACAAATTGTGTATATTAATGGGTTTGTGGAGATGAGAGTGCTCCGCAACAGGGTAGCTTTAGGTCGAGCAGTGGCTATGCTCGTCGAGACGAGGTTGGTCAACTAGTAGTTAATAACAAAGACTGCTGCCACTGGGATGACACAATAGATACAGCGACTCACAGATAAATATATAGATAGAAATATAGATAGATAGACACCCGCTCGACGCATTTGAGACTCGGCCATTTCTGCATTTTGTAATAACTAAAAGGCAATTTGTGACAGTTTTACTGCCGATGGGGCGAAGATGGGTTAACGAAGAGAGGAGAGGAGAGGAGAGGAGAGGAGAGGGAGTCTCGCCTTGTTGTATTTTTCTATTTTCAAGATTTGCGCAATGCAAATGCCAAACAATTATTATTCATAAATTGAAACGAATGTCTGAGCGAGCGAATGTGTGTGTGTGTGTGTGTGTGTGTGAGTGTGAGTGGCACATTCATTGTGGCAGACGTGCCAGATAAATATTGAATTACAAAAATAACAGCAGCAAGTATGATAAACAATAGCATCAACTGAAATTGGTTTACACCATTCGAAACCACTGTACAATTAACGCCGGCGCTCGATACGCTCGGTATTTCTATTTAGTCAATGTCGGGCATTACGTGGAACTCCGAATCGTATAACACTTACCCGATTTTCGTGGCCCTCCAGTGGCCAGTGTGCTCAGATACTTTGTATCTTTTGCATTTGTTTAGCCCATGTCTATGTTTAAATAATGAAGAATGCCACTTGATTCGACTCGACTCGACTCGACTCGACTCCACTCAAGTGCCACAGCAGACAGCTTGCGTCTTTCTGCCACGACAATTGATTCGTGCCACAAAATCAACCATCGCCGATGCATTCCGAACACATTTCGAGTTAAGCCGATAAGCTTAATCAAAATGGGCTAATAAATCAACAATTACCTAACTGATAAAAACCCAGCGTTACGTCACGCGATGATGTAAGAATTATATAGTGGTAATGACCATTCAATTAGCATGTCATAGAATCAAAATTAGTTTGATTCTGGGCACATTTAATTAAGAATTAAGCACAGCTTCAGTTTTGACTGCCAGTTAAATTGAGATTAGAAAATGGACATGCGAAAAGCAGAAAATCATGAAAAACAGGAAACACATTTTTAAGTGTTTCGTTTTTTCCTTTGTTCACTTGACTTGCTATCAATTTGGCCTTCAGTCGACTATTGGCAACTTAAACTTGAAGTGGACACTTCGTAGAGTATTTAACAGTCAGTGTTCTAATGCCAAATTGCTGCTCTTCTAATCCCCTTACGATTTTAGATGTCATGTGATTCTTTGTATCTGTGTCTGTTTGTTGTATAGTTTTTGTATCTTGTAGCTTGTTGGCGTTGCGCCGTTGTTGGCCAACTATTTATAGATGTTTGCTTCAGACTTGGCTATTACAAAATGCATATATCTCTTCTTCTTCCTCTTGTCTTGTCAGTTGTTGGATGTTGGCCAGCTGTTGACTGTTGGCTGCTGCTGCTCTGCTTGCTCTGTTGTATATTTGGCCAGATTTGGTATTAAATGGCACCCAAAAACAAAAAAAAAAAGGGCAACTCTATGACTAATTGCTGATCCTAAAACAGTAGAAATTCCCTTGACCAACATGGCGGAAGTGTCGCATGTTGTCGCAATTGGCAAAGCCAAGCACTTTACACTTGCAACTTGGTACCTTGAGGCAGATGGCGGGTATGGCTAAGAAACTGGAAAGGTTTTTTTGTGAGCTGAACTTAAGCTCGAGTGCCAAACGACAGACAACGGCAACTATTGCTGTTGTGCGTCGATCGCTGCAATTTTTGTTGCTATTTGTTCTGCATCATTTTAGTTAAAATTGCATCAGCTCACAAATTCCAAGGCAATATATATATATGTATATATATGTATATATATATATATATATTCTGGAAGCATCAGCAGCATCATCAGTAGCAACAGCAACACATGTGTGGCAACATCTTGTGTCCATATGTTGTACAAGCAAACAATTGAGCAGAAAGCAAAAGAAATGAACGTACTAAAGAAAGCAAGCAAAATGAAATTCATCTCAAGAATTGATGTGTTGAGAAAAAGCAAAAAAAAATTTTAAAAAAATCAAAGCAAAATAACATGAAAATAATGAAAAGGAAGAGGAGACAAAGACAATGCTGTGGCACTTATTGTTCTTTTTGTTGTTGTTGTTGTGTGGCAACTGTTTGCTGTCTTTGCAAATATTTTGACAGAAAGGCAGACGTGTGGAGGGAGTGAGGAATGTGGGGTAAGAGACACGAAACCTGATGACATGCAGGCCACATATGTCAGTCCTATATAGATATAGATATAGCTATAGATACATTTACACTCGCACTTATCTAGATACATATGCAGGCGCAGTTGTGCAGATACATTTGTTTCTGCTAGCTGTGATTAGCGTATAATAGCTAAATACAGCGGCTTCACCTCAAACTTTTACTATTTGCAGTCAGCACGACTGCTAATAAGGCTTAATATCCCACACAATACACACAACACCCAGACCTATATGCATATATTAAATATATATGCGTGTGATCAGATATACTTTCACGCTTTTAACGCTGCCAACTCACATGTAAATAATGAAATGTTACCGCAGGTTATAACAGGTGATCAGCTGATCTGCCGTTATCCCACTCACACTCTTCCTTGACTCTCTTAAGTTAATCATGTAAATGATCTTATCAGTTATTGTCTGTTAATTGAAATGCTATCCGTATGCGCTGTTAAGCATTCGTTTAGTTTATACGCTAAACATAGCAGCGTATTCTCAGCATTCTCTGCATTCCTTCCGCTGTTAGTTAATCTGTTAACCTGTGCATTTGCGTATTCTGTAAACATAATGCGTATATTGCGCATATTGCGCATACGCCGGATGTAACCAAATGTACGCCTATCGCTAGCATGGGGAATTCTGTGTTGCTGACTGACCCCATTCGATGGCCTGCTCTTAATTCAGTTTTATTCTCATTTTCGTTCCGTTTTCTTGCAAAATACATTGTAATTTCTTGAGCAGGTCAGATAAGGCGATGGTTACATCGACTACTAGTATATAAATGCTGTTTTTTATTGGGTTTTTTTTTTGTGATCATTGTTTTATATTTATTGAAATGTTAATTTAAGAAATTATTTCATGGCAAGACGACAGCGACGTTGACTTCTTCGACTACATGTCATTAACACGCTGATAAGAGGCTATCAGCCATTAGCTATCAGCTCATTATGATGGGCACAAACACACACACACAGACATATATACACGTGTGTTGGAAAACAATCAGGCCTTTCATAATTGGCAAAAAAAATTCGATGTATAAAATTTAAAACGAAAAAAAAACAAATATTTTAATTATGTATTCCCAAATAAAAATTAAATGAACCTATAAAAAATATATAGTCCGTCCCGTTTTTTTTTTTTTTTATTGAATTTGGACTATGATAACCCCTTTGACCCATAATGTAGCTCAATGCCGTTTGGCCTGGCAGACAAAATAATTTTTTTCTTAGTTTAATTGAAGCCAAGAATACAAAGAAAAAAAATTAAAACAGTAACGAAAAATGATCGCAATCAAATCCGGTGTCATTCCAATGTATGTATGTGTATGTGTGTGAGTGAGTATGGATGTGTGTGTATATTTTATAGGGTATGCTTATTTTGGTACAATTATGAAATTTTGACTCTGACTATCACTGACTCAGTTGCTCTCTAATGTTGTCTCTGTCGCACACTATAAGTTGTGCGTACACACAAGTGTTCTAATCTTAAACCACCACACACACACACACACACACACACCCCCCCCCCTCCTTTACCATCCCTATCCCTGCAAACCTTGTTCAGTTTAATGGATCTCATTTTCATTAGTTTTTTTTTATTAATTTGTTACAAACTAGCAAAGGTCAACATCGAAAGGTGGAAAACTCTTCCAACAACAACGAACGCTTCGAATAATGTATGTGTAATATATAAAAATATAGTTTATATTCCAAACAGAGTGTTGTTTGTCTTGTTTGCGCTGTTTTTTGTTTTTGTTTAATATTTATGTATCTGTCATGTAAAATAGATCAAGTTCGTTGTTGCTGTTGCTGTTCGTCTCGTGTGTTGTGTCATCTACATAAGACAAAAACTAGATCATCATGTGTGTGTGTGTGAGGATGCTCTAGGTACACTTCTTGATGCTTCTAACTAGACTGTAAGTATGTAATACATATACAAGTAAATATATATATATATATATATATATATATATATACATATGACTTCTCTAGAAGTCAAATTCATTGCTGTGCCAGATGTTGTCATCCCTTTAAATAATAATGTTTTGTATATTCTCAACAATAAAGTTGAACATTTAATTGCCTTTACAACATCAAATTTTGATCAGCATTTACATCATTATCTGATATAAGTTAAAATACTGTTCTCAGGGGCCTACGCTTGAGAAGGGTATTTTTGGCAAATGTGTTTATTTCTCTTAGTAAGCTTTACTAGTACGATCTAAAATTTCGATAGCAAATTAAAATTAGAAATGCCGTAGTTTAATAAAAACAAATTAATATTATTTGTATTTACAAAATACCAAACGGAGAATTGCTAAGCAATTAACATGTGATTATCTGTTTCTCCGTAAGTCTTGTTAATATATTTATCTGATGATTTTTTTGCACATTAAAATATTTTCAAATATTTGAAAAACTCTGCAGGTTTATTTATATGTCTACCTACGAGCATTTTATATCTGTACTGCATAATTTTTTTTTTATTTAGTTAAATACTAATATTGCACATTATTCAGTGTATACATGAGTAACGCATCGATCGGTCGATTAAGTATGTTAACTTGATTTTAGCTTGCGTTCGCTTTTCAGTTTGTTCAATTTAGTTAATATTTTAGCGGTCAGCTGTTACTCACCTTGGCATTGAGCAGCTGCGCATGGCAGGCGTTCAGTACGAGGACAACGGCGAAGAGACGCCAGAGCAGCGACATCGTCTGTCGCTGACGGATCGTCGCAGCCGTCGCTTGGGATCCCGTTGATCCCATGGCTTGTGTGTGTTTTAAGTGCGGGTTTTGTGGATTTGGCAGCGATTTGGCAATTTAATTTTATTGATTTTAATTGTATGGGGCAGTGTGTTGGGGATATTCGTATTCGAGGGGTTGTCCTCTGATGCGATCGACGCGTTTTGGCGTAAGAAAAAAAAGAAAAAAGGTTACGATGTTTATGGCACTGCAAGAAATGAGGAATACGAAATTTCAGCTATTGTCAACGGGCCACCAGAGCCAATTTAGGAACTGACGAAATAATAAACGCATGAGCTGCATCAGCAGAAAACCAATTAAAAAAAATAATAATAAAAATAATATAAAACATATTTCTTGTATGAAACCAAAAGCTGCCGGCGCAGGAAAAAAAAACAAAAGAAAGACAAGTCAAATCGCGAATTCGTCAGAAAACGCTGGCTGAGAAAACAGATAAAGAAGACGCAAACAGAGCAGAGTACAGGAATGGGATAAACTGTGGACGAGCTTAGGCTTAAACAGAAGCTGTCCGAAATTCCTATTACAATTCATACTTTTATTTCATTTTGTTTATATTATTATTATGTTTTTTTTTTAATTTTTTTTCCTAGTATTTTGTGCTTTTCTTTGGTAGATCTGCGCGAATTTGGTGTTTGTTTCTTTGCATTTGGATTTCGTTTTACATTTCACGCACGATACTCATTTATTTTTTATATATATATTTATTTTGTTTTCTTCATTTTATGCAATTTATTTGACTTTGCACTTTGTTGGTTATTTCGTTGTTTTTAGTATTTCTTTTCCGGTTTTTAAGCGAAATAAAAATAATAAAACGACATCAATAAAAGCCAAAAAATTAGCAAAAGCCAAGAATTATTTTTTTGCGATCCTGCGAGCGAACGCGCGCGTTTCCTTGTCTGTTTTTTTTTTTTATATCCTTGCTGTCACCAGAACATTAAAAAAATATATGTTTTAAATTATTTAGCACTTTAAGCGAACACTTTAAAAAAATTTACTGTCCAAATTGCACATAAAGAACAAGAACAAGAACAAGAAGAATATGAAGAATAACAACAACGAGAACAGAAATTAAGAGAGACAGCCTGGCGGCCCAGGCCAATCACAGTCGAATTTGCTTTCGCAGGAAATAGTGTAACTAACGCACCGAAAATTGTGCGACCGTCTCGTACAACGGCGCGCAACCGAATGTAGAAGTGGAAGAACTTCAACACGAAAGCCGCTGCACCGTGGAAGAAATAGCGTCACGAGCAGCTTGCGAACATGACAGCAAACAGCCGAAGAAGCCCGAAGCGTTAACATGTGCGCACACACACACACACACAGAAAGGCTACGCACACAGAAATGCTCACTTGCTTAAGTGCTGCAGCCAACCAGCAAAACTTGAACGTGAGAGTCTACCGTGGTGCAATGGTGCCAAATATTTGTATGCCAGCTGCAGATTTGGAGCAAACTTTGAACGTCTCTGCCCAATAAGGATTTTAATTAATGTTAATGCATACTTGGGCAAAACGTCTATGTAAACCTAATTCGAATAGCTAGCTTAAAATGAATAAATGCGAAATCTAAATATGCAAATATTTATGCACAAATATAAATTGTTGTTACCTAAACTGAGTCACTGTTCGTGCCGTGGGTGGCTTTCATTGCTGCGTCGCTTCGCCTCGCGTCGCGTTGTTTATCGCAGCGCGCTTGTGCAACTGGCTCTTCTCACATTTGTCGGTAAACAGGATGCAAAGTTGGTGCTCTGCACTATTTTCGCCTCTTGGCGAAATGAGAGAAATGTTTGTCTGTGTGTGTGTAAGTATGCTCCAGGGCCTGGGCCTGGGCCTGAACCATACAAAGCCCCACTCCATATTCTTTATCGCTGTCAGCTGTAGGGAGCGGTCGCACATTTAACTGGAACGACGACAGCAGCAACAAATGCAACGCTGCCGCTGTCGACGTTCACGTTATGCTGCTGCTGGTGCTGCTGCAGCTCTGTAGGTCAACTGATATATTGGCGTGAAGAGGCCAACACCAACCGAATAGGCAACCCAAATGCAGCACCCACTGATAGCGCACAAACAAACACACACATGTGTGTGTGCCTGAGTCTCGATTTGTTATTTGTGCTACGGTCGCCAGATGGCGCTTTGCTCATGCTTGCTTTTCTTGTTAGTGTGACGCTTTCTCATACCCTGGAATATTGAAGTTAAACATAGAAAAAATCATCTTTAACCCATTAAGTATATTCATTCCCTTTCAGTATCAACATAAGAGTCAATCTAGCCATATCCGTCTGTCCGTCCATCCCTCCTTCTGTCTAAACGCAAAGTCTTTATAAGCTATATCATTTGTAATATTAAGTATTAAGTTTCGGAATATCGATACATATCAGTTATCGATGGCAATAAAAGACATAATTTGAACGGCAAAGCTTTTAAATTGATTCATAATATACCTTGACATATTATTAATGAATTTTGAAAAATTGACGAAGATTTAACATTTGATACCCAAGTTCTGGCCCAAAACGTATCAGCGGACGAAGCATGCCTTTATATCGTATAAGTATTTATATATATATTTGTGTGTGTATTCTGCATCGGTCCGATATTTGTGAATGCGTATATATATATATATATAAATATTAGTTTTAAATTTCACAATTAAACTGGATAAATACATTTAACAACTGGACTGAGGGTAACTGATAGTCGAGCACACTATATTGGGGCATTCGTACTTGTTTTATTTTTGTCTCTCTTCGAACACCTTATTGGGAACAGCTTTGGAGTTGTTTGCATTTCACACGAAGAAAACAAATATGATGGACATAATCGAACATCGATCATGGAATACCCTACTAAGTCATATTATTTTCCCTCCTCTTATGATAAATGCTAATCTTACTTTATAGCTAATATACCCGTGTCATTCCACATTTCGAGGTGGCAGTAGAGACTTATAACAAAATCGCAAAATGTGAGAGTTTCTTTTATTGGTTCTTTTACGTCTTCTAACAAACAATATTCACTTTCTCTGATCTGATCTAAGAAAGAATTGTATGCAAATTCAAGTATAATTTTACTGCATACCCATCATCATAATGGTAATTAATTTGTTAAGTAGCTAACATTTATTTCATTTCATTTTTATCCAATTCTATGTATTAAATTAAACAACAAATATTGTATCTTATCTAATGGCTAAAAATAAATATGGTAGCTAAAGTTTATGCAGCTATCTTCGAACTTCAGCTTAACTTAATAGTTGCAAAAGCAAATCTCTTATCAATAAAAATACCTTTATTGGAGAGTTTTAAATTTAAAAATTCAATAGTAAATCGCATCTGTTTTTCGGCTAAATCTAAATTCTACAAAATAAAAATAAGTATCGTTATCAGAATATCTTTCGTTTATTCACAAACTGAGCTGCATTTAATAATAATGCTGCTTAAAAATCTAAGACTTAAGCCGAATAAAAATCCCTCTCTTTCTTTTTCAAATAAATTCATTTGTTGTTGCGATTTCTAATCGAGTAAAATTTTATAATTAACATAAAAGTTGCCAGATGAATAAAATTTTATTTGCCAGATGACTTTTAATTTGAAGCTGAATATACGCAATGACTCAATTGGCTGGTTGCATTTTGTGTTTTGGCCACGATCATAAATATAAGCGCTGACACAATTAAGCAGCACTGTCCTGGCGAATTAGGAGCAGCGCCTGTCCGTCCAGCTGCTACACACAGCAGGCGGGCTTCCCATTGGCGCCTCGATGCGATGGCGTCCACTGAGCGCATGTGCCAACCCCAGAAAGGGGAATGGGCCAGTGCCACCCCTCTCCCCCGTTGGCTAGCTAACTGGCTGTGCTGGTGACTTCGTATGGCGGCAGGCAACGACCAATCGAAGCGTTGCCTTTTTTGCGCCCAGCAGACCGAGCCGGAGCCCGAAAGATTTGGTTTGTGTGTAGCTTCCGTTCCTGATAGCGACGCGAGTCTAAAAATAATTTCAGATGAGCACTTAATTGCTATATGAAAGATTATGCAAATTGTTATTTCTATTTGCTTTTGATATTGCTGCTGCTGCTGTTACTATTGTCCTATCAGCGAGGCGCCCCTCGATTTGGGTCAGTCTGACCAAAAACAGCGACTATATACCAGCATCTATATATGCATGTATTTGTACACACATACATACACATGTATATACATTATTCATGTCCACTCCTAAACAGCTCTGTCTTCCGACTAAGGTCAGAGGTGGCCGCAGCTTATCTCTACCACAAAAATTTGTATTTATAGATTCATATTCATAATCATATTCATATTCAGATGTGAATGAAATTGCAAAAGCCACAAAAATTAAAGAAGAAATATTAAAGAAATGTTATCAACTCATCAGAACTGAGGCAAAATCGCTGCAATTCACACCACAAATGTAAAGGCCAACGAAATTCACCACACTTGCTGTGGCCCTTGTTAACCATGTTAAGCACCGCCGCCACAGTTTGACAGCCACTGTAAAGCCGCAAAGCTCTTCAGCCAAGTCAACTGATGTGTGCTTTTGCTATTTCAGCTTTTTACAAAAGTTTTTAAGTTTACTCGTATCACCATTTTTAGCGCTATCATTGAATAAACTTCAGCGATTTCTTTATTCTTGAAGGCAAACCTAGGTAAGGAAACAACGAATTAGTATTCGAATTGATTTTGGGCACATAATTCTTAATTCGCCATAACGAGTTCCAAAACGGACGAAAACTAAAGAAAAATAAAACACTAAAAGAACTAAAACATCACAATGGAGATAATAAGCCGGTTAATTTGTAGACATCTTATCATGTTTCGTTCATATATTTGAACTTTAATTCCGATATTCCGATATATCCGATTTAACCAGCTTCGTTTCATATACCGACTGCAGCAAAAAGATAGCTATAAGTGCCAAGTTGCAAAACTGAAGGATTAGACTATATGGCTTCAAAGAATCGGCGAGTGATTTTATAAAAATATGTTTTAATTAAAAATGTTTAGTAAATATATATAGCTTTACAAACTTTGTGACAATACTGTAATGCACACCTAGCAAAAACTGATGTACATAATGAAAGATTGAATGCAATGGATAAAACTTTCAAGCGATTTATTCAATTAAATGAGTAGAATATTGCAGTATCCTTTTTTTAAATACTAATTAATTGTATACATCTATCTTAATCGATTCGTAATCGGTTAATTCTTGTTCAGAGCTCCTTTTTTAGCACGGTACCACCCACAATATTTATGACCAATTACACACATCACTTCAAATTCACCCATTTGGAAAATCCTTACACACATTTGATTCAGGAGTGCAGGTAAATAATTTAATTTATTGAGTTCTCCATAAAAATCACATTTGTATGATGAGTAAAGCACGTTTTTCGTAAATCATTTCATTTCGCAATTAACAACGATTCTTAAACACTCAACTACGAATGAGTGCACTCACATTTAGTATTCGCCATTGTTTGCCGTCTCTTTTCCGCTTTCGTCAGCGACTGCAAAACGAATTCATTCATAATTCAATGAAGCACGCAACTAGGAAGTGATTTGATTGGGAGTGAAGCGGGGGGGAGAACGCATTCATTTTACAGCAAGTCACGTGTTTGGCTTGCGGCAACATGTTGTGACACATAAAGTGTGTGTTTTGCTTGGTTTCTTCTGAGTTGGTGTGAATTTGTGTGTGCTGTGTGTGCTGTGTGTGCTGTGTGTGCTGTGTGTGCTTGTGTGTAATTCCTTGCCGCGTAATCCTCATCTAATTGTCGCTGTTAATAACTCGGTATAAAGCTGCAGCATATATTTTTAACAGCAATGCAATTTGCCACTTCCCGTTCCCGAGAGATGTCCTGTTCAAAATTGTTACATTTACAAATATATATAAGCTGTTGCATGCCACCTGTTCCTAACTTGTTCCCCTCCTCAATTTGGTTGTGCACTATTTGTATATGCAACCATAGATGTAAGCTATCCCGATCCACAGTCCACTGCACACTGGTTTCATGCCTATCAAAACGGTCTAAAATATAAGAAATTTATATATATTAATTAACTTTCCGTTCCTTATTGATGTCAAGACATTACTTGCTGACGCCTTAAGGTATGCAATATTTAAATATTGATCGAGAATGGTTTTAAAGCACCAAATTGTCTAGGCATGTAGATATGTGATAGATAAATTGAGAGATTTCCATAATGAATCATATTTGGGAGCAATGATAACGAAGTACATGTTTACTATGGGTCGTAGGAGGAAGAAGTCAAAATATTGAAATTAACACACTCAGAAATATACAAACAAGAATAAATTAAGTTCAAAATTTATATAAAAAATAAGTTTTTATATATAAAAAAAAAAAGATTTAATTTGTACTATATATACCCAATCTGAAATTTAAAAAATAGCAAGTTCGTATATGTGATATCTGAAAATGCTAATGTTGTATTTATATCAAAAATATTTGTAATAAAAGAAAACCACTGTAGAAAATAAAAAAGTTTACCTCTTAGGGCAATTTTGTAAACCTTTCTTAAATATAAATATTTATCGAATATTAAAGGTTTTCCTATATAGATATAGATATAATAAATACTATTTAATATTAATACATTTTTATAAGCTAAACTTGATGAAAATATAAATTACATTTTTAAATGTGCAGAATGATGTTTGCAATATTAGAATTAAAATATATATTTTCTGTTATTATAGTTTTTTTACGACGAACAAACTTGTAAAGAATAATCGCACAATAATTCTATTTAATTCTCAGTTAGTCAACAAAATATTCAAAGTAAATGCACAAATTGATAGCGCTGCATTTGTAATTTCTAGAGCAAGGATGAATTGAAATTGAAATTGAATTCTTTGAAGTCATCTGCCCATTCCCATGGAATGTCCCCGATGATATCGAAAATTACGGGGTGACAAGCGACAAGGATTACAAGCTTAGCCCAGCTCTTCATGATTCATAAAATATTCATGTGGTTTGTGTCAATGTGCCGTTTGTGGTGACTCCCAATGACTCCAAATTGGGTTATCCGTTGTGGTTGAGGCTGGTCAATTCTTTTGACACACTTTCTGTGTTTGTTTGGCTGGCCAATTGCATAATGCTGGTGCTTTTAACAAGTTTCTGTGTATACCCCTGGCCTGGTTGTTCAATGGTCTAAAAATGGATAATTGTCCTGTTGGCTAAGCGATTTGTTACCTATTTTCATTTGTAATTTTGTTAACAACTTGCTAACTGACTTCCAATTGTTGTGCAATTGCAAATTGAGTTGAATGGGAAATGTGAAGCAATTTCAATTTAAATTGCGACTCACTTTGAACTCTCCAACTTTTGCCCAAGTCCGTTGGCCGTGGTAACCTGACTTTTGCTTTTTGGCCCAAGCAAATCCTCTCCCTCCACCCCACACACACACACACACCTCTCCCTTACTAAGTGTATATGTGAAGGCTCAACTGCTTTTAGCTTAATTAAGCGAGGCGGGTACATAGCAGGTTTATCCACAACCATGGGCATCAATTTAATTGACGAGTCTTCCATTTGGACAGACATGTGCGGCAATCGAAGCCATCTGCCTGCTTGGCAGCTCAGTTGGTCCAAAAGGTAACCAGCCACCATCACAATTGTTACACACAATGTAGACTGGCCAACAAATGAGATTCACTTGAATGTCCTATTGCAAATGTGATTATCTGCTTAGTTTCGGTTTATTTTTGTGCATTCAGAAATATATTTCAGTGTTCTTTATTTTTTTCTATAAAGCTTCTATCTTAGAAAATCCCTTTCGGTCTTATGTTTAAAAAGGGGACCATAGAACTGTTGCTATGGATCTAATCCCATTTTGGCTAGGCAAAGTCTAAAACATCATCCATCCGATAAGCGATCTTATATTTCCTCATTCTCTCCAAAGTATTTAAAAAAATATGCTTCAGCGAAATGCAACCATTGCTGGATAATGCAGTTATAAGTTTGGTTTTTGGAAAATTTTATGGAACTTCGAAAACCAGGAATACTGCTCGAAATCCTGGTCTCCTCAACCAACATATGAAATCAGATGCAATCAAATCAATCAGTCGACTTATGAAATCCCACTTTGCCTTTGGCAGCTTGACTCAAATGAGGTGAAAGTTATGGGCCAAATGCTACGTAATTTGGCATTTAGCTGTTAACTTTATTGCTCAAAAATTCATCAATGCGCCGAGATCAATACACATAGGTCTATCTATATATATATATATATATATATATATATATATAAATATTTATAACATTTATAACATCTTTTGTGAACACAACAACAAGGAAACATCCAACTAAAATAATTTGAAAATCTTACTCAACTCTTTTGCCATCAAAATAAATGTTGTTTATGTTTATTTGTTGCAAGGTCATTAATTGGCTACCGACAGGCAAATACATTAGGGGTATTAACGCGGAGTAGGGGTACTCTAGCAGGTGTCTCGCTGTTCCTCGCTCTTTCTCTCTTGGTAGTTTTCTGTATGTGTTTTATCTGCAAAGTAATTAAAAGGTTATTGCCACGATTGAGATTTAGGGGCATGCAGCAGATGGCCGCTGTTTGTCACCTGTTGGCCTTTTGTGTTTGTTTTGTTGGTATTTGGAGAATTTCTTTGGCGCTTGCCTGGTAAATGCAAGTGTAAACAAAGTTCAATCAGAAGTAATAACATTTCTGACCCTCTGCACCCCGCTGTCTGCTGTTCACCTTCATCGTGTCTTCTGCTTTCAGTCATTCACCTATTTTGTTTGTAGTTGTTCCTTATTCTCTTTTAAATCTAAACAAAACCCGATGTTGCCAAACGAAGAGTCGTAAAAACTGAGCGCAACTGGCACAGAAAATTATTATTATAGTAAAGCTAAAAAATTTAAGAAACTTTTTAGCTAATTAAATCGACGTCTACTTTTTGGCCGCATTGTAGCCAAAGAAGTGAAGAGCATTGAGCATCAAACATTTTGGCCTACAAGTTGAAAAATTTTCATTATTTGAGATGAGACTAGTGATTGTTTTAAAGTTACATTTTTATTCTAACTTAATAATTTATAAGCGACTGCACGTCAAACTAATTTCAGATTTGAGCTACAATAATAATTACAAATTAAATCGTATCCTAATTAATAAATAAATATAAAAATATTATTTTTTTAAATTGCCGTAAGCTTGAACAAAATTCATTTTCTTTTCCATAATATCCTAATTATATCCTTTTAAGTAAGGTGGCAAGTAGAGACATCATATCTGAAATGATGGCTTAAAGGCCCACGTAAGAAGCACTCAACTTGACAATAAATAACAATACAATTTAAATATATATTGGTCTTTGAATGATATCATCTTAGGATGATATCATGATGATAATTTCACAACTTAAGAGTAAAGAGCCAACTTATTTTCAGTTTTCCGATTGCCAGTCAACCAATCCGCCCAGTCGTACGGGTAATTGAGTTGCAACTGTTGCAGCCAGGCGCTGCTAAGTGTGGCGGGGAATAGACGTCAAAGTGAAACCT
This sequence comes from Drosophila demipolita, assembly GCA_035042405.1. NCBI lineage: Eukaryota > Metazoa > Arthropoda > Insecta > Diptera > Drosophilidae > Drosophila > Drosophila demipolita. Next base: position 1,063,591 of record JAWNLI010000488.1, read on the forward strand.
GTGAAGCTAAGCCTGGCTTGCCCTTATGCCAAGTCGAAAGCAACAGCTGCAGCTAGATTCCAAAAGCAACCAGGCAACCATTGTAAGTGGCAATTGGTAAGTGGCAAACAAAAAGTTATAACAAACATCTTTAATTTTCGCATGGACCACTCATTTATTCAAGCATTTAAATTTGTATGACTGGCGTTTCGATTTGGCGTTTATATTTTAGAGCCAAGAGAAAATCCCACAAAGGCAATCTTATCTAATATTTTTTATATATCACACAGATATGTTTTATATATTTAAACGATAGCTAGCAGATGTTTGCAACTAGCTGCTGCCGCTCTATCTCTGCCTCTCTCTCTCTCTCTCTCTATTTTATATATATATATATATTTGGCCACATCTCTGTTGGCCTTTTGTAGCCATGACTCAGGCGGCCTTGGCACGTGCTCATCACTGACAGGCGCTGCAATCAAAGCAGCAACAGCACAGCAAACATCAAAAGATTTGCTCAGATTTCAAGTCGAGCGCGCCACGGCAAAGCCAAAGTCGACGCTGCTGTTGACGTTGACGTTGACGTTGACGTTGACGCTGATGTTGACGTCGATGTCAACTGTGGTGCAGGTTGTTGCAGCCATTCTGTGCTCATCTGCTCACCTGCTGTCTTAAATAATAAATAAATAATAAATTCTCAAAGTATTTATTTAATTTTCGCTTATTCGCAGAGACAAATCCCTTTTTGCTGTTGTTTGTTTTATTGTCTTTCGGCTTAATGCCAACATTTAAAACATTGGCACTGTCCTTGCCCTTGTCATTATCACATTTTGTTATTATTATTGTTATTCTCGTTTCATTTCTTTTTTTTTTGGAGCTAAGTTTTTGCAAATTGCTATGCTGCCCATTTCCGGTTTCATGTCCATAAATGAAACATTCCACAAAATATAAAAAAATAAAAGAAAAATGTCGCACCTTAAAATGTTAATAAAAAAATAATTTATCAAAATTCTATACACATTATATTTTATTTCGTAATAATTATAAATATTTTGTCGAAAATCATCCAACAATTTTAATCACTAATTATACTTTTCAAAAATATATTTATTTAAATATGAAAATATTTTAAAAAGTTTAACTTCATACGCTTCATACAAAATGACACGCTGATATGTATGTAAAAGGTCAACTCAATGCCAAAAATTATGGATAGCCACCCAAATGCATAGCTCATACATATGTACATGGGTATGTATGTATGCGACCCCTCCAGGTGTTGTGGGTTAAAATTCATTTGTTCTTCCCCCGCCATTCTGTGCAATGTCAACGTGAGCGAAGCCATGAAATGTGAGTGGTATAAACGTGAGGAGCAACTGTTGTTTATATAATGAAAGGGTGGCTAGGGTAGGGGGAGGGGGGGGAGGGTTTACATAAAGCAAATACCATAGTTGACTGAAAAGGTCAAATCACCTGGTCAATGTCTATAATTAAGCATAGTACCATCGATGTCCCGTATTAATTGAATACGTAGAATAAATAACAATGCAGAAAGCGAAACTGTGTGTCCAAACTGTGCATCTAGAAATTTAATCATGCTTCAGAACACACTCCTCTTACTAATTAAGAAAACTTTTATTAAGGTTACATTCACAAACATGGAAATTTGCATACACTTTTGTGCTTAGAATGCATAGAATGCATAAAACAACAATTATTGTTCAAGTATGAACATGAGACGCTGCGAGGCTCAGCTATTTTTTAATGACAAAATATCATATAGAGACGACTTTCAAGTGGCTGCAGTTAAAGCTCAGCTATTTTAAGATAAACAAACATTTTTGAAGAATAAACATCACACGGAGACGCCCTACAAGCGACTCCGTTAAGATAAATAAACATAACATGAGGTCGCCTTACGAGCGGCTTCATATGTATTTAGGTTTAAGATTTTTGTATAAAATAAAGAAATGCTCATCGGAGCAAACAGTTCGATCCTAAACATCGTCTCATCGTGTTGACTACACCCTATGCGTGTTTAACACAATTATTTTTATTTAATTTTAATTATTATTTGGTGTTTCACACTTGCACTATATTCATGTATTATATACTATATAGTCCTCAGTTTTAGAAAATCAGTATACTTTTCAAGTGCTTATTATTCAGAATCAATGTGTCATACCAAGAGAGTTTTTCTTTTTCTTAATTCCGGAGTACATTTAACTTTTACTTATACAACAAAATTTTATAATTTGAAAGTTTGTTTTTAATGTGTGTTATTTGTTGCTAATATTTATAACATTTCATTAACACAGAGATATTATTTGAATTCTAACATTTTAGTCAGAAAAATATATTATTTGTTTGTAAAAAAAAAGTGGTCTATATTTACAAGTTGTTTCACAAAATAGGGCAAAAAACTTGTTGTTTTCCAAATTTTTTATTTATTGTTTGATTGTTGATTGATTGATGATTGTTGAGTATGTGAAAGTCAGTTTGCTCTGGATCAACCGTAGCTTTAACGGTAAATGCGATGGTATTGGGAACGTCAGATGCAGCACCCAAAACGTGACTAGAGCATCATCGTCATCTTCCTCATCAGCCTGCTCAAAATCATCATTATCACTATTATCGTCGTCGTCAGAGAACTATTCATGTTGTGCTCGACATACAAATAGCGCACATCCACAAAACCACACACCCACACTCGCACACCCCCACAACACACTCACAAATTTGCACACATGCATTTTTTTATTTCTTTCATTGAGTTATCTCGAAACCGAAATCCAAAGCGCTTAGCGAAATTTCCACATTAATATTCAACTGACAAACCTCAAGCGAAATTGTTATATATGTATATGTTATATTATTTTCTTAGTGAATATATACTTCTAAGTGGGGATAGCAATTATTTACTTGCAAACTCTGATACATCTAATAGGAAGCTGGAAAATCGATCATGAAAATCTGTTGCTGATAACCCCCTTTTGAGATTGATCATAATATTCCGACTCATAAAATCTATACACCTGATGGTGTTAATCGATTAAAAATGAATACCCTAACTGAACCTCTCCCACTCCCTACCCCAAAAACGATAAAAGACTATTGAAAAGATATAGTTGCCCAACTGAAAAAGTAAGTTACTAATAGTCCAATTCACGAAATTCTGTAACGCAATTATAAAGGCAAACTTCATTTATAGATTATTAGGATCTTCCATCAAAGATTGTTATTTTTCAGAATAACAGTTTTTTATACACTCATACAGAATGTATAAATCTGGTAGTTGTTCAAAGTTCTGAAACATATAAAATTTGTAATTTAAAGCAACCAAATGTGTATCAATTGTTGGATTTTTTTATACTCCGATAAATTCCGAATTCCGTTGAGAATAGTCGTCCGGCAAAGATTCGTTTCGCTGCCTTTGACAATGCAATCAGTCACGTTCGACAACACCAACACACAAAAAGCAAATTTACACACACACTGAAAATATTTACCCATATACTGGATGCAATAATTTTTTGCCTAAGCTGCTCTTTCCATCACGAGCTTTCTCTCTCCCTCTCTTTCGGTGTGTGTGTGTGTGTGTGTGTTCGTGTGTGGATTAGTGCATGCCCCAACGCCGACAAGTATGCAGTAATAAAATTTTTGTGTTACATCATCGCATTGTTCATTTGGGGTGCGGTATGCTGGACAGTGTAGAAAGCTAAAGTAAAATCGCATTAGATATTGTACAACAGATGCGCCGTGCACCATGTGGCAGGCATGTCAGAGTTGCAGCAGCGTCCAAAAGAGAGCAAAAGGACTATTTGTGTTTTGTGCTCGTTTTATTTCAGCCCACAGCTTCAGCAATATTAGCCTGAAGAACTATGCAAAGCAGTACAAACGAGATAGACAGAGACAGAGAGAGAGAGAGAGAGAGAAAGAGATGGAGAAAGGAAGAGGGGGAGTTATATGATGGAAACTAGACAAACTGAATTTAACTTGAAAGGCGTTAGCCACAAATTTATTTTGACCACCTATAGAAATAGCATTGAAGTTGAATTTGTTAAGCTCGATGAATAAATCTATTGAGTAAATAGAAAAAAAAACTAAGCAAAAATTTAAATTGATTAACTTTAAATTGAAAAAATCCAGTTATATATTATATATATAGAATATATATTGAATATATTATATTATAGAATGTATTATTGAGTTATATAGATGCTTTCCAGCAGTTCTACCGTCCTCAGCTCTTCTCAACCCGTTTATAATATAATTATTTACACGGAAATCATTTATGGCAGACATTTGATCACTTTGAGAATTTATTTTACGGATTGTTGTCTTAGCTGAAGTTATTTGAAATTTATTTTAAGCTATTTTCATGGTCCATTTACTTGTTGCACAGCTAGTAAATATTTATGGCTTTTTCCTTCGTTTTTATTTCCGATATGTATACAAAAAGTCAATAAATAAAATATAGCCTCAAAAACACACATGTCGATCATTTCACATTGACAGTGAAATTCTGCATTTTCATACTCTGTTCTCGTTAAAAATGTATAAAAACCGGTTTAAGGAAGCGCATACAGAATTTATTGCCCAAAACATATTTCATATTGGACAGAGAATGTCTGATTCTTGATACATTTTTAATTGTGCTCAGCATTTATCAACAAATAAAAAAAGAATCGCTTTTAAACTTACCTTTTTATGTTTTTCAGTTTGTGTGTTTTTAGTAAAATTGTGTTTGATTTTGGAAATATACATCTAATTTGCAGAATGTCTTTTTTATATGTGCCCATATAGGTCTTACATTATATTTTATATTAAGTATATACTATTATTTATAATTGGTATCATTATTTTAATATAAATCCTACAGAAACTGTGGTTTTTGTTTTTGGAAATTCAGGGTGATTTTTTCTAAGTGTACCTAGTCATTTACTTACGTATATATTTTAAATGTGTAATTTTCATTTCAAAGTTATATATAAAATGCAGAATTCAATGGGTAATCAAGCAGTCGATTGGTGTACGAATGCATTAGTCAAATTATAATCGGACTTGGTACATTTATATATATGGCATATGATTTTTATTGGTCTATGCAAACCGCAAATTTAATTAGCTTCATTTATGTGTCTTTCTGCCTTTTTTGTTTAAATTTTAATTAACATTAAATTAATTTATTTTATTTAATTGAATAATTCAAATTTCTTTGTCAATTTATGATTTGGAACACTTAAATGGTTTCCGTTTGAGGTAAGTTTCGCTTTGAGGTGAATTTGAGTTTTGCTTTCAAATGCAATTTGATTGTTTTGTAAATGTGTACCCTTTCTGTGATGTAAGTATTTGAGTATGTATGTGTGTGCGTGTGTGTTTGTGTGTGGGTTACCGGTAACGGAAATTTGTTAGCAGTCTTATTTTGAAGCTCACAAGCAGAAGCACAACAATATCAACAAAAACAACAGCAATAAATAAACAATAAGCAAGCAGTAAAAATTATATTACGCTGGCGATTTGTTTTCGCTCCACACAGGTACACACACAGGTACACACACAGGCGCACACACAGGCGCACAGACAGGCACACAATGCCAGCGGGTTGGCTGTTAGTTAAATGCCTGCAATTGCACTCGGTACACCCAAGCACCCAAGGCACCCACCCAGCACCCCACCACCCACCACGCACACATAAGCGCTGATGTTGAGCCGAGCGTAACGAACGCCTTTCGTGGTTCGTGGTTCGTGTCTCGGCATCGTCGTCGCCGTCGCAGCTGGCGCCGCTAGTAGCGACCGCTTAAAAGGATAAGTTTGCCGGATGCTTGCATGATTCTGTCATAACGGCTTTGGCGTTCGTAGCGCGCGTCTCGCACTCGGCAGCAGCAGCAGCACCAGCAAAAGTAGAACACATAACAAAAACATAAAAAACAATTTTAAAAAACCGATAACCACAAAAATTTTTAAGTGATTTTCGCGTTGGCTATTAAAAAAATTATTTTCTTTTTTTTTGCTGTGCCTGCAGAATTGTTTTGTGTGTTTTTTTTTGTTGTTGTTGCCCGTTGCCAGTTGTTGGAAAGCGTTTTCGAAAGCAACGCTTTTGGATGTAATGTCGCCAGCCAAGTGAGATGCGCTCAATTCTGAAACAATGTTATAAAACAATAGAAAGACATAACTCAGCAGTGAAATACGTCAAAGTAATTGCGGGTCATTCGAAAACAGTTGCAGCCGCTAAAAAACAACTAAAAATATTAAAAATAGAAACAATTGAAAAATATAAAACCTAAGCTCCAGGTGAGTGTGTGAAATACAATGTGATCAAGTTAAGTTAAATTACATAGCCTAGACAAAAGTCGACACTGTAAACAATTTATATAAAATCTTTCTTTTGGCTGTTGGCCAGTTTAATATGCAATGTATTTAAAATGTAATTAAATTAGGCGTTTAAAAATTAAAATATTTATTATTTAATGTGATATGCATTTATTAGATTTAATTTCAACATATACACTAATCGAATTTAACGCTTAAATATGCTTATACGTAAATTAGGGCTTATTGGTTTGTTATTTGGCCATATTTGTCTGAGGTTTCCGAATTATTCACAGCAAATAATTAAATCGAAGCACCCGTTAAACTTTCAAATACAAGTTTTGATTTAACGTAAACACTTTGAACGTTGTTCCCAATTAGGTATTTCTGAGAAGCCATTTATACTCACTTTCAGTAATTAATAAATCAAAGAGTTCATAACTTGGCTATTTGACTTATTATTATAAACTTGGTGCGCAAACGTCTTTCAATTAATTTACATTTGTTTTGGCAACATTGTATTCAATTGGGCGTGAAACTAAATAAATGTATTCGAGACTGCCAGTGTTTCACTTACATTGTTTATGAATTACATTTTTGAATTTTCCATTAGCCTCTGTTCCGACCGCATTTCTGTGCGTTGTGCGGCGGGGCGTATGCGCAACAGTTCAAATATTTCCATGTCGGAAGTTGGCCACTAATTTCACATTTTCAATATGTGTCTACTGTGTGTCAGTGTGTGTGTGTGTGTCTGTTTGTAAACATTGAAATTTTTGCGGCTGCTCTTGCTGAATTTTATTCTCCCACTAAAAATACGTACAATGTGCAGCAAGCAAAAAAAAAGTTGATACACTTTTAGGCTGCCACTAGAAGCAGGCGTTGGCGAGACTAGGGTGGAACTAGGGCAGGGGCAGAGGCAAGTGTATGGGTTGCTATGGATTATGGCCCGTTCACAAGGACCCTGGCGTACAATAGACTGACCGAAATACAAACTTCGTGTTGACAAAAGTTGTAAAATGTGCTAAACTGCAGGCAAAAGATGGCATTTTCTTTATAGTGTGTCTGTGTGTGTGTCTGTGTGTGTGTCTGTGTGTTGCTCGTTAGCGTTGCGGCAAAAGTGTTGCAAGTGGTGACCGTGAAGTGTTTTTGTGCTACCAGCAAGCGAGCAGCTTATGGTGAGCTTGTGTCAAAGTGTTAGCTTAAAGATCAACTCCAGAGAAACCTTTTACATCATAATGAACTGTGCCAGGCGGTTGGCTTTTACGGCTAACACACACACACACACACCAATGGCAGATAGCGAGAAATAAACACCTTTTGCTCTCTCAATTTGTGAGTTTACCTAACAAATCCAATGAGCCTGAAATGGGCTTCAAAATTCATACGGGGGCAACAATTAAGTCCTTTGCGCTGCTAAAAATCGTTTAGCACGATTTCTCGCGAATTTTTACTTCTTACGCACACACACACACACACACGCACTCGACATTTTGAAGTGGTCGCCATCCAAGTGGATGCCACAGCTGTGGTTATCATTTGTTATTTGTTGCTGTTTGAATCCGTTTCAACAGCTAAGCATTTGTGTGTGGCTCAGTGTGTGTGCGTGTGTGCGTGTGGGTGGCTTAAGCTTGATGCAAACACAACAGATGAAATAACACTGTAAGCTTAAAAAAAATATTCCAATCCTTTGTGGCTTAAAGAATTTTCTTGCCCTAAACAGGGGAGCATTAAGCTTAAATCATGCATTTTAAAATCAGCTATCAACTCTATTCCGCAAAATTATTTTAAAACTGATAGGCCAATTAATAGAATTCTATTAAAATTAGTTAAAAGCCAAGCAATTTCTTAGCAGTCTCTGTTTGATTTCGCGTTGTTTTTTTCTTTAATAAATACAACAAAAATATTTCAAATTAAATGCAAAGAGGTAATATATGCAGCTAATTTACATGTATTTATATCATTGTATTGCAAAGTTCAAAATTTGCATATAAGCTTGAGTTGCCTTTTGCCATTTTGGGCACCCGTGTCGTATATGCAACCTGTAAAAATGAAACATAAATAATATACAAGAATAGGCTAATTTCGACCCAGTTAAGGGAACTGTCAGTCAGTAAACCTAACATAATTCAATTGTATTAAAAAAGGGAAAGATATCTGCGTTTCGGATCAATTTCGAGACTCGAAATATATTATAAATTGTATATAATATTTAAATACAGTAGATATTATGATATACGCATGTCATATTCAATTGAAAAGAGGAGTTGTGTCAGTATCGATGTCAAAATTATAGCAATATTCACACTAAATTAGAGAAAAAATGTAAATGTAAATTTTGCATTAGCTTTTTTGACCAAGGTCTCTGAATGCAATTCACAAATTTATTAAAGAGCTGTTAGAAAACTTGAAGTTATAAAATCACATTTTTATTGTTTTGGATAAGAAATTTCAAAAATTGCGATACATGTTATTTTGTAAACTTTGGTAAACTCCAAAAAGTTTGTCAGACAAGGTGTTAAAATTGGGGCGTTACATTTACTAGGCCGATAAATTGATAATTGCATATCGATACCACATTTTTTCCACAAGTAGATATTAATATAAAAAAAGGTGCAGTCCCCAAATTTAGTTGGTGGATTGTTGGCAAACAATTTACGCCATCAATGTGTTTGTGGGGCTAATGAATTTAACGAATAAACTAATTACAAACAAATAACCACAATTTCAAATAATTAAAAAGCTGGAAGAATAACCAATCTAATTATGTCCAATGTCAAAAATGATTTGTCAATAAATGCAGGTATAACTGAATACATTTATAAAAAAAATATACATAGCTAATTATATATATATATAAATATATATATATATATATTGACTAATTGGCCATGTATCACATTCCATTTATTACTAACACAATAAATCATTTTGCCATGGTTAATCAGCTTTCTTTGCTGTTTCAAATTACGATTTCGATTTCCACTTATTGTTGTTTCTTTGAATTTTTCCGGTCAGCGGAAAAATATTTACATCATTGAAGAAAACTGCACATCTACAATTTAAATTACTTTTAATTGATTTACTTTCCGCTGACCCGTATTAAATGTCATTGTTATTTGTTTACGCTTCGAAGTTATCACGTTCATCGAAGTTAAATCATTTAAACCATTTTATTGGCTTCAAGTTTTCATCTTTAATTTTCGCTTATTCCGCCTTATGTGGCAATCGCAATCCAATCTCACCCTCAATTTAATTTCAATATAATAATACACTTGGAATTTCGATGAAAAATATCTCAGTAACTGATTATATATATATATATATATATATATATATATATATATTTTAAATGTCAGCGTTGGCAAAGAAACTAAATTAGATTCGAAATGCGTCTCTGTGCTTGCTGCATTCCGATACATTTAATTTAATATGGTACATTGATAAGCCGAGCATTAATAAAATACATTCATCTGCTATTTTATTGTATCCCAGGGGCAAAATGTACATTTTTCTATAAATATCTAAGAAAATGCTTTTGTGTATCTCCCTCACTTTTGGTTGCAAATATTATTTCATTATGCACAATGCGTTTAAATAAAATAGAAAAAAAAAAAAAATATAGATATTCAAATAAATAATAAATATACACGTGGCTAGGATTACGGCAATCCCCAAGCAGTTTAACGAAACGAGCCGCCAGTTAAGAATTGTATTTGCATGACTAACAGATACCCAGTAAAAAAAAAAAAAAAAGAATTCCTGCGATTACAATAATACCGTCGGGAGACGGTAAAAAAAAGTAGCTTCAAAATTATCATTATTATTATTTAGTTCCGTTATGATTTCCTTATGTTGTTCCTTTTTCGGCTTGTTACCCTGATTAAAATACATTGCTTTTATTGACTCTCAAAAAAGTCTATATTCAATTAGCAACTGATGAATCTGTGTTTTTAATCACTTATCAGGGCCAACTTCCCAATATGTTCGTGACCATAATTCAATTATTTTTCTGAAAATTGTATACTGTTAATTGTTGGTGAATGAAAATAAATAAATCGGATAAAAACTTGCTTACGTCAGTGACCAAGTTTGAAGGCTTTATTTCGTACTGGTAAATGATGACCATCGTAATATGATGTTGATAATGATGTTAATTATGATGTTGATTATGATGTTGATAATCATTATTCGCAATTTAAACAGTTTACTTAGCAAAGATCTGCAAGGGAAAATGGAAAGTGCAATAAACAAATATTAGAAAAATTGCAGTCTATTTTTAGTAGTTTTGCCTACGCTTTGTATTTAGTTCAAAATATTTGATTTTTTCCCCGTATATTTTGATTCGATCAATGTGGCTGCATTCTAAACTAATTAGTGTAAAATAAGCGACTGTCTATATCCAAATATTAATTAATTAATTGTACACAAATTTCATTTATCTATCGAAATAACTTTGATTTCTTCTCTATTGTTTTGAGTTTTGACTACTTTCAAATGCAGTGTAATTTTTATATGAAAATAGACAACATTTATAAATCCAAGTGTTTATTAGTTAACAATTTTTATTATCCATAGAAATAAGTTTGAGCTCTTCTCATTTGTTTTGTGTTTTGACTACTTTCAAATTCAGTTTTAATATTTTGTCAATTTCCAAAGGACTTAAACTGTTTTCACTTGTTGTTGTTTTGTATTGGGAAACTCGTAGACCCAAACGACTTAGTGCCATTAGACACACACACACACACACCGGCACACACACACACACACATGTGAAATGCCCCATCATAAGTAGGCGTGGCTATGGACGCTGTTTATATTATTTGTGCATTGAAGTGATGCATAATACAAATTTGTCGCCAGCAGTTTTCTGAGTGTATGTTATAAATATTATTACACACTGAGCAATTAAGATTTGCATTACATATCTATTATATATATATATATATATATACTTTCGACTTCGCTTTGATTGTTTTCGTCCATGATTTAAGCAAAAGAATTTGAACTGCTGTCAACTTTCTAAATCATTTTAGCGAATGAATTTCAATTGCTATCAAAATTCCAAATATTTTTCTCCAAAAAACGAAGAAAAAATGCATTGAAATATGCACGAAAAATTGTAGAATATTTATCTCAATTCAAAAATGTTTTTCCCAGACTCCAGGTCAGGTGTTTGTTTATTTTTACATTCTACATCATCATGAACTGTCTTTTCTTAAAATAATACTCATTCTTGAAAACACAATACGCATAAATTAAACAGGTTCTTGGAAATTCATTAGGATTTCTCATCATCGACAACTTAACACACCTACGTCAAATTTAAGTCAAAGCAATATTGAAACAATTGTAATCATAGAAAGTTGGAAAGCCCATCTAATTAATATTCTAAGTAAAAAAAATAAACGATTTGAAATGAATTCATATTTGGATTAGCATGTGAATAAAAAGCTGCAAGCGTTGTTTGTAACACATTTTTTTTAGCAGTGGTTTTTGCATAACAAATGAAAAACATACCAACATTGTTCTATATTTATATTCAAATTTGTGCACATGAAGAATTAAAAAATGAAAAATAAATACCTATTGACAGATTTTGTATTGAAAATGAATTGAACTAATGCGAATGGAATTTTTCAGTGAACTCGTTGATAATGGTATGCATGCATTATGCATACGTTGCTTGGTTTTATTTTTATGTATTTTTCCCTAAACGGACACAAACACACACCCACACACACATACACAGTGTGCTTATACCATTAACATAGCATACTTTTTTGGGCAGATGTAGCTCGAGGCCAAAGAATGAGCACAGAATGCGACTTTGTTATTGTGTTTGCAATGTAAAATTGCATTTCACTACTATGTGTATGCACCTATCCACAACCCATAAACACCATACACACACACACACACACACACATGTTCATATGTTGTTGCACTTTAACTCTCAACCTGAAAAAAACAAATGTCGATGTAACCAAAAGCAATTTGATTAAATTGTTGGCAAACTCAATTGAAAACAAATTTCAAATTGATTTTAAGCAATATTATAGCCTATATTTTACACACATTTTGAATGTCAGAAATTTAACAACAATAAATTTCAAATAAAGTTTGATTACTTCGGCAAACAGACAAAATGATTGACTTCTTTTAAATTCAGGTTTATTATTTCATCAATAAGTTTAATAAACCACATTTCCAAAGGACTTTAACTGTTTTCACTTGTTGTTTTGTATTTGGAAACTCTTAGACACAAACGGCTTAGTGCCATTAGACACAACACACACCCACAGGCACACACACACTTGCTGGTCCACGTGTGAAATGCAATTGAGAATAAATTTTAAGCTTTTAAGAAATAACAATTGCAATTTTAATATTACAAATTTAAGAACAATTTCTTAACAAGAGTTTATGCTTGGAGGCAATTAATTAACGGAAGTTGCACCTGACACGTTCGTTAAAGCGCAACGAAGCAATTAAGACTGGATGACTACCCTCCTCCACATCATCCCCTCCTCACTTTGACCACTTGACTTGTGTCAGCTTCAGCCACATTCAGTTGCATCTGAGTGGCTAATTAAAAGCCCTTTTGGCCATCAGATAAGACGTTGCTCTAACTGTGTGTGTGTGTGTGTGTGTGCGTGTCGATCTCAGTGAATTGCTGTCGTTATTCCCTGACTTAATAATTAAGAGAAAGTCAATTGGCTGCAATTTCATTTGATGTCCATGACTATCATCCTCATCATCCACTTATAATTGAATCGACACCAATGCAGTTGCCTTCCACAATCCTCTCCTCGTGGCAGCCACTTAACTTTTGCCCACCACACATGCTGCACCAGCATCTGAACATGACTCAACGCATAATAATATATAATAAAACTAATGTGCAACAGATTAATTGACAATTATGGCAATTCTTATGCAATGATGACAACCACGATAATCCAACGAGCACCCTTTGCCCTTGAGTGAAGTGCAGTTGACATTGCCAATAACAATGACAGTAAAGTGACAATTATTACGCTTCTGGAGAAGCATGAAAAAAATAATAGTGTTGCCCTAATTAGAAGGAGAATCTGTTTTTTTTTTTTGATCACTATCATCACAACGATATCAAATTTATGCATTTTAAATTTAAACTTCTTTAAGCATTCTCAAGCTGAAAATATCGAGCATCACATTACTTTTGCACGTAATTGAATCAAATTATATATTTCTCTTCTTAATTTTGTCTTCTTTTAATCGTACCAAAACAAACGGCAGAATATCAATGTCATTTAATTGAAAATTGTATTATTTTCTTCAGTATATTATAAAAAAGTATAAAGGGATACTTTAACTTTCATTTGTGCTTAAATGTGGTGACCCATGAGAATTATACTTCTCGTTAGAGCCAATAAAATACCTGCAAAAACCTAAAATGTTGAGCTGTAAATTACAACATATAAGCCAAAATTTTTTAATGAAGTTAACAAACTTAAAGGCTTTAGAAATCATAGGTTTTTCGAGATTAAATTACAAACTATAAAAAATATGACAACAAATTTAGGCATATTTTTTTAAATTTTAGAGAAATTTATAAAAATAAAAAGTAAATAAAATAATAGAAAAATTTTCAGTTTCAAATGCAGATTGATTTTTGTTTTAACTGTACGACTTTATTTACAAATTGTGACTACAAACATAAGTCAAATGCAACTGACAACATGCAACAAACACAAAGCACTGTGGCTCCTCTGCCTGTATTTGGCTTTTCATGTTGCACATACTTCATGCAACCCCGGGGCGTATGCTAGATATTTCTGATTGCCGACGTCTGCCTGCTGCATCAAAAATTTGTGCAAATTACAGGAAAGAAAGGTTATGATAGTGTGTGTGAGTGTGTGTGTGTGTGTGTGTGTGTGTGTGTGTGTGTGTGTGTGTTAATGCTTACACTTCTGTCTGTGAAATGATATCATATTTTATGTGAAATTTGCGGCAGCTCTGGTTGAGGGCAATGCCATCCAATTCACATAGCTTGGAAATAATTGGAATATGCCACTTGCGAGTTGCAAGTTGCAACTTGGATACCTCTCACTCGTCACATTTGATACCTGTTCTTGAAGTTACCTGTTCTTGATTTTTGGTTCATGTCTCAGTCAGTTTACCTCAGTCAGAGCAGACATCAACAAATCTCTTTGGCAAACTAACTAACCATAAAAACAGTATTTGGCCAATGTCAAAACAGTGCTAACCATTGAATTGGCCCAGGCAACTGTGAAATACCCACAAAAATTTAAATTCAATGCATTTACCTTGCACTTTGGCACTGCTAAAAAGTTAGATAATTGTGTAAATTGTTAGTTTGGTTGAGTAATCGACCAAAAGATAAACTTGCATCAAGTATTAAAATAGGGTTCATTAATAATAGAAAATAATATAACATATAATATATAGAAAGTAGAAAGTAGTATTAGAAAGTAGTAGTAGAAAGCAACCAGGAACTGCTGGCATCTGAGTCTGGCGAATGCGTCGTCGCTTCCAGTTGTGGAGATTTTCAATTTTTAATAAAGGCAGCGAGCAAGGTCAGCAGCCAATTTTTATGGCTGGTTGCGGGGTGACGAGCTGAATGAATGAGTGCTTGGATAATTGGATGGTTGGGTGGTTGAATGGATAGCTTTGGGGCTAGCGGGATTAGGACTTAGTAGCCTGAATGAAGATAAAAGCAAAACGCGCACCAAAACTGGCCAACATTGAGAATAGACGGATGCCCCACTGCGTGGTCCATTTCTAGGGGCCTATAGACCAATGAGCCAAGGGCCGAGCCTTGGCCACCCACACACACAGCAGACACACACTCACACACACACACAGAGTTCCCATACTCCTCGTGAAAAAAAAATAATTAAAAAGTTTACAATCGAACGCGCTGCGCAAATAGAGGATAAGATAAAAATAAAATGACCACTTCAGCATTTTTGCCCAGGTATTTGCCGAGTTGCAGTTAACCACTTTTAAAAAGTTGCCAACTATTCTAAGTAGCTCATTCAAAGATCTCGATTCCAATCAAAGTGCTCGGCAAATGATGCGGAAGCATTTAATGTCGAATAATCGCATTAAATTGTCTCTTACTTATTTTGTATTCATTTTTAACTCTCATCTTTCTCCCACTCTCCCTCTTCACTCTCTCTCTCTCTCTCTCTCTCTTTCTATCTTATTTTGTTTTTTGCCTTTTATGTTTACTCATATTATTAACATAATTTATACAGTGACGGCTAAAAAAATACCACTCTTTTCAGTTCGACCCTTTCAAATTTACTTTTGTGTGAGTACAGAAAACATTAGCTTTTTCTTGTGTAATATTTTAAATTGTGTGGGAATTAAAAAACAAAATGTTTCTAACAATTTTGTTTATTGGTTTTTTTTTTTGTAAATGATTGCAATTATAGAATGTCATCAAAACAAAATGCTGGCAAATGCAATGTTTTTATTTGGTGTTATTTTTATTTCCGCAGCTATATTTTCAGAGCCAGCCAAATGTTAACTTTTGAATACTTAACCCAATGTGACCACTTGCCAAAAAAGCCTGCTGACACAATAACGGCAAACAGCATTTAAGAGTTAAGTTAACACATAATTAAGATAATTTAGCCAGTCCTTAACAATGAGGGAGGAGCAGAGAGAGAGAGAGAGAGATCAAAGAACAGGGCCAACCATAAAGGTAACATGATAAAAATAAAAAAAGAATACAAGTGGAGGCAATTCATAAGCACATACACAGACTACACCATTATATATATTAATATATATATATATATATATATATATATATAACGTAAATATATAAGTGCTTTGGCTAAGAGCATTGTCTTGACTTGTATGTGTGCAGGCTTCAAGTTGAAGTTGGCTTCGTGCGGCCAAAAACAAATGCCGATTGTTGCCCACTTCTGGGCAGAGGGGCGGGGGGTAAGGGTCGGGGCTCGCCTCCAAATTTGCGCTTGATAATTTAAGACTGACAACTTTCTGCTGTGCCTGCACTTTGCATAAAAGACAAAGGCGCTGTGAACACAGTGCACATATCAGACAATGTTAAGAGGCAGCGACGGCGACAGCGACGGCGACGGCAACTGCGACGGCAACTGCGACGTCAACGTCGACTGCATAATTATGAGCAAGATTGGCTGGGTTTTTAGACGGTTCGTTATTCATATAATTTTATTGTTGTTATTATGGCTAGCCTCTCTCAAAGGCCAAAAACTGTTGCATTGTATTATCTCGCACACACACAAACACACCCCCACACACACACACACACACACAACAAAAGACAAAAGAATGCCAGCAGCCACAGCGCACAAAGGCGCAGAGAGAAGCTCTTTTTTTCTGCTTATTGTTGAAAACACGCAATGTTTGTGAACAGCAAAAATGGACCAGATCAGCTTTGTTAGGATGACTTGGGGCTGTGCTAACTGCCCGGGCAGGTCCTTGGAAACAAAGCTGCAATAAAATGTTACTCCCGCTGGCCAAGGCAATGCTGAACACTGTGCCAAATATAGTCAAATAATATATTCCATAAACTATTTAACAGACATCACTTTCAAATCATTCGAAAACATAAGAAATGTATAAAACTGTAAAAATGTTAAATAGTCTGAAAAATAATGAGTAACAGACTAGAATTAAGGAATAATACTAAAACATTTAAACTTTTTATAGTAATTATTTTATATGAAATACAGCAAATATAAAAAACTGACACTAATCGAGAAAGTTACTACTAACAAGTATCAAAAGCAAACGAAAAAATTGTCTACTTAAGAAAGAATGACTAGCAAATATTCTATTCATTATTTGATTTTTACTCAGATGTAAAAACTTGCCATATTCTACATAAACTTGAACTTTGCTTTACATGATGTACATCAATCTTCGAATGGCAGCGGTACTGAAGGGGCTTTATAAGAAAGCCAAAACAGTTATATATATATATATATATATAACCTACATTTTTGCATATTCCATATGCATGCTAAACACAAGATATTTAAAATGTAGCCCACATTAAATGTGATTCAAATAAAGTTTAGATTTTAGCTAGTCTCATTTGCACTTGGCTTGTACACACATACATAAATATGTATAAATATGTATATGTCAGCAGCACTCTGGTTATTACAGGCTATTACAGGTCACGCTGTGCTCAACGTTCTACGTGGGTCTTGGTTAACGCCTGGGGTTTTGAGCCTGGGCTTTGGTATTAATTAACCAAGCAGAGCAATGGGGACATATGCAAAGACGAAGATGCTGTTAGCAGTGTGTGTGTGTGTGTGAGTCGAACATACAAGTGCACTTATAATGTTCTACATATATATTAGAGCAGACACAGAGACACAGCTGGAGACAATAATTTGCATAAGAAGCAGCTCGTCCGGCGTGAGCAGAGCCACCTTTACATGCATCACTGGTTCTACTTATAGATGACTAGGTATAGGTGTACATGTGTATGTGTATATGTATTAGTGTGTGTGTGTTTACTTAGGTGGGGTGGTCTAACCTTGATCTTGATTGATGTTTGTCTGTGTTTACTGTATGCGCTCTTAAGCAGACAGCAAAACCGACAGTTGCTTAATAGGCTAGAAAATAGTCAGACAGAAATAATGCCAATGATAAGATGAAAAATCAGATCGAGATAAACCTGGAAACACTTAGGCATTTGCATTGCGATTTATTTAAATATATCTGGAAAATGAAATTTAATAATAAAAAGAGCTTTTCACAGAGAATATCAGAATTTGCGCAGTAAATTTATACAGATTATTCAGAATTATAATTAAACAAAATCCGCCTTTAAATTTAAATTCTCAACGTGAGAAACGTGTTACATTTTTATTTCCTACCCAGAAATCAACAATCTAATTTCTTGAACTTGAAATTCAAGTAAACAGATATATATAACCTGATTATAGGTATATAAAATAATATATGCAAATTAAGGTGATAAACTTTGATAAGCAATTTAAGCTGTCTGTGAAGTGCTCCTCATTTTCTAATATTCACAAATAATCATTTGTTATTCATCTATTTATTTCATTTTCTTTTTATTATTTTTACTTCAATATCAACTAGGATGTAGAGCTTATGGAGCAGATTGCCTCTAAAAATCATTTGCGCTCTTTTATACAAATTTATTGACAGCATATACAATATTAATGACAAACAATTCAACCGAATCGCTTTGTCATTTTGGTGTATTTAATTGGATTGCCTACATGCACACTGAGCACTCTTCATTGGCAACAAGTGGTACTTCAGCCTGGTAATGGATCTAGACCAAATGTGTGATTTTCTGGAATGCGAGACGAATTGATGATTGTTGTTGAAGTTGCGCTGGCAACCTCAAACCGCAGAACAGTAAAAATGTAATTGAACAACATTCTTTTTCGCTCGTAACTTAATTAGCCATCAATAAATAGAATTGCGAATTAGGGCACTCAAATACAGCAGCAACAGCAGCAAAGTTGCCACAATAAAACACAGAAAAACAAGAGTTTTCTATTTTTATCATTTGATATATTGAAAGAGTTGCCAGTTGTGGGGCAGCAATTAGCAGCAAATAATCAGCTTTGTTTCGTTATCATTCTTATAATTTCATACAGCACTTTAGCACTTAAGCTGTAAAAGTTCACCAGCAGAGAGCAATTTTTTCCTCGAAACACATTTCCCACATCTGAATACCTAAGAGTCTTCCCAAGTCCTTTCCTGCTGTAAGGGGGTCATCCTTGTGTTTTCTGTTTCTGTCCTTCAATCGTGCAGCTGCATAACTTTAGCCTTGAAACGCATGCTGTACATAAATTAACGTGCATTGTGTTTCTCATTTGATTTATGTGGCATATGCAACGTAGACCTTGTATACCTGGAACCAGAGCTGCGCGTGGCACACTGATCGGCTTTCCTTGACAAACTTTTTATCAACATTAAGTTAATTTAAAATGAAATGCTCTTCATTTTTCTCTCGAC
The DNA here is from genome assembly GCA_035042405.1 of Drosophila demipolita. Classification (NCBI taxonomy): domain Eukaryota; kingdom Metazoa; phylum Arthropoda; class Insecta; order Diptera; family Drosophilidae; genus Drosophila; species Drosophila demipolita. The sequence goes on from JAWNLI010000488.1 coordinate 1,082,893, forward strand.
TCTTTGGCTTTATCGTTGTCCCTCACTTAGGATAATAAATACATCAGGAATTATAGAGCAAATATATTTCTACAAGGCAAGGCTTTTTCTTTCTAAAAAGCAGTGTTTTTATTATCTCCCTTGCAGTGTACTTTTTGCCTGGCAATTGTTCAGTATGTAAACAGAAACGACAAATTTGAATTTTATACTCTGATACCGAAAGTGTCATAGTATATTAGAAATATTCAGATTTCACATACATTCAAGATTTTGTTAATTTTTGCGGCGACTTTAAATAAATCAATTTAGCAGAGCAAATTTCATTACTAATTTCTGAGTTTCAAAAATTGTCGCCTCAGTATTAAAGCAAGTTAAGTTTAAACTAAAATGAACATTAAGTGTCTGCACTCGATGACTCAAGCACTGCAGGAAGTCTACCAACTGAACTGAAATATAATTACCATTAATATACGCTTCAGGCTCCTCTGGCAGAGGGCAGCCAAAGATATATCTGTTGCGACAAAAGCGCAACAGCTTCAGCCGCATCAAAGTGGACTCCAGTCTCCAGTGCCAAGTGGGAAGAAGAGCTCAGACGCAAAAACAGGTGGACCGCCTTCAGCTTGGTTCTATGGACGAAGGACATTTAAATGAGTTGCATGTAAATTGAAATGAATGCCGGCCAAATGAACAGTGGACAATGGGCATGCTCAGCATTGGCAATTAAAGTAAGCCTGGAACAAAAAGCAAAATAACAAAAGGTAACAGCCGACAGGACAACAAACAAAGAAAAAAAAAACAAAGCAAAAATGAAAACAGATAGAAATATGACACACAGAGAACGCAACGCTAGCTAAAGTGGCAACTAAAGCAAACGACCAAAACAAGAGCCAAGCTCAAAAAAAAAAGGGGGGAGGGTGAGGAGTGGGTGCTGCGGTGCAACATGCAAAGGGGAAAGCTCAAGCGAGAGTTGCTTATGTAGATCCACTAAAAAGCTGCATTTGGTTAACGCAGAGCTACACAGCGCAGAAAAGTATGCTACAATTTTTTTGCTCTTTATTATCATTTTCTTTGCTTTTGTTTTTCTGCTGTGTTCTTCTTTTGTTGTAAAGTGCTACAACAACATGATCATCAACATGAACATCATCATCATCATTAACGGTAACATTGCCGGTAAGCTGCTTAGCTGGCCAGTTGCGTAGCTTACAGTGGCTAAAAATGCTTTTTTATTCCGATGCGAAATCAGATTTACTTTTTTTTACAGCACCTTGCATACACAAGTTAAGAAATCTCATATTAATTTTCTTTGCCATCCTTATAAAAATAACAAATAAGTAAGGCTGGAAGAGATTATGAAATGCATTATTACGCATCAAATTGGAAACCAAACCCTAAATTTACGGTTGAATTAAAAAAAATTTGGATTTGGAAAAAAATACTTTTTTTACAATTAATTTAAGTGTTTTAATTAATTCGATTCGATTGGATTAATTTTATTTGCAAAATTCCAACATACAATCGATTGAAGATCGAAATTCTGTAATCCATTTCATAAATATTGTTGCAATATATTTAAATTCATTTTTATGAGTTTTGAGCCTAAGCATATCAGGGTGATAAATCGCTTTTCGGGCGCTTATTGAATTCAGCGCAGTGAAAAGCTGTCATGTCAACTGGTAAATATTTTCCAAAATCCATTTAAATACCCCTCAATCCCCCCCCCCCGCACACACAAAAAGCACACACACACACAGTCACACTCAGTTAGTCATTTGATGTTGTTCAATCAGTGGCGATTGGCTTGTAGTGACAAGTGTTTACACAGCAGCTTAAAAAGCTGACAAAGGTCACACACCGAATGCAACATGAAATATGCAACATGTCACATTTGCCACTTGCCGCACACCGACACCCAGTTGTGTTAAGCCCTTTGATCTATATTCCGGATTTCATTACACTTTTACCAACGCAATCCTTTTGCATTGCACTTCATGACACGCGCCAGGGTCAGTGTGCAGCGGCATGCGACATGCGGCATGCAGTATGTGGCAACTACGAGAGGCGAGGGAGCTTATATGGAAATTACACTGGCGACAGCTTAACCCCAAATAAAAAAACGAAAGCCCAAACCAACACAACCAGTGAAATGAACTATATATAAATTATTTGATAACAGACATTATGAAAACTTATTGTCCAAACTCAAACAATTTTTGCTATTAATATTTACGTATATATATATAATTCTATGTACTATAAATTTATTAAAGATATTATTTCTTATATTTATCCTTATCTATCTGTAATCCATAGCTTTGCTTTTACTGATAATTCCAATTTACGATTTATATATATTTCCATGAAATTCCAAATTCGAATCCAAGAACCCAAGCATCAGTATTTAAATTATTAATTTTATTTTCAGAAAGCTTAACTTTTTGATCTGTAGAATACTCGTTATCATTATTAAATCCAGTTTGTGAATGTGCTTATATGCTGAACTCATTAAAAATTGTATAATGAATGTAATAAAGTGTGTAAAGGTATGTATCAGGCAGAAGAAACCATATCTGATCACATGATATATATATGTATATTCTTGATCAGTTACAACAACCGTTCATCCGTCTTAAACTGTAACTGTTAGCTTGGTGTGCACACACCAGCAGACACATACACTCAATCACATAAAATCAACATATGTGTTGGAGCGAAAATCTTTTCCCCGCGCCAGGGAATGCCTGGATAAGGAAATTAAAACTGAGTCGCACCAGCGTTGTGTACTCAAACGAAGTTTATTCAAGACTGTCAATTAACATTAAAACTATCGATCATATGGGACTTAACATACTTATGTTACTGATGCACGGTTGCATTGAATGTAAAAGAACATTATTTTCAACACCCTTCCACAATGCAATCATACCTACAATTCAATTTATATTTCGCCTTTTTTAGCAGCAATCCGCCTGATTTCCTTCAGAATATCCTTGCGGTTGCTTTATGTAAACAGTATCCTTTAGAACATCCAGTCGTGTCTTAAAACGCTCTATTTGACCGTGAGCATCCAATTGCACGATGACCTTTTGGTAAATCTGCTAGCTGCCAGGTTTGATTCGTAATCAAAGCCTCATACTCCTTTTTCATTGCTTCTTGCCAAAACGAAGCATGCGAACCGCTTATTGCTTCCTCGTAGGCTGCTGTACCTCACTTGTATCCATAGCGCTGAGTATATTATATTGCTTCCTTGGGCGTCCAGGTTTTCCCGTCCTAAGCAATTTCGGTCTACCAGGTCCAACTCGTGGGATCTTCCTCCAGCTTTGCGTCATCTTTAGCACTTTCAAAGGTTTCATCCGCATTACTTTGATCCGTGGCATCTGACCGAGATGTGATGTCTTCGCCGCTGGAGTCAACTTCATCACCATCATCCTCTTCGCCAGCTTGCTCTACTCGATGCCCTACATTTGCCATATCAAATGTGATTGCTTCGCCCTTTGCCTTCTCCAGATAGCTGGCCTCATCAAAGAGAACATCTCTTTTGTCGACAACTGTCTTGGATTCTGCATCGTAGAGCCGATAGCCTTTTGCCTGCACTGAGTAGCCAACCATGCGGTATTATTTCCCTTTGGGCTTAAACTTGCTTTTATGACGACCCTTGTCCAGTGCCACTGCAATGGAACCAAAAACCTTTTGCTTCCATTTGTTCACATATTCGTGGCCATTGTCGCTGCGAATACATTGGATCGTCCTGTCTGTTTGACGCTCTACCAGATTTTTGTACTCCACGAACTTTCGGAAAACCTCGTCCTTTCCTTTCAGGAAATATACAAAAATCCGTCTTGACTTGTCATCAATAAATGTGAGGAAATACTTAGAGCCGCCAAGAGACTTCGTTTCGAAAGGGCCACACACATCAGTGTGCACCAGTTCCAGAAGTTCCTCCGCTCGGCTTTCTGTTGATCCCGGAAATGGCTGCACGTGAACCTTGTTCAGCATGCACGTCTTGCACGACACCGGTTGCAACACGTCAACATTTTCCATTCCTCGCACCAGCGTCTTGTTTGCCATTTCACGCAAACTATCATAATTCAGATGACCATATCTGTTATGCCACAACTCGCCGTCCGACTTAACAGCTGCATAACATCTGTTACGATGACCATCAAACGTAGACAGATTTCCTACTCGTTTGGCCTCGAGTATACATTCGCCGCCTTGGAATACTCGTGCACTGCTTGCATCGGAATTGTACCTTGCACTTCTTTGCTACGGCTTGTCCCACCGACATGAAATTGCCCGTCAACTTTGGTACGTACAATACGTTGTGTAGCACCAGTGTACACAAATCCGTTGTCATTTTCCCTTCACCTCTGCCTTCTGCTTGCAAGGTGCCGGCGTCCGCCAAACAGATCGTTTCGGTATGCGCCTCAAACTTTGAAAACATTTGCTTATCGCAACACATATGACTTGTCGCTCCACTGTCCAAGCACCAGCTGAGTTTCTTAAAACTGCTTGCATCCAATGCGTTCAGTAAGCTGCAATTCTTTTGTCCGGTCGCTATGACATCATTTTTGGGAATTAATCTGCGACAGTTCGCTCTAATATGCCCTGTTTCACCACATTTGTAACAGGCGATCTTTTTCAATTTCTTCTTTGTGGTGACCTTCGCAGTAGCGTTATGCCGTTGTCTAACTGTAAAGACCTGCGCGATATCGCTCTGCTTCTCAGCGCCTTCTTTCCTCTCGCCTTCTTCCTTCAACTTTATGCACAGAATTTCAAACGCTGGCAGACCGTCGCGCAACTGGCAAATATTTTCCAAAATCCATTTAAATACCCCTCAATCCCCCCCCCCGCGCACACACAAAAAGCACACACACACACAGTCACACTCAGTTAGTCATTTGGTGTTGTTCAATCAGTGGCGATTGGCTTGTAGTGACAAGTGTTTACACAGCAGCTTAAAAAGCTGACAAAGGTCACACACCGCCACTTGCCGCACACCGACACCCATTTGTGTTAAGCCCTTTGATCTATATTCCGGATTTCATTACATTCATTACTGATGCACGGTTGCATTGAATGTGAAATAACACTATTATTACTAAACCAGACACACTCAGATGTCTGCCCCATCGGGCATGCTGAGACGCAGCTTTGGCAAGACTCTCATTCATTTATATATTTTACTTAATTTTTTTATTTGATCAAATAGAAATTGCAAAAAATCTATTGTTGATTGGCCGTTGTTACGGCCTGTTTGATATACTCTGTTAACGTTTCTTTAAAATACTGTATTCATGACCGAAAAGCAGGTTGTTAAACCGGAATTGGAATCGGATTGAAATTCCTAACTGAAAACGCATTCACAATCTAAATCTAAAATTTGTTGAATGTAAATTTATCCGTGCCTCTATTCTAACTGGTATATTTACAGACGGATAGATGAATATGGCTAGACCGACTCGACTTTTGATTCTGATTAAAACTGTCTCTGTCTCTTAATGAAATTTGTACACTTTTTAGAATCGGAACACAAATTGGTTTAAATAAAACTCTTTATATGTTAATTTCATTATCGGAAGAAAACACTTTTGCTTACAGTCAGTTTAATGTTTGTAGGTTTTTCGGACAGAGTCTTGTGAGTAGTTGCTGCTAGGGTATCATAAATTTGTTATACCCTATATTAAGAACTATTCTCGTTGCTGTTGTTGTTGTTGCCAGTTGTTAGTTGTTATTTGCTCAATGCTCGTTGTTAGTTTCTAGTTGTTTCCTGGTATTTCTTTACTTTGCTTCTTGAGCAGTTGGCCGATTTGTGCAAGTTTGGTCGCTTGGCCTGCTCAAGGATAGAGCCGAGAACTGTGTGTGTGTGTGCATGTGTGTGTGTAGGCATGGGTGTGTGTGTATGCTTTGTAAGCGGAACAAGCATCGCTGCAGTTTTGCTACTTGGAATTGAATTGAATTCAATTGATTTGTTGCCGCTTCGATGGGCTCCTTACACAATTGAACTTTACAGCACCCGCCGCCGGCTCGTCGCTGTGTGGGTTATACAACTCGACTCATTCTCTTGCTGAGCACTCCTCAAAACAGATAACGAGCCAAGGCAGTCTCGCCAGCCCAACCCCAAGCAGCTGCTTGCGACGTGTGAATGGACATTATGCAACCAGCCAAGGACTACAAAGTGGTACAGGTGCATTTGTGGATGTGGTTATGTGTGTGTGTGTGTGTGTGTGTGTGTGTGTGGCTTTGGCGTGTTCAATTATAGACAAACATAATACGATACATAACATGTAATTATATTGCATAGGCCAACCAAATCTAAGGCGCACGCAAGTTTGCTAGCTTCTTTAAGTTTTTTTTGTCATTTGAAACGGCAGGCGAAAGTCAACGAAATTTGTATAATCAACCGTAGGCCAAATGAGGCATAAAGCGAATTGTGGCAGCAACCAAGCGTTACAAAATTATTTTGGCAGCTTGCCGGCTTTTAAGGTCTGCCGCTGATGCCACATTCGAGGCCGGCGGCATGCAACGCGTAGCAAACGTATCAAGTGCTGCTGTCACTGCGACTGGCAGCCAGTTAGACGAAAATAAATTTGGCCTCCTGCAAGGTTCTTTATTTATGCGTATTATGCAGCTGCTCCAACAATTGCTACCCTTTTCTATGTATTTTTTTGTATGTCATTTTATGCCAATGAGTTGACTGAATATTATTACATGTTGACTGTTAAAAGATGAGAATATATATTAACATTGTCATAAAGCGAAAATGATTGACAATAAAAATTTGAATACCTTAAAAATGTATTATATAAAAAAATACATGAACTGAAAACGAATGTGCAGAGTATTTGCCATTCACTGTTTACCTGTGCTCGGTATTGATTTATAGTGTGTCAATCAGACATATTGCACAATGTTCATGCAACAGTTGCAGACACAAAGCGAGACAATAAATTATGATGAGCTGTCAGAAACCCGTTTCACCCTGAACAGTAAAATGGCATGCATGAGTGGGAGGGGCGTATGGCGGCGCCATCTATTGTTCAGTGTCCGTGACAATGTCTCAATGTGCCTTGTTATTATTGATATTAGTATTATTGTTATTATGATAAATGCCGATAGGGGGCGCCGCCTGTCAAACCGCTTATTAATTTATGTATTATTTATTATATTCCTAGTTCTCTTGTTACGGTTTCTGTGTATTGTTCGTTTGTTGTCGCTTGTCGTTTTCATTTGAGAGGATGCAATAGACCACAACATGAACCAAACTGTGAATTGCACAAAGTGTGGCAAATTCAATGGCAACGACGACGACGGCAAGGACAGCTCAGCCAAGCGGCAAGTGTCCTGCGGCGCTAAACACAAGACCCACCCACTGCCACCCAGTTGCGTTAAGAATTCGGGTTGTAATTGTGATTGTAATAGTAATAGTAAATGTAATACTAAGAGAACAAGTTCATGTAAGAGTCGTGCTCAAATTTGGTCAACTCTTGAATGTCCTTTGCTTGTCTGCTCTTCCCGCTCACTCTCCCTCCGTGCTGCTTTCAATTTGCTTATATGCTGTGGCAGGCGAAGCATGTTGCGGTTGCGGTTTGCGTTCAACCTTAAATTTGATACAAATTGAAAATTCACACCATGCAACACGGGCAATCATGTTGCTTATAACACAAGTCATCTATTTTGATATACAACCAAAAAAAATAATTAATCTACTGCAAAATACTCTGATATCATAAGTTGATAACAGATAGCAAAATACAGAACGGGTGTACCAAAGGAGACAGTTGGGGACAGTAATTTAACTTCAAAGCTTGCCATTTCGGTGAGCTTTTCTGAATTTTGGGTGCGAGAGTGGCTAAAAAAAATTATAGACATGGTTCCCAGTAATGTTCCCAACTGTAGCTTTTAAATTGTGGAAAATATATGCTCGAAAATATGATGATGAAAATTATAAATTATTTTGGTATCAAAGTATAAAAGCAATTGGCATATAAAAGCGAGGCTCCTGGCCTCAGAATATACACAAAGTCCTATTCATCAATCAGCGTTTGTTTGCGTTAAAGCCTCAAAAGTCAAAGCAGGTGTTAACTGGAATTTCATCGTTGCCACATGCATAATGTAGCAGGTGGCATGCAATTCAAACAGAGCTTTGTGAAGTTAATTAACTTTTAAGTTGCGTGTAATTTGGAATTTCAAAAATATACTCAGAAAAACACATTTAGAAAATTGGCAAATAAGCCAATAAGTATACATTTTTGAAATAATTTCTTTAAATTAAAAATGCACGAATTGACCCTTACCAAAAATATGTAATTTATATAATTGTATTCTATGAATTTTGTATTTTAATTACGAAATGAATAAAAGAAAGACGCCAGTTTTAATTCTTAGGTGTGAAAGCTGTTACTCATATCAAAATTCTAAAGTAATTTATTTCTCAGTGTAGGTGTCAAGACCTTCAAATGTAGCTGTAAATACATGAAATCACAATCAAGGCAAAATATCAGTTTTTTGGACACGATACTACACAACAATTGGTTTCAAAATAAAAATAATTATGTGGAATTCTGGCTCTAAATCGGTTCGGTTAATAACCAGTTTTCTTTCGATCAAAATCGATCATCGGAATTCGATAAGCTCACATATCTCCCACAACTTTAAGGCTACAAAAAAAAATCGCTGCTGCAATATTTTTGTTAATAATCCCATAATTCGTTATGGGTCTTATTTTGGCACTCTGTTTTTATTCAATTTAAATAGCGTTTTATATTAGTTTCAAAGCGAAAACCACTTGCAACAAACTTGCGCAGCTTAAGTAAATATCCATAAAAGTTTGCTTCATGTAGGAAACAAGCTGGCTGCTCAACTATTTATTTCCGAGCCAACTAACTTGAGAGAAACATCAACTTGGCCTACTCTACATTTCTGGCCCTTAGGCGTACATTTCACAGTGCAATTTAGAGCAGTAACAAATCTCATCACAGCCACGTTGAGACGTCCCCATTGTCAAATCGTGCGAAAGTTTTTAAGGTCGCTCAGGCCCCGAAGCTAAACAACCACAGTGGCCCCACTTTAACCGTATTCTATATAATTAAAAAAAAATAATAAAAAAATTAACAAAACAAAAAAAGAAAGAACAATGAAACCAAGCCGAAAACTAAAACCCGAACCAAATCCATTTGCCCCCAAAATGCCATCGCTAATGAGCCAACGAGCAACCAACGACCAAGTCTGCCAACCTGGCTAACAATGCACTTTTACCCCAAAGAGCAAGCAAAAATGGCGTAAAATTATGGCTCATTATTCCCACTTTTAATGAGCCATCGATGACTCGTCTTTCTTTCTATCTCTTAATGAACATCGCATCAAATTTCATATTTCTCCATTTTGCACAATTCGCTAGCTTTATAAACTTTAAAAACTTTTACTCAAAAACTTTATTTTAATTAATTCAAAATAGTAATGAACTCAATAATAAAGCAAAATATGGAGGGATCTAATTTTGATATAGCTGATAAGCTGACGGATGCAATATTTGCATAAAAATTTATAGTTTGATATTTATCTGAATCTGACGCTTTTCAAATTGGAGCAAGTCTTTTAATAATAATAATAATAATAATTATAATAATACTAATATTTTAAAGATGATTTTAAAAATAAAAATTATAATTATAAATACAATCAGAGTTTCATATTGTTTGTGTGTTATTTCTTAAAACTATTTAAACATTGCATATTTGAATTTGGAATTTTTATACATTATTTTTAATTGCATTAAATTAAATATGAACTTTTAATTTCAGCCAACTCGTATACGTAATGTTTTAGTGCCCAAAATCGAGCATCAGCAAATGAACAATAATAATAAATAATAATAAATGCATAATTAATAAATAATAATTTATATTTATATATATATACATTTTGCATATATTTTTTATATATATTGTAATATTAACACTAATTCTTCTTTGTTGCACTTGCTACTCCCCCCAAATTATCCATAAGTTTGCTCCTTGCAATTCCATACGAATTTTAATTTTCAATTCAGAATCTACTCAACCACAAACTCGCCCCATAAGCGAAAGCCGGAAACTTGACACAGTTGCAGTAGTTAGATATGCCACAAGCCCGTTCTACGATGTGGCACAAAAAACAGCTGCAGACACGTTTCTCTCCCTTTGCTGCGAACTGACCTTACTCATTACTTACTTATTCAAAGTAAGCATGCTGCAACCTGCTTATTAATTAGTGGTCCGGGAACGACTTCTGACATGCAATTAATTCAATTATGAATAAGTGTCACTGAGTCTCTGTGTGTGTGCGGGGGCTGTGTGTGTGTGTGGGTGTGCGTGTGCTACCAAATCAACAGAGATTTATTTGAGGTGTTCAGTCAAGGTGAAAGCGGATTGACTGAAACTATTGCTGCGATTTGGGTCACCTGGCAAATGCGACAGCCCGGAAATTTTAATAAGATGCCACGTTGAACAAATGAGCACCTAAATATATATAAATATATATAATTGCTCTATATATACAGATACCATTTGTTGACTTTCAGCAAGCCTTGAGATTGATTAATTATGTCACTATTAAATTGTTTTTGCATCTTAAACTTTAAAGGAGGTGAAAATACGTTGCGACTTTAACTAGGACTTATCGATAAAATCGATACCTAGTTAGTGACTGGTTGGAGTCACCAAAATTGTTGGGTATATTACTGGTTACATCCTTTATAACATCGGGCAGTTCTTCTATAGTATTTCAGTTACTATTAAATGGAAATCTATTGGTAAAATCTTGCATATATCTTGCAACAGAGTAATTAATTTAAAAGTAAATCGATATTGTTATTATTATCCTGCATTGTGTGTTAATAAATTGAGCTGAGCAGGACGGCGAATGCAATTCATTTATAATCATTTCAGTTGATTATTTTAAGCGCATTCCTGATAGACTTGGCGTTTTGCCACGAGCCATCAATAGTTGTAAGTGGGTTATTCTGAGTCGGGGCCAGGAAAAGCAACAGCAACTTATGCTGATGATGATGCTATAGATGATAATGATGTAGATGATGTTGATGTAGATGACTTCTTTGTTTAAGTTTATGTTGTGACGCAAATATATAAATACTGAATGGCTCCAACGATTGCATTCCAATTTTAAAAATAATCAATAATAAACTGCGTCGATAAAAAAGAAACGCTGCTTCAGCGAATATTTACAAATAGTATAAATATATAAATATAACAGACATTTCAGTTATATCTCATTCACGTATAAAGCACACACTTGGATAGCTGATTGAGTTGCTTTACCAAGATTTTTAATTAAAAATCAAACCTTCTCCCCACCCCCCTCCACCATCGCACACGATTATTAATTGATTCCCCACAACACAAAGCAAAACTAAGCATCAAAGAACCGTTTGAGATATCGAACTAAATCCATTTATAATATTAATCGGATAAAATACTCCAGTACTTTGGAATATATATTCTTTATCAGCATCACTAGACGAGTCGATATAGTCTAGTTCATTTGGTACTCTATGCGAACTAGTTCCTCACTTTTGAAACTGTCTTAAACCGAGATTTTGAATTATAGGCTCTCGTATACCATGATCAAAATAATATATATTTTATCGATAACTCTTTCTTAAAATGCACATATAGACAATTGGAATAGATATAGAAATCTTTAAGAACAATACAGATCAGCTTATAAATAAAATAATATATTAAATAAAATTGCGAAATTTTTCAATTTTTTTTTTGTTACCGTCTTCAGTGATGCAATTTGATGAAAGTGATGCACTTGCCTGGTAGTAACGAGGCTGGCAACATGTCTCAACGATTCGCTAGGAGGGCGGCCAGAGTCGCCTCCACAACTACGTCCACAACCTCATCGATATCCACACATCCGACAACAAGCAGCAGCATATCAAAGCTGCCATCGCAGCTCATCAGGGGTTTGGCGGATGTGATCAACGGAACGGAGCTGGATACGACGGTAGCAGCAACTGCTGTTGGCCTGGATGCCACCGTGCCCGATCCTGGCACTACCAACTTGTCCTGGAATACAACATTCTCAACAGCCTCCGCCCACAACTATGACAACTGTGCGGACATTTTTGCCAACTACACCCAGCCATTAACAGGTTAGTGTCTCTTCCTCTTTGTGCAGGACACACATCCTATAAAAAAAAACACCATATATCTATATATTTATTTATTTAAATGTTAATCAATCCAAATATAAATTAAATATATCAACGCAATTTAATTATATTGACTAATATGTAAATAATCAATTAGCCAATATTTATTACTTAAAGCTAATAAACAACTTCAGCTTCAATTGAAAACTATCAAATTTTTAAGCTAACCTAAAATGAAAAGTGCTCCAAAATCTATTTCCAGACGAGCTCAAAATCAGATTACAATATTTTTTTTCCTTTGAGATTTGATTTCAAAATATATTTAATTAAAATTCCGGTCCGAAACTTTGGGCACCTAATTCACAAGCAACAAATAATTGGCCAAAATGCTGAAATGGTCGACTTCAATATTTAGTTGGACGAGGGTCAAAGTCTGCTTCGCAAAACATTGGCTGATTGAAATAGTTGACACTAATAACACCAACAATAACAACAACATTTGCGGCAACAGCAATCAGAAGAGCAACACCAACTGTCAACAAATGTGTGCTCGTCAAATTAAAATAAATACATATTTTATATAATGTTATGCCATAATATGAAAAGATCGGGCTGCTTTATGTTTATTGCATGTTTTATGTAACAGCTGCATACACTCAGAGAAACAAATTACCATGAATTTTAAGAAAATCACTCTTAAATGAAAATCTCCTTGAAAACTAGAGAGCTTAACTTTGTTCTTAATAATATTTTCTAAACAGAAAATAGTGTTTTAAATTTAGAACCGCGTGTCCCAAAAATAAAGCAGATTTTAGTAATATTTTTAAGTATGAAAAAAATGCATTTCTAAAAAGTAGTAAATTTATAAATATTCCATTTAAATTAAAAAAAAATTCAAAATTTTACTCTTCAAATTATAAGCTGACTATTGCATTTTTATTCTGAGTGTATGCAGCATATCTGTCAGGTGCCACATGTGGCAAAGTGGGTACTTGTAATATTGTGCTTGCCTCGTTGCTTATTGAACGCCTGTCACCTTGCAAGCCAACATAAATAACCCCACTCACTCCCTTCTCCATCCCTCTTTCTCTCTCTCTCTCTCTCTCTTTCTATTTAGGCCTATTCTGCAACTGGGCATGGGACTCGCTGCTCTGTTGGCCACCAACGCCGGCCGGCTTAATGGCTCACATGCATTGCCCTGCCGGCTATCACGGCGTGGACACGCGCAGTAAGTAAACAGCCAACATTCCGTTATATCAACAACGAGTTGCAGTTGCACTTGCAACCAGCAACATTATTCATTTTTTTTGTTATTATTAATTTCGCAAACCGATGAGAACCGATGATACGTTTATCCGAGCCATAATAGAATCGGTTATAAGAAAACATTTTTTTGGGTTTTATAAATCGGAAACTAATTACAAAACGAATCTTTACCAATAGAAACTCAGAAATATCTCTAACGAAAGCATTATTTGTTATACCCTGAACCCATTAAAAATGGGAATAATGGTTTTGTGAAAGTGTATGTAACAGGCTGGAGGAATCATCTCTAAACCCATAAAAAATATTTATATTCTTGATCAGGATCATCAAACGAATCGATATAGCCATGTCCGTCCAAGAACTAGAGACCTAAATATAGGTTCTCGTATATACGCAGATTAAGATTGTTGTATTTTATCGAAAACTGCATTCATTTCTCGATATCGATACATATCGATTTCCGATAGCAATAATTGAGTGCACTTACAGACCTGCTTACATTTAGGCGCAAAACGGTTTAAAGGACAATTTGCAATAAATAACTAGAATATATTTAAAAACTGGGTTAAGGGCATATAGTAGTCGAGCTCACTCGACTAAAGCATTCTTACTTGTAACACTTTGCACTTAGAAAAAGTAAAAGTAGCAGCAGCCAGCCCAGGAAAATGGCAAACTTTTCCTCTCATTCTCTCGCCCTCTCTCTCTCGCTGTCTTTTTTTGTTGCAAGATATGCAAGTCGCGTATTGTTCAGTACATATTTGCCCCAAGGAACGCAGATAAGCGTAAAAAAGGAACATGCACAACAGAAAAGAATAAATAGTTCAGTGAATTATTTGAAAGGAAGAAAGCACGGTTGAAAGGATATTAAAGAAAGGATATTTGCATCACGTTGGCAGCTGCAATGAAAACTACCTGAATTCCAGATATAACCCGTCTGAAGTAAATTGTACGCAATACCAAGCAGCTCATCAAGTTATGCACATCCAGCTTTGGCAATAAAGCAATATATATATATATATATATATATATATACAGGAATTTGACATCCTCCCTTATGTGTTTAGTGGCAGCTGCTTGACCATTTCCCTTGTATTTGTATAAGTAGTTGTAGTGCCAAGTTTATAATCAGGTGCAAATGCAAATATTGACTAAAACAACTGTGCACAAGTTGACCTGGTCTCATTTTGCAATCAGTGTGTGTGTGTGTGTGTGTGTGCACCAAAGCTGTCGCTGAACATGCAAAGGAATTGTTGTTGCTCAACAGAAGCCACATTAAATCGGAAATATCGACTGACTAACAGTTACCCTATTTAAGATCAGTTTATTATTATTACACTTAATATTTTATTGCAAAAATATATATCTGTTATATATAATCTTTAATTTATCAGATCAATACTATTCATGCTTGACTCTTAATTTGAACATCTCTTGGAAAAACTTTTTGTTTTGCTCTTAAAACATTCTTGGGAAATATTCCCGAGAAACGTATTTCCAACAACATTTTTTTAATTAAAATTTTTTTTTTTTGTGATTTGTTCCACATTAAAGAAAATAAAATTAGTAAAAAAAAAAGGTGGCATCTCAATTCGTTGATTAAAATGTTTGTTTTTTTATCTTATTTTATTTTTTTACTAATATTTACTCTTATATTTGCTAAGTTCGAATAGAATACGAAATATATTTCTCTATTTTTACATCTGTGGTTTACTCTTCCATTCCAGTGCTGTGGTCATTGTGTGTGTGTGAGTGTGTGTGTGTGTAGGGTATGGGGAAGGGCTAAAGGTAAAGGGCAATAAATCAAATGAAATGAAAGACGACAATTGAACGTTGTTTGAGGGACGCGAGCAAACCCTTCATATTGCCCTTGGCCACAATAGGGAATAATCATTAAAGCAAACCACTTGGTCGACATTTGGGCGTAATAAATGTTTACAGACAATTAATGAATGATCATCGAAGAACTCAGTTGATTGGAAACCAAAGCACTTAATCAATTTGTTCAAAATCAATTTGTTCAAAATCAATTTGTTCAAAATCAATTTGTTCAAAATCAATTTAACCTATTTGTTATAAAAAGAAAAAGGAAATCAAAGCAAAAGCTTCCAACTCAAAAGAAAGAAAAAAAATAAATGCGCAAAGTGTATTTTATTTTTCAAGGAAACTGAAACTAAAGTCAATGGGGTTATTCGTAATATATTTATTATTTCCATAGAATTGGCCAACCGGAAGTGTGAACTAGATGGTAATTGGGGCCGAAAGACCAACGATACAGATCGGAACAACGTCGGCTGGACAGACTATGCGCCGTGCTACAAGCCCGAGGTTCTACACCTCATGAATCAGATTAAGGATGTGAACGTGAGTGTGGAGTGTAACGGACTTTTGAGTATCGAGTATCAATTTGCTTACTTTCAGGTCTACATTGAAATAGCGCAGAAAACACGCACACTTGAAATTATCGGACTTTGCCTATCGCTATTCGCCCTGATCGTGTCCCTGGTGATATTTTGCCACTTTCGCTCGCTGCGCAACAATCGGACCACGATACACAAGAACCTATTCGTTGCCATGGTGTTGCAGGTGATTGTGCGACTTACCCTTTACCTGGATCAATTCCGACGTGGCAAGCCTGAAACTAGCAATACAAGTCTATCGATTATCGAGAATACGGTGCGAAAAGAGCGTAAAAACTTTTTATTACATTTTCCATATTATATAAGCCTAGAAAATAACTCACGAGTACAATTTCGAAAAATGCAATAATGATGTTGTCCAAAATGATCGATACAAATCGATTTCCGATAACAATGGAAGGTAAATTGTTGCAAACCTCCTTAAGTAATCGTCCCTCCATTTCTCTGTTTTTTAAGTAGCAGCATATATCGAAATTTGATTGTTATCGGAATGTTATCGCTTTCAGCCATATCTGTGCGAAGCATCGTATGTGCTATTGGAATATGCCCGGACCGCCATGTTCATGTGGATGTTCATTGAAGGTCTCTTCCTGCACAATATGGTCACCGTGGCGGTATTCCAGACTAAATTTCCGATCAAACTATTCGCTCTACTTGGCTGGGGTCTGCCGGTACTAATGACCTTCGTGTGGGTGCAATGCACAGCGTTGTTTATGGACACCAGTGTCGGCGAATGCATGTGGAACTACAATTTGACACCCTACTATTGGATACTCGAAGGACCTCGCCTCACAGTCATCTTGGTGAGTGTTTGCCACTCCCTTGCCGCGAACTGATGCAAGTAGTGTTTGCCTCTAACTTGTCTGTCTTCTATTTTGGCAGCTAAACTTCTTCTTCTTGGTAAACATCATTCGTGTGTTGGTGGTGAAGCTGCGTCAATCGCAGGCCAGCGAAATCGAACAGACGCGCAAAGCGGTTCGAGCGGCAATTGTGCTGTTGCCCCTGTTGGGCATTACGAATCTGTTGCATCTGGTGCCGACTCTGAAGACCGCCTGGAAGTTTGCCGTTTGGAGCTATGTGACACACTTTTTGACATCGTTTCAGGGCTTCTTCATAGCACTTATCTATTGTTTCCTCAATGGCGAGGTATGCCTTACGAAAGTAGTGTCTCAAATGAAAGCCGAACTTACCTGAGGCATCTAACTTGTTGCAGGTTCGCACAGTGCTGTTGAAAAGCCTGGCCGTCTGGATGTACGCCCTTGGACACCCCGAATGGGCACCCAAGCGTGCATCGATGTACTCCGGCACCTACAACACCGCACCGGACACAGATGCTGTACCGCAGTCAGTCGAGGCAACCTCAACGAGCAGAATGTAAGCCAAAACTAGCATTATGCGCTTCTTTATGACAACTCCAGTCGTTGTTAAACGGGCTGATCTCTGAACTCGAACTAAAACTGTGTATATGGCCAAGTAAAAGCCATGCGAAGTTCGATTCCCTCCCTAAATACGACCTGTCTCTTTTTTGTTTCTCATTTTTAATAGGGTGCCGCCGCCGAATAAGCCCCAAAAAAGCCGCAAGGCCAAAAACGTTACCATCGTCATCAGCAATGAGCCGCAACAGTGCAACACCAACAACAACTCGACGAACGGTAATAGTCCATTCACCGCCGATGATGCCACCGGTTCGGCTATGGCAACACGCATCCGGAGCAAGGAATCGCCGGCTGGCCGCTCCAACTGGATGACGAACCTGTGCTTTCGCGGCAAAAAGGTACTACGTGTACCGCCAGCGTCATCCGTGCCATCCGAGTCAGTTGTATTTGAGTTGTCAGAGTAGTAGGCCCAATTTAGTACTAGCCATAGACGTAGTCTGTATTCGTAGTCCCATCTTATTTGCTCTTAGAGCCATCAGCTTCTAGCTATGCCCCATGTAATGTACTTCTACCTATGCTTACTTTTGTACAAAATTTTCACACACACACTCACACACACATTCACACACGTTGTTTACAGCTTGCTTCTCGCATACTTAAGTAGAGCTGAACGCGTGTTATTTGGTTTTTCCCATTAATAATGAAATATTTAAACCAATTCCTTTTATAGTCTTTAATCAGCTCACTAAGCCACAATGTTTTACTGTTATAATTTCTTTTACAACATGTTTTGGTTGTGAATGCATCAGCTTTCGGCTTTAATTCCGGTTCGGTTAACTAACCAGCTTCACTTTCAACACCCCTAAAAATAAGGGCAATATAAATAATATTATTTAATAATAAGTACAGTTAAGTCATTTTTTGTATAATTTTAGTATATTTTTGAGTTTATAAGTACCACTCATTTTACACTTAAAAAAAATAGTCTTGCCTCCTCATTCACCCATGAACAATTTTTATATTGAACTCGGTCCAGTTTTTGTTGCGACTCGTAAGCTATAAATCGTCTTAGGTTATGTCATTTTATAAATACTAGTCGTAAACCTTAGCTAAAGCACTGTTTGTAAACGCAATCCCCATTAAAGATCCTGAAGATACAATTGTCTATTCTTAACTCACTATCACCCAATGGGCTTTAGTTTAAACAAAAGCATGGAAATTCAAACGAAATTTTTCAGCAAGGCCTGTGACTTATGCCTAGGAAAGAAGGCAGCATGTCTACTTAAAAAACACATTCGCATATATTTTAAACATAGCAATCAGTATGACCGAAGCTATAAAACAAAATTAGAAACAAATTTAATTCAACAAATTTTATTAGTTTTTACAAACAAATTAAGAACTGCTCATATGTTTTATTTGCTCAATTCTGCTATTAATTTTGAGTATCTTAACTGTGTAAATAATACTCAGAAAAAGCAACTGTGTTTTTATTTGAGCATTGCATTTACTAGTTGAGCACACTCTGCGATATCCTTCGTGATTTCTGCTTCGAGTTCGGTCACACTGTGCACCCTTTCGATCACGATTAACATAATTTGCGGCGTTCGTTCGTGCTTTATTATTTCTCTATTTTTAATAATTGCAATTATGTAATATTAAATAATATGATCACTGCTTTTATTTGCTGCGCTTGGCCACAACAATTTGAAGTTATTTCTTTTAGTAATATTTACTTAAATTAACCAAAAACAACAGAGAAAACAAATTAACTTAATATATATTTGCCCTTATTCCTCTCTCTCTCTCTCTCTCTCTTTCCCTCTCACGGTCTCTTTTTTTATGTTTCGCTTGCGGCTCTCTATGTGCTTTGGTTGTTTTATTTTGCTTACCGTTTTCGGAACGCTTTTACATTTCCTCCTTTCTCTCTCCCTTTCACTGCCTACCTTGTTTTTCTCTTGTCGTTTTTCTTGTCTCAATTGCAGAATAAATGTGTAAAGCCTGGCGCTTCAGTGTCGCAGCAAATATTTGTGATGTCACAGATGTCGACTTCAACAACAGCATTGGCAGCATCAACAACAACAGTAGCAGTAGCGGCCACAACAACTGCATTAGCCGCAGCATCAGCAGCCGCATCAGCAGACACCGCAGCAGCAAATACAACAGAAGCAGCAATCGCCTAAAGCTTAAAGCGAGCATTTTTGTTCTTACTACACACACAATTTTTAACTTATTTGTATTGGGCTCCGCTTTCTCTGCCTCTCTCTCTCTACTCTCTCTTGCTGTCTTTGGGTGTGTATTTGGCTAAGCTTAGCTTTTAGCTTTTAAGCGCGCAACTGTAACAAAACTGAACTTTACTGAAATGTGCGTGAGCACTTTTATATACATATGCATACATGCATACTTACATAGATGAATATCATCTTTTATATAAATATTTGTTTATATATACATGTATTTAATTGTATTTAACATGCTGCTAAGTACAGCAAATTATTTATTGATATATATATATATATATATTTCCTTTTTTTGTCGAATGTGTGTATAAATGCAATTTTCAATGCATAATCTTGGATTTTTAATAAACTCATGTATGCAATTGAAGTCGGTTAGCTACTAAATATATATACATATACATACATACATATCCATACATACATTCTCGTAAGCCAGTGATGATATGTATAATTGGAGTGCAAATGTAGGTTTATATATCACATGCAACAAAAAAACGGTATACCAAGTTACCTGAGAATATATTGTTCTATAAATCGAATAGTACATTTGACATAAACACATACAACATACGAATTTAAATTTATATATGTACATTGTACATCGATGTTAATTCATGTATTAAAAGCCTTTGCGGCGTTCTATTTTAGGCGTAAACAATTCTACGTCCACATTTACCAATACTTTCTCAACTCAATTAGTGATTCAAATATTTTGAACATTTTTCAATTGAAAAACCTTCATCATATTTACTCTACTTTTCAGAAGGATAGAAAATATATAATGTTTTCAATTTGTTATCTAAATTATATTTAAGCTATATATTAATGTATCGCCATACAATTTTCAATTGTATGGATTTAAAGCTTAAAAAGTGAAATTTCTACATTCCCTTTCCCACTATATGCCACTTAAATCTTGAAAATGGTCGTCGGCTTTGTGAAAAACCACCTAATTATTTTATATATTAATCATTTACACTTACATAAATATATAAATGCATATTTGGAGAGTACAAAAAGCAGTTGGCGTAGTACTTGGTGTACAATTTCTTAACAATTCTTAAATTCTTCTTGGACATAGTCGTAGATTATAGAGATATACATATACATATACATATACATATACACATATAGAATCAATGCAACATCAGAGCCAACTTTTCTTTTCTTGTGTTGCTCTCTTTTCCTACTCTGGTGCAAAAGATTCGTAGGAAGGTACAAAACTATAAACAAGCCGAATTTACAAAAATATATAAATTAATAAAAATATGCACACACACAAAAGAAAGAAATAAATAAACTACTAACTTATCTAATAACAAAAAAAAAGATACAGCAACAGATCTGTGAGAACTAAAAGAAAAGCAAATGGAAAACATAGAGAAAAGTAGAGACAAACAAATACAGTGGTCAATGGCAAACTATTACTTATATAAGCAAACATGGAACTTTAAATAAACATGATTATTTTATATGTGTGTATAATTAATAAATGTGTGTCTCGTTTTTTATTTCAATTCATTAATTGATAATGCCGCCCAGCTGAAAGATAATATCTTCTCTATTTGTAGCCTTGCTCTGCGGTTTAGCGATCGGCACGTTCCGGCTATAGTCTATATATAGGTGTGGTTGGTGGGGGGCAAGACGTACATGGGTCGACCATATCGTTGACACTGATGACGCTGAAATGCCAATTTGCAACTACAATAAGCAGTTAAATGAGGCATTTTTATGGGCCATCAAAATTATTTTTGCACAATTAAATGAAACTAAAAATAATTGAAGAACACCAACGAAATTTGCAAATTAACAACAATACACACAATAGTGATAATAATAATAATACAAATACAAATAGGTATACAATCATTTCATTACTACATACAATAAGCAACAATAACAACAAAAAAGGCAACATCAATAAACATTTTGGAGCACAATTAAAAAAAAAAAACAGAGTAAAAATTGAAATTGGGAAAGCTTCACATTGTGTTTGGATGAGGTAGCTTGTGTGTGTGTGTGTGTGTGTGTGTGTGTGTGTGTGTGTGTGTGTGTGTGTGTGTGTGTGTGGGTGTAGGAGTGAGACTTGTGGGTTTTAGCTGAAAATTAAAAGTTGACTAAAACAGCAGATCCTCGTCGCCCTCATTTTCAAGTATATTCTGCGCTTGTTCGCTGCTGGTGACATTGTAGCCCTGGCGGCGCAGCTCCTCCCTGGCCAGATCCGCTGACTTGCGGGCAGCCTTCTTCTTATCCTGGATCTTCTTCAAACGATAAAACTCTTCGCGCTCCAATTCATCCAACTCACTGATAATATACTCAATGGTGAGAGTAATGCGTGGTATTATAACTATAAATAATATAAATAATCTCCATTACAATCATAAGCCATAAGCCAGATATATATATATATATATATATATATATATATATATATATTTATATATGTGAAGGAATAGTTTTGATTATGATGTTCACGCTAACCATGCTGAATGGCATTGACACGCCGGTTGGTCACCTTGATGACGTCGTCCAGCGTGACAAAGGATGTCTGCAGCGAGGCAAGCTCGACAAGCAGACGCAACGCACTTTGATAGTTCTTCTTGAGCTTGGCCAGCTGCTGGCCGCCACGGGCTAGACCGGCCAGCTCGTAAGTATCGACACCATCCTGATATGGCTCAAAAATGGGCAATGTAACGCCGGCCACATTATCCTTTTTGGTGCGTATCTTGATCTGTGCCTTGGTCACATTCTGCAGCACAACCTGATTGATGTCGCCGGTGGTGAACTTGACCTCGGCCAGCGAGAAAGCTGCCTCCTTCATCACCTGACCCATTAGTGTTTTTGTCTAAAAAAAAAAATTTATTTATTTTTCTTGTTTTCTTTAATGTTTAGACGCTGGCTCACCTCAATGATGTTGCCCAAAATTAGGCGAAAACGCATCTGGAGAGCATCTGCCTTCTTTTTGAGCAGGCCATGACCCTTGGTGGCGCCCGCCAGGCGCGATTTCATCAAAATTTGTGCGCTGTGTAATACATTAATTTTTTTTATCAAAATTTAAAATTTTTTTCTCTTGCTGTCTCTCTTTGTGTTTTCTATAATACTCACCCGCGCGATGGAAATATGGGCAGACGATCTTTGGCAGCCATAATTTTTCGAGTATTAAAATTAAGAAATGTACCGTTACACCAGTTACAGTTACAATTACAGTTACGTTCTCTGAGCTGACAAATATGTTTTCGAATAGGGGCAACACTAAACATGAACCTACTGCGTGGAGGACAACAAATAACAAACTGAATAGAACTGTAAACTAAAAATATATCAACAACAAAATATTAGGTAAATATATGCGACGAATATTGTACAAAAATAAATGAACGTTCGCGAGAACTAGAAGCGAGAGCGAGAACCGCAAAGCAAAGCACACGACAACAATATGGGCCAAATGACAACTGCGAAATTGTCTCGACGTTAACAGCGACAGCGACAGCGACGGCGAAAGCAACGCCAACGTCGTCGTCGACGCCGACATTCTATGGATAAAAGCGACCGTTGGGCCGGGCGCTGATCTGTTTCCGCAGCAGTACCAGCAGCCAGATATGATTAGAGAAAAGCTCGTGAATGTTAATTAAATTATACACATAAATAGAATTTAAGACATGATTTGTTATCAATTTGTTTTTCGTACCGATTTACAAAACAAAAACTAGGGTTATCAAGAAAAAATGTCTAAGGAAGTTGACAACAATTACGATTTCCTATCTGTATATCCAATACTGACTTTTTTAGTACCAAAATGAAGGGACCCACGGCCATTAAGGTTGCCAAGCAGCTGAATGGCATGGTGCCACTGGATAAACTGGTCGAACGTCGAACGTATCGCGGCAACTGTCTGACTCATCTCAGTCTTTTGAAGAACAAGCTCAATGAGAAGTAAATGCAATCATAAAATCAAATACTCATTAATTCAGAGAAAAATTAATAGAAATATTTTATCTGATCTGATAGAAAATTAAAATTTAATTAAGAAAACATTAATGAATAGATATCAAGGGAATTTTATAAAATAAGAGCTCCAGATGTTATTTCAAGACAAGAGTGTTCTTACATGACGGACTCTGATATTTAGACTTTTATTTTACTATTTTAATTGGAAACGATCACACTTTTGGTCTGGTTAAATATTTATTGTGCAGCGTTCTTTGAGTACGCGTTGGAATAGTTGCTTACTGGCCGTTAAGATCTGCGCGCCATCGAGCGTACTTGTTACATAGGTGTGCTAGTGTACAAATTTTCGCCACATGTTGCATTGGCCCATGCCGCGATGGGCGTCTCCAGGCCCATATTCAAAGAGCTAAACTCGCCGGGGCTCAATGCCTTTACCCTGGGCGCAACGCTTTTAATGGGAGTATTTGCCTTAGTGGGTGCAGTTTGGTTATATATGTTATAAATAGCAGCAGCGAGTGATTCAAGGAGAACATTGCACTGTTCCCTTTTGGATATGCCAACATGCTCACAAATGATAGATTTCAACTCCTGCAAGTGTTTTCCAAACATCGGCCAATACATTTATTAGGTCCAGTGTTGGACTGGGGACGTTCTTTAGTGTTTTTGATCTTTTGTATTGTTGTTGTTGTTGGTGTTAGAGTCTTTTCTGTATTCAGATTTGGTTTTGCATGTGATTTGGTTTTGGAAGGAGAGTCCAATATAGAATTACGCAGTAGCTTTAAGCGTGCTTCGAACTCCGTCTTGGAGCATGTACCGTCGCTTAGAGTAGTCAACTCGGTATTAGCTGGAGGCATCGGATTGGGCTCATCTTCTATGAGCTTGATTGGCGATTCTGCCGCAATCAGTAGTAGACTTTCGAACAGAAAGGAGAAAACCGGGTTCGACGATTTCTGAGTTGGCGTATTTACATTGGATAGCCTAGTCGCATTCAGCTTCGCCTGCTGACCGAAGTTTCTGCAAAGTGTAAATTTTATAGTTGTATGTTGTATGTATGTGTGTAAGAACTAACCTTAATGCAGGCTTCTTTTGCCACCGAATCAAAAGGATCATAAGGCCCCTTGAATTCTTTAGTTTCGACGAGAACTGGGTCCGAGTGTGTATCATCAATATTTGTTTTACCATTAAAAGGCTCATCCCAACTCACTAAATCAATTAGATTAGGCATATCACACATTTTGTGAAAGGATAAAATAATTTAGAATTATGACAAGCTGTAAAACACCGCAGAACTTCCCGCTTTTACTTTGGTCTAGTGATGACATTTTTAAACAATCGAGTTTGCGTAAAACCGATTCTTAATAGTTATCGCACATAGAAATTTTTAAATATGCATTAGAAAAGATAAATTCAGCTGAATATATTAAAATCGAGTTATCCGCAAATTGTTATTATAAATGAAATAAATGTGTTTTTAAGTACTAAAGGAATTTAGCAATAGCTCATATGAACAGTTTTTAACAACTGCCAACTACTCGTAATCGAAAGCATCAGGAGAAAAAAAGGCCAAAGAGATAAAAAATAGATAAATATATATCTGTATATATGATAGAAAACACGCAACATTTTAATAATCAATATCTTCGTTATTAAGATAGCAATTGAAATTTTACCATATCCTCTCTGTCATTATAATCATATGCTAAAATACTTTTTAAGCTGCTATTAGAACTGTCGGAAAAGCGGCTAATATTACAGCACTGGTCGTTATCTATCGAGACATGAAGATAGAATCTGTTCTATTCCACCTTATCCGATATACGATAAATGGGCAAGAGGTTGGGTACGATGAACATAAACACAATGACTAATTAATTGTCCAAAACGAGTCCATACGTACAGGTCGAATTTCAAAGTGGAGGTACATAATACGTGCTAAATACCTGCTTATTAACAACTTATTAAAACTAAAACTTTATATTTTAAGGAGTGTCGGTAATGCTAGTCGAATCGACATAAGCCAAGAATTTTGTTTGGATTACTTAGTTTTTTGAGGAAACTTAATTACAATAAATCATATAGCAGGATGAAGATGCCAGCCATTTCCTGCATCTGGTCAATCTTAATTATTTGCGGAATATTCGAGGCGCAGGCGCAATTAAATTTCGACAATCTCGATCTGCAAAGCCTATTTACCGAAGAATTGGTAAAAACCAATATAAGTTTCAACCAAGTGAAAGAAGTATTCCGCAAAAAATGCATAGCAGTATCCGGCGAAGAGCTTGGAGAAAAGGCCTACAATGATATTGAGTCCGGCTTCTTTAAACTCACCGAATGCATAAATGATATTGTTAATTTCACGACAATGAAAGAAGAAATTGAGGGAGCACGTCCTCTAGGCGACTTGGATGTAGTGTTTAATAAATATTGCAAGAAGCGCTCGAATGCCACCAATTGCTTTGAAATATTCTCGAATAAATTGTTGCCATGCCTGGACAAAGAGGAGCAGGAGAGCCATGATATTATGACACGTATAGTGCAGAGTTTGCTGAACTTTGTGTGCCACAAGGATGGGGACCAAATCGCTCTGTTTATTGCGGAGAAAGGATTCGAGTGCCTTAAGTCACAAAGGGACAATATTCAGCAGTGCCTGAACAGCACCTTTTCTGCGTATTTCAATGATGCAGATATGCACGATAGCAATCAGACTAAAACAATACCCAAACTAGTCGTGGGTCAGAAACAATGCACTGATATTAAAACGTTGGAAAACTGCGTTGTTCGTCATCTGGAGCACTGTTCGGAAATAACACCCGCAAATCTCATAGAGTCCATGTTCAACTTTATTAGAAACGAGACTTTGTGCCGCAACTTTCAGCAAATGGCCTTAACTTCGGGTGCGAATACTCATGCTACAATAAGCATTCCAGTCTATACTCTCTTCGGACTTATCCTATTTAGTCTGTATGAATTTATGTGATTTTGGTGAATTGAATTCTCAGTTAATCTTAACAACGGTGTATGCTCCATAATGATACAAAATTAACTATGCCGTGTTCATCGTTTAAATCTTTTACTAAAATCGCTACTCTTTGACAAAAAAAAACATAGGCAAACAGATATTGTAAGACACGAGCTGTGTGCAATTTAGTGAAAATAATTGATATTAAATCAGAAATCTCGAATAATTACACTATAAATATCGTCTTGTGTACGTGAATAGAAAAGTATTAGCTCATTTTCTTATAATCTTTATTATTTATAGTGGTATATCCATGGTATTTACACTGTTATTTAATCTTTTATTGTAATCTTTTTTTTCAAGTCAATACTATACAAACAACAGCATAAAACACGGAAATGTCTTACACCTAAAATATGGGGTACAGGTTAATAGTTTATTAATTTTGTAACTGGAAACAAAATGTATTAAAGAAAAGTGAATATATAAACCAAAAAATATTAAAATGAGTCGTTTTTATTTTAATGTAAATTCGTTTTACGTTGGTGCTAAGCAAAGCAGCAAAGTTAATTGCTAGACTTAAATCTCATCTCTGCTGACCTAAGCCACTTAACGCCTAACGTACAGTGGAATATGGAAAAACACAAATTGACCCCCCCGCACCTTTACGAAATTAAGCTCACCACTTAACAAAAGCTGTCTACGCCCTTGAATTTGTGTAAAAAAAAAACAATCCTAATGATTTCCTTAATTTTTCAGGTTATATTAGCTCTCGGTATTTTATTTTAAGCAACATTTAGCATTTTTTTTAATAGAAGAGAATTTAGTATTTAGTTAATCCATTTGAGGTGCTTGCACATCTCTAATTTGCGGCTTACACATCTCTAATTTGCGACTTGCACATATCTTGTGCGCAGATGCATTGATCTTAATCATAGTCCAAGTGACTAAAATGATAACTAAATTGAAATTGTCGAGTGTATCTCAACTTCAGAAGAGATTTAGCCAGCAGGAATGCAGTACGTCCAAACCATTCAGAATATTGAGGCTGCTGTACTGTCAAATGAGATAACAAAATTCAATATCACAACGACTGCAATTTCGGCTGTCATGCGTTGTATTTCAATCATAATGAACTGGTGCCTGGCATATGATTATTGGTTAACAAAATCGTATACTTATTGCTATTGGACGATTCTATCGATATTATTGCCCATGATTTTGACATCGTTAATATATTCAAATGTGTAAGATATTGTCATTTTCCCCATATGTACATCAAGATATTCTCTTTAATAATTTTCATTTGTAGACTAATTGTCAGCAATCTGGGCGAAAAACCTCTTCTCTGTACGGACCTATTTAGGAAACTAGTTCTCTCCTATTTGTTCCGAGATGCACAAACCCTAAATTGGGCATTGAAGTACAATAATGCAAAAAGGCGTGACGCCAAGGTTGCCGAGATTGAGTAAGCACATGAAAAAAAGAAACCACAAAATAATAAAACAAGATTGTGATCGCTCAGAAAAAAGCACATAATGACACTCGAATAATTTCCATAAAGAACCACCATGCACTAAGTTCCCTTAAGTGAATTGTATAACAAACAAAAAAAGACTACATCCTCAAATTCGATTATTTCTAGGATTAAATTTAAAAATTTTTCTAATTCGAAGTGTTCTAATTTCCTAGCTACTACTTAATGACTGATATAAAACTAAAAACAATTATTTGCTTTTCGTTTCCACAAACTTTTAGATGTTATCGCAGACACTTGAAGGAAGAAAGTAACGTTGGCTTTATACGACTCTTCGACCTATTTCTAGAAACTGCTCCACAAAAAATATTGCAGCTGGCAATTGTAATGAGACATTTCGAAAGCTTATCGTGTAATAAGTATAATGCATTATGTATTTAAATGTGATTATAATTAAGGCATTTCCAATTTTTGTTTTTAGATTTACGTGCGCTGACTTTTTTGATATATTTCATTAGTACAGCGTATTGTTTGGTGGCTTATAACCGCTCCAATCGCTTGGTCCAACTGGATAAATACGATATAGGAACAAAGGGACTTGTCGTGCAATTTTGGTTCATTCTATTTTTGTCAGGTGAGTTTAATATTATGATTGATTCAAGTAAGACAACTAAATCAATTAAATTTTTAGCTTCCCGTACAACCTGTATTGCATATATGGCCAGTATATATCCGACAGAGACTTGTGCAGCCTGTTGTCTTCATGTATTAGTTTGTGCCAATTTAGTTTTTGTACTGGACACACCAAAGTTTAGCATTTCTGCATTTTTAAACTACGTATTGTGCCTTGCGTTCGGCGTGGTTTATATATTCATATTCACACCTGTTTCCGATGCACCGACAAAGTACAAGTATTCCATTTACTTATCGGTTTGTTTTCTACAAAATCTTCTCGTTTGTATATTTTGGGTACCCTTGAACATAGCCATATTGGTCAATGTTTTATATATGGTAGGTATTATACTTACGATCTACTATTACTTGAAATGCCATCCAGGAATTACATCTGCTATATTTTAAGTGATTTATGTGTAAAACGGGAGATGTGCAAATAAAAATACAGTTATTTATTTGTTATCCATGTGAATTAATAAGAAATGCATTTTTATCTAAAAGATTGCAAAACCTGCATCAAGTCATATATCAATCAAAAAGCAAATAGGGCATGCGCAGAATCGTAGCTGGACCCGATTAAAGTTGGCTTGGTTTTGCTGGCTTTTCGTTTCGACGAGCTGGTCACACTAAAAGAAAGAAATGGCTTAGACTAGGTGGCAGTGACCAACAGCAACAAATTAACTTTCACTTCAACAAACTAAAAGTTCGACAGACCAAAAAATATATTATAAAAAAAAACAGAAAGCAATTGGAAATCGATCGAAGTAATGTAAACCAATATTACATATGGACAATATTAAACGAATATAAATTGAATATGGCATCCAAATATGAGCGCATTATCAGTGATTGCAGATCCAAGAATCTACTGTGGGAAGATGCTGACTTCCCAGCCATACAATCATCTGTATTCTATTATCAAACGCCTCCATTCACATTCCAATGGAAGCGAATCGCCGAGTTAAACAATGCGCAAGCATCATTTTTGAATGAAAACGCCGAATTCGATGTGATTCCGGGTAAAATGGGTGACCGTTGGCTAGTATCTTGCTTGGGCGTTCTGTATTCATTGCGAAATCTATTTTATCGCGTTGTGCCCGCCGATCAGGGACTGGACAAGTCATTGGGGATCTATCGCTTTCGGTTGTGGTGGTGCGGTGAATGGGTCGAGGTCCTCGTCGACGATCGTCTGCCAACAATCAACGGACGATTGGCGTTCATGCAGCCGCAATCATCCAATTGCTTTTGGGCATCGCTTCTGGAGAAGGCAATTGCGAAATTGCATGGATCGTATGAGGCACTCAAATATGGTACACGATCCGATGGCCTAACCGATCTGCTCGGCGGCGTTGTCAAGTGTATGCCAATAATATCGGATAGCATTAGGCCACAAACACTAAAGGATCATCTGACCACCACATGCATTGTCACGTGCATTGCGGTCAAAAATGCTGCTGTACAGAAGAAAAATACGACGGAGAGGCTGCCAAATGGTATTCTCGTAAATGCCAATTACAGGTGAGTCTGCTAAGCTCTACTCTCCTCCTTAGTTAATAACACGTAATAAATTTCCTTATTTTCGTAGGCTGTCGTGTTTGGATAAAGTGGAAACCGTTATGGGCGATTCGGTACAACTGGTTCGCATTAAGGACACATTTTCATCAAAACCCTTTGGCGATAAGACGAATTTCGGTGGGGACTGGTCACCCACGTCCAAGACGTGGGAACGTGTCTCGTCTTCCGAACGTGGACGTTTATTGGCCCAATTGGAGCTGGGCGAATTTTGGATCTCGTTCTATGATTTTGTACAATCCTTTTCAATGCTGGAGATCGTTTATCTCGACTCGGATACAGCGAATGGTGAGCAAATGCTGAAGGGACGACCGCTGCATTGGAAGATGAAAATGTACCAGGGACAGTGGAAACGGGGAGTGACGGCCGGCGGTTGCCGTAACCATGAATCGTTTCACATAAACCCACAACTAATGGTCACCATACAGGAGAAACAGGACATAGTTATTGCCCTGAATCAACACACGGCTGTCGAGCCGAAAGTAATCGGCTTCACCATGTACATGTGGAATCGGGAATATAGCCTTAACGAATGCCTGCAGAAGGACTTCTTCAAGAACCAGGTGAGCTTCCTCAATTCGGACTATGGGAACACCCGGCATGTTAGCTACCATACCCAACTGGAGACGGGCCATTACGTGCTGATGCCGACCACCTACGAGCCGGCTGAGGAGGCACAGTTTACAGTTCGCATACTGGGCACATCGGTATTCCGACTGTCCTGCCTGGAGACGCAGACAATGATACTGCTTGATCCCTTCCCATCGCTTAAGAGTGACGACAATGTGCAGAAGATCAAGAGCGTCTGTCAATATGAGCCGGTCTACATGCAACTGGCCGATGAGAACAAGACGATCAATTGCTTTGAGCTGCACGAGCTGCTGGAAGCATGCCTGCCCAATGACTATATCAAGGGATGCGCCAACATTGATATATGTAGACAGGTGATTGCGCTCCAAGACAAAACCGGCAATGGTCGCATCACGTTCCAGCAGTTCAAAACATTTATGGTGAATCTGAAATCGTGGCAAGGTGTCTTCAAAATGTACACTAAAGAGAAAGCTGGCATTCTACGTGCGGAGAGATTACGTGATGCACTGTATGACATCGGCTTCCAGCTAAGTACGGATATCATGAATTGTCTAATCCAGCGATATATACGAAAAGATGGCACTCTCCGTCTTAGCGATTTCGTCTCCGCCGTAATGCATCTGACGACGGCTTTTAATCAATTCCATTTGAAGAACTACAACCAGGTGAATGTCATTGAGGTACATCTGCATGATTGGATCAAAAGTATATTAAGTTGCTAATAAAAAAACAACAATTACAATGTTAGTTGTAGTTGTGTTTTTCTTTTTGAGAGAAAGAAAGAATTTTTTTTAATTTATATTTTATGTTCGTTATAATTATTTAATTTTAATGGGACATGTTTAACATAATAAAAAGAAAACATAAATAATATATATCTATCTATATATATATATATATATATATATAGATGTAAATCTGTATGTAGTTCTACGAGCATAAGTTGTTAAAATCGTATTGTAAAATAAAATTAATAAACAAATATAAAATATAACAATTATTTATTCACTTATGCATATAGTATTAGTGGCAGAATTGATTGTTTATATATTTAAATTCATATGATAGGATAGTTAGTATACAATATTATTTCATTTGTAGCTGGCGAAATGTAATTTAAACATTGTTTTTAGTATTTAGTTGCTGGTATGTACACTCAGAGAAAAATGCTGTACCAAAGTTCAATACATTCGGAATCATTTCTAAATATATTTAACGACACAATCGAAAGAAATTTTAATCAATATCAATATGAATTTCTGTACTTCGTTTTGTTCAAGTGCAGGATTCAGTAATGTCGCTTGTTTTTTCTGAGTGTATTCTTAGCGTTTGCATGTGTAGTGGTATTTAGCTTTTAAACATATTAGCAAATTCTACACTTATTTAGCATGCAGTGCTCTAAATGTTTACATGTGTTTTGTGTGTATGTCGCTTACACTAGGATGCCATACATATACATATGCACGCATATGTATGTATATATGCACATGTATATTTGTGTATATGTTGATACACTGTATGATTAGTTTATTTTGTGGACGAGAGGCTTTTGATTTGAAGACTTGGCTGGCTGACTGCTGCTTTCACCGCAATAAAGATTATCCGGTTTTCTCAATCTGCTCAATCGATCCATGTTTAATTTACAAAAAAACGTGATTGCGCGTAACACTAGGCGAGGCTAATACCGAATGTATGTATGTATGTATAAAAGTATTTATGGATGTATGTTTAGGATTTAACATTACATTGATGAACCGTTATGCGAAGAGGCGTCACTAATGCGCCGGGATAGCGTCGTCTTGCGGCTGATTGAGAGCGAGTTGGGGGCTTGTGGATTTGTGCTTATGCTTGCCCCCACAGTCCCATTGTAGTTGACCGATGCCATATTCGATATAGTATCATTATTTGTTGTTGTCGGCGACGACTCAAGTTCTCCTCCATCTCCATGATGACAACCAGCTCCTCCTCTTCCTCCGCCTCCTGGTCCACCACGCATTGGGGAGCGCTTAAGGGAACCGGTGACTTCATGCGGCTCCTGATAGCCGGAGTCCATATCATCATGATATGAGTCCATCAACGGTGTTGGGTCCTCATAATCATAATCAACAAAGCCATTATTATCAAAGGACTGCAAAAGTTGAACAAAATCACAAAAATCAACAATTGTTAAAGCATTGTTATAAATCGGTAGCATCACCTTGACAAAAGATTGCGACTGCTTGGCATAGCCACGGAACACTTGATTATGCGCTTTGCTGCGATAATCAACGGATTCATATTGGCCATCCTGGGAGTTCTCGATGATGAAGTGCCTGGTGCCATGTGGTGTCAACGTGGCCCAAAGCAATCGACTGTCATTCACCAGTTGACTCTGCAACAGATCTCGACTGTTTGCAGTCGCACACGGATAGAGGATGCCCCCTGATGTGAATGCATTCGATTTTGTTGCCTCTCCCAAAGCATTGATTGCAGTCTGTTTGATATTCGCATCGTGATACGAGAAAAATGTGCTAAGTGTATAAAGAAGTAGAAGTATTAAAAAACCTATTAATAATCAAATTTACAAGCAACATTTTAAACACAAGCTGATAAATAATAAAAGTTAAATTAATAAGAAAAACGATCGTCAATCATTTTAATCTCATTTTCATTCACCCTTTAAATTACATTTATTTCAATCGGAAATTGAAATGAATATAATCATAGAACGGAGTCTCTTATAGTCTCTGGGATTCACGTGTTCATACAGACAGACGGATAGACGGACGGACGGACAACGCTAAATAGACTCGGCTATTGATCCTAATCAAAAATATATATACTTTATGGGATCGGAGATGCTTCCTTGTGCCTGTTAAATACATGTGCACAGATCCAATATACTCTTTCTACCCTTATTTAATGGATTTGGGGTATATAAAAAAACATGGAAATATATATTGTTACAATTATTCGTTTCTCTTGGCAATTTGTAATTGATGTTCTTTGAAAGTGTGTGTTCGTTTCAAAACAAAGCATATTATTTAACTCAAAGATTAGAAAAATTAGACAGAACTTACTCTCTGCACCGGATGACAATCAGTGCCAGGAAACAGCCGAGCACAAATATGCCGATGCACGATGAGACGAAAAACCAAACGTTCTCCAAACTCTTTGTATCGCTGCGGACGAGCTCCATCAGCTCATTGCCGCTATCATTGTGTTGATTGTTTTGGCCACACATGAAGGCAGCAAAACAAGGCTGGGACTCGTTTGACGGCAGCATTATATCGATGCTCTTTGGCTTGGATATCAGAAACGATGGCAGTGGCGGCGGCGGCATCGATAATATGAAATCTGGCGGCGGACCAGCCAACTGGTCACAACTGCCCACACAATTTCCAATCAATATATTCATATTCAATGTCCTAAAATGCAATTTAAGACCAGTTAACTTTTAAGTGCTCTTAAGCTATTGACAACATTTGTGGATTAAATAAATCCATATTAAAAAACCTCATAAGTTTCTACGCAAATGCCAATGTACATATGTGTATGTATGTGCTATGTGTATTTGTGTGTATGTGTGTGTGTGTGTGTGAGTGTGGGTGTATGCACATACTTACACATTCGCAATACTATATATATATATCAATAACAAACAATTGGGGTTGATTTGAATTATTTATTTATCAAAATACTATAACACAATCAGATGATTTAGTTATACTATATATTTTTGTACGCATCGAGAGTCGACTCTGAACATGTTTTGTTTTCCTAAATACATATATATATATATATATATATACATATATAATTATATATATATTTGTATATATACATAAATGTTGCATACCAAATACTAACACCAACAAAAAAAAAACATTCAACACTTTGCAAAGTTATATTTGCATGTTCTATTTGTGTCCTTATTTAATTGTTATTGAAGTTATTGATGCTTAATTTTCTTATTTAAGCAATATCTGCTCTATAAAACATTATCAAACCTTAATTCAATAGCGTCCTGTACCGACGAATTTCTACCTTGAACTGAGTAGTTGAAACAATTGCCATATCGCACAAACAACTCCAAGAGTAATATGCGCGCGCATCTCTATTCCACATCCCCAACCCCATAACCATCCCCAACCATATCCATATCCAATGTGGGGTTGACAAGTAACCCCTGCAAGTTTGGCCACACCCAGCTAATACACAATTACAATGCTCACTATTCAGTATTTGTAAACAATTTCGTTATGGTAAAAAGTACAAAAAAAAAAATGCTTTAAAGATTAATTAAAATATGTATATACATATAAATATGTAGCTAATACAGAGTATTACAAAATGTAGACAAAAAGAGTTAGTATTAAATATCAATTGCCTTTTAAGAGTATTTAAAAAAGATATGTAATTGTACAATTGAATCATATTAAGGCGTTAACTGATGCGCTGTAAGTAATTAATTAGAGAACATTGAACTTTGGCGAAATCTTAAGCTGATTCGCATGGCTAATTACTAAAGTTACAAAAGCCATAAACAAAAACAAAGTAAAAGAGAAATAAACTATTCATGAACGTTATGCAATGTTTAGGAAAATAAGGCAAAATTAACGTATTACATTAAAGTCGTTTTAGACTCATTTATTATAATTATCACCGGGTCTTTTAACACACATTTAGATGAAAACAAAAAATCTTAAAAGCTTATTAACAAGTTTTGTGCATGGGGTGCCAAAAAGATTTTGTTATCGTTTTAATAATGCTTAGCAGCACAGAGTACAGTAAGGCACGATTTTTGCTTGCAGTTAAGTTATTGAATTATTTTTTATTTCCATATGTCATTACGACCCCCACGATCAATGCAATAACAGTGAATCCTTGTGCCGCAATGCGAGTGCGCATCATAAGTTGTGACATTTTACGGTTGCCGGTGCGAAAATTGTATAGACCAGCTGTTAGGGCAGCAGTTGTGGCCAGGCACCCTGTATGCAGCAAAAATCGAAAAATGAATACAAAACGAATAATTAGTGTTTACATAACGAATAAGAGGTATTTGTTTTACATTACTTACCAATTGGCACCAATGGGTTCTCGTTGATTTTACGCACAAGTCTCTCTTTGGTCGTCTCAATTTCGACAGCTGGTCCCAGATCCTGGCGCAACTGTATCCAGTCTAAATCTTCAGCCGGCAGTGGCACCTGCGATTTGTTTGCCATCACAATAGTTTTTCACAAGCTCAACTGTAATTCAACAACAAATCGGACCTAATGCCGACAAAACAAATTAGCACACTCACACACACATGCATAATACATACAGACGCACAGATGACAGCCACACTCGGAACGATGCAATGAAACAGGGCTGGTAGAAGCATACGCCAAGTGAGCGATTTAAAAATCGAAAATAAGTAAATTTCTACTTTTGATGGCAATTTAAAATTTTAAAATGACTTTCCAACCAACTGTCATTTGTAAACTTTTTTTTTTGGGTCTGATGTATAAATAATTACACATTTATTAAAAAGTGCTATTTCCGATACAGAATTCTGCATATATAGCAATATTACGAACTCGATTTTACTGTTCATTGAATCGTGAATATTATATTGTTGAGTCAGTTGCCATCCCTCATTGGCAACCGTGTTGGTTTACAACCTTTTCTCTCGCATGCGCGCTAATCGAATAATCTTAATCGTAAATTTAAAAAAAAAAAAAAAAAGGATAAATAACTTATGATTATGTGCATACACAAGATTTATTTTTATAATAAGACATATACATATACTTACACAAATATTTTACATGCCTTATCATTTGTAGAAAAGTATATTCAAGAATAATTTATTTTTAAATAAAAAATATTTACAGGATATTTAGTTGTTTTTTGGTTCAATAGTAAGCCCATGCAAAAATAAGTATTTTTTCCAATATGTATGTATGCTTTAAAACACCCTTGCGATGATCAAATAAAATCGAAGAAAATTTGTGTGTTGGGTATTTCTGACCTCACTAACACGTTCACACACTGCTGCATTATTCCAACAATGTTGCTCTCTTTATAAAACGAGAGAGTTGAGAAGTACAGTCAGACGAGGAACGCAAAATGAAACATGTGTATGTAGCAAGAACACTACTGTATGTGTGTGTATGTCAAATAAAATACATGCATTTTTGTGTTTGTATAAAGGCGAAAAACAATCGCACACATTCAAACAAATGCGAATGTATTGTTCGAGTGGTACACATATACGATTGAATGTACATTTATTGTGTATGTATATAAATGTTCATATACATAATGAAGTATGTATGTACGTACGAACGCGTAGATACAAACATACTTATTTAGTTGGTGTCAATGTGCGTCTTAAGTGTAAACTGCTGTATTGAAAATTTTGAAATAGGTATAAAATACTCAATGTAAATGTATTGAAACTGGTTAGATTGTTTATATGTACATTCTAAATGTACATATGTTGAAGGGACATACACATGCATGGATATATATATACGTGCATACACAATGTACATATGTTTGCATGAATCTTTGTGTGAAAAGTATCAAGCCAAAAATTTTATAAGGTCTGTTTCCCTCCACCACGTGTATACAAACACACACACACATGCATACACAACACTATTGAACGCACTCATTGGGCAGCAGGAGAGAAAGTGTGCTCAGTAAACTGTACTCAGAGCACGCCGCTGGCTGCCTGACTGCTTGACTGCCTGGTTGCCTTGCTACCCGCTCTCTCTCTCCTGGTCTTTTGGTCGCTCTTTCGCTCTCTTTGCGTGCTAGTCTCTCATTCTCTGCACACACACACACGCACACACTTGCGCACTCAACGCATACAGAAGTCTGGCGCTAGCCAGGCTGGGCTATGAAGCACAGTAAGGCAGAGACGGCTATTCAATTCAATAGCCTTTGCATTCGTTGTTGGTACTCTCTCTGTGTGTGTTTTCAATCAAGCGAGCGGCGCGCGAACCTCATCTTTTCCGCATTGTGATACCAACAAAAAACACATTTACTGCAATAAAGCTGCGTTTTGTGGCGTCGTTTGTTTATTTTTTACTAACT
Organism: Drosophila demipolita; assembly: GCA_035042405.1. Taxonomy (NCBI): domain Eukaryota; kingdom Metazoa; phylum Arthropoda; class Insecta; order Diptera; family Drosophilidae; genus Drosophila; species Drosophila demipolita. The sequence goes on from JAWNLI010000488.1 coordinate 1,120,618, forward strand.
AAAAACAAACAAGCATCAACGACAAAAACAACAACATTAAGAAGCTCAAACTCGCGTTACGTTACGTTTACTGTTTTTTGTTCGCTGGTACGCCGATTCGCCGTAAGAATCGTTAACATTTTGTGGCGTCTGACGGCTCCGCTTGTTCCCACATACATATATATATACAAACATACGTACATATTGTGTGTGTGTGTGTATGTACATATATACATTACATACATGTATGTATTATAATAATCAATATAACGTATATACATAGAATAAAACGAATGCAAGTTGGAACTGGCTTTCAACTCACGTATATTAACAATTGTATTTGTGTTGTGTTCAGTGTAAGAAGAAACAAAAGGAAAAGCAGCAGAAAACATAACTACGAATACCTTGAGAACTATTAAAACAACAAAAAAGAAAAAACACATCTGACCCCCTCCTCAGACATCAATCCGAACTATGGAACACTTTCATCAAATACAGGTAAGCTTAACTGCACACATACAAACATGTATACATACACACACATAAAATCATACACACACACTCGCACAAATATGTCTGTGTATTTATATTTGCACAAACTGTTCAGTATTTCACTCATTTCTCGTCTAGTTAAAGATTTTTTCCCGCCAACAACAATTATAATTCTATACCAAACACTCGCAATTTTAATTTTTATATTTTCATATAAGCATGCATACATCATTAAGATGTACGTCGTTGTATGTATGTATGCATAATGGGAGACGCATGAGAGAGTCTGGAAATTTTACAATGGCTGAGTTGAGTTGAAATTTCAATGCACATGTATGTGTGAGCATATGTGCACACATCCATACAAATGTAAAGTGTATGTGTGCATTTTGCCAAGTATTCTTTGCGAACATACAAACATGTGTACATCTAAACTTGCATATGTACATACTTTTCAAATGAAAAAATATACAAGCTTTCACACATACGCACAATATATATAAATATATATATATATATATTATATATACGACGCTATATATATGTATATACTAAGAGCAAAATTTGTATTTTGCGTGCGCATCTATGGTCGCCATTTTTTATTTTATTTTGTTACTTGTTTGGTATTCATTTACACATCTATCTATATAAAAATATGTATATTTCTGTGTATGTTGCTAATTTCGAACAGCTGAAATTGCAAAACACATATTAATACATATGCATTTCATTTATATATATATATAAATATATATACATATAATGTACATATAGTTTAACATTATAAAATTGGAAATGACATGTGCCTTGATTTTATAAATGTTGGGCAAATAGAAACAGTTCGTTGTACATGTGTGTGATATATACAAACAAATTAACTAAAACTTAAAATACATATGTATGTATTCACATGCATACACAACATCGGAGCTTGCGTAATCTGAAATTAGCTGTATGTACACATAAACTTGTATGTATGTATAAATGGATGGATGCATGTATGTGTAATGTGGCCCATGTGAATTATTTTCTTTGTATTTTATATTTTGTCTCTTGCGATGAGAAGACAACTATAACTTGTCTGCATATATGTATTTACACGCATACATACATACATACTTTTGTGTGTGTGGTGTTTGTGTAGAAACTTGAAATGCTTTGTTAGTTCTCTCCCTCTCATTGTGCACTCAACACAAAAAAAATGTTTTGTTGTGTGTATATGTTAGTCAACGAGTACGTACATATGTATTTACATCGTAAAGAGCTTTTTCTTATTTTCTCACGAATCCAGCGTAAGCATTCATACATACAGAAAATAGGCATACATATGTATAGCAGTCGTTTTTTTTGCATGTGTTGCTACGGCATCCCTGGTAAGGAGAGAATAAAAGAGTCGATAAATTGGTTCATGAACCAAATGAACCTGTTCGTTATTCAAAACTTGATTTATTTAATAATTCCACTCTCAGTTGTTGCGTCGTTCGGCAGTAACAAAAAAAAATTGCAAACAGCTGATTGCTTTAACAAAGCATTTGCAATTGGTTGTTTATATTTTCGTGCTCATACGTACATCGTATCTGAGTCTGTATGCAAACACAAATATTATGTACATGCTCCCCCCAATACATACAACAGCTTGTTTACATTTTCTACGCATTAATTGCTAATAAGAGTCGGCGGCGTACGTACAAAAGTGAATGGAACCATTGAGAATTGGAACATGCATCACAGATGCTTGCTCCAACCACTTGGAGCGAGCTGCTCTCATGCTCTCATGCTCATGCGCGTTTTCACTGTATACTTACATAAACATGCTCACGTGTATGTGCGTATGCGCATGTAGTGTGTATGCATGCATGCGTGCGTGCGCTCCTTCTGTGTGTGTATGCATGTGTGCGTGCATGTGTTTGCCTGAGCGTGACAGCAGCTAGCTAGCGTCATCAGCCAGCCTACCAAGCCAGCCAGTGATGATCGTTTTTGGCGCCAAAAGGCAAACGCCAATCGGTACTTTGCAAAGATCTTTTGCGATTCGTTCACTTGTTCAAAAATGCAATTTCTTGTTGCTGCGATGTTTTTATGTTTTGTGTAGTAATTTTTTAGTTGCGACTAATCTATCAAGAGTTGTTGGCACCTATGCATATATATGCATATATATATATATATATATATATATATATATATTAAATATTATATGTATATATATGTGTAGTGAATATCGTCATGTAGTCAAAGTAGTAAATATCGTCAACTCATTCAAATTATTAATTTTTAATTTTTAAATCGATTGTGTGCGCTCAAAAATGCTCATGTAACTGATGTATGTATGTTTGTGTCTGTGTGTGTATGTATGTATTTGTTCAACTGTCACATATTGAACGAATGCTAATATTTGTATATATTTGCATGTTTGTAATTGATTGTGAGTGCGACGCCAGCTCGATAGATATTGCATTGCAGCTATAAGTAGTTTTCGTATTGGCCTCGCACTTGCACTTGCTGCACACACATAAATTTCAAATCCACACGCAAAAATAAAAGACACACACACCTAATCATAACAACAACAACCACAACAAACTATTGATTAGCAAACAATTCAACACTATCAGCAGCAACTGGCTGCGCAGCAACAACAACAAGCGGCTGCCGTACAACAGCAACAGTTGCAGCAACATCAAGTGGTTGTCCAGCAGAATCAACAGCAGGCACATCAGAATAGCTCCAACACTACTGCCGGCGTTGGTCAACAGCTATTCACATATAAAATGGCCAGTAGTTTCCCCAATCCAGCCACGACAATGGCACAGGTTGTTGCCACCTCAAATGCGGGTACCACCGGCTACGATTACCGTCTAAATATGGCACAGGCAGCCGCAGCTGCTGCAGTGCCCGGCTCCCAATGGTGGTACTCGGCCGCAAATCAGGGGCAGGTGGATGCCAACACAGCTGCACAGTTGCAGCAGCAACAGCAGCAGCAGCAGCAGCAACAACAACAGCAGCAACAACAACAGCAGCAGCAACAACAGCAACAACAACAGATGCAACAGCAGCAACAGCAACAGAATGTCGTCAATTCGGCAGTGAGTACAATTTACAAATATGTAATAATACTTGTTTAAAAAAATATTGCTGTTTTTAAATTTGTTGTTTAATTTTGTTTAATGTCCTTTCGTGTGTTTCCTATTATTAGAGCCCCATGATCAGAGGAGGCAAAGCTGATGCGAAACCACGAGGTCGAATGACCGCATACGCATACTTTGTACAGACTTGCAGAGAGGAGCACAAAAAGAAGCATCCCGACGAGACGGTCATATTCGCTGAATTCTCACGCAAATGCGCTGAGCGATGGAAGGTAATTACTTTTAATTAATAAATTAGTTTATTTGTATTTATCGCATTGTATTTATATACCACAACTAAGCGTGGAATCGAATCTAACAAATATTCTTTCTTCTCTGTACGTTGCACGTATTTAGACAATGGTCGACAAGGAGAAGAAGCGCTTCCATGAAATGGCTGAAAAAGACAAGCAACGGTACGAGCAGGAAATGCAAAACTATGTGCCGCCCAAGGGCACAGTTGTGGGACGCGGAAAGAAAAGAAAACAAATCAAGGATCCAAATGCGCCAAAACGTTCATTGTGAGTTCGTAGCAAAATTTATCATACCAAAAAAAATAAAATTTCAATAACAAAATGCGCATAAATTGATGATTAATGTTTGTTTCTTTTTTTTTTTAATTTGTATGTTTGTTTAATTAGGTCTGCGTTCTTCTGGTTCTGCAATGATGAAAGAAATAAGGTGAAGGCTCTTAATCCGGAATTCGGTGTTGGTGATATTGCCAAAGAGCTTGGTCGCAAATGGTCTGACGTTGATCCCGAAGTCAAGCAGAAGTACGAATCGATGGCTGAGAGGGATAAGGCACGATATGAGCGGGTGAGTTTTCAGTCAGAAATGTATTTAATAAATCGCATTTATAAATGTGTTGCTTGCTTGTTTGCTATGCGTTTTAAAGGAAATGACCGAGTACAAGACAAGCGGGAAAATTGCCATGTCAGCACCCTCGATGCAAGCGTCGATCCAGGCGCAGGCACAAGCAGTACAGAAAGCCGCGTTACTTGCAGCAGCTGCCCAACAGCAGCACCAGCAGCTGGATGAGCAACATGACGACGATGATGGCGACGGTGATGATGATGAGAATCAATAGGTCTAGCAGTAAAATACTCTTCACTATTTATACACTATCGTTGGTCATCACGAACAAGGAATCATAATATCGTTAGTTGATCTATTATCAGGTTAACTAATGTGTGTTATATATATATATATATATATATATATATATATACATATGTGTATATATATACGTGTGTATACCACAAATATATATTGATTAAAAAAGAAAAAAAAAACAAACATATATATATATATATAAATATATGAATATAATATTAATTTTTTTTTTTATAATAATAAGTAATCAAATTTCCATGAATTACGGAAGGAGAAAATCACAAAGAAACCTTTTATAAGTTTTATTTTAAGAACATAATATTTAAGTATATGGTTAGATTAAAATGGCATTAATCTGTCTACAAATTTAATTTTTGTGCTTCAATGATAAGTTTTTCCTAAAACACTAAGATCGAATTATTTTATAACTTGAAGAAATCCATAATGTCATTCTCAGCAAACGTTACCACTAAAACATACAAACATATGTAAATACATATTACGTATATTGGTACATATTTCCCTTTTATTAAAGTTAGATGATTCACCAATAATGAAATTAAAAGTAATGATGCGTTTACTCATTCGAGTTGCAACTACTCAATGAAACGTGATAATTTGAAATACTTAACTCAGTGGCGGGTGGTATCTCTCTACATATTTATGTATATATATAAATACATATACACACACAGACACACTCAAACACTTTTACATACACATATATGCATATGCATATGTGTAAGTTATAAAATATGTATTTATAATAAAATTTCAGACTACAGAAAATACTAAATTATTGCAACGGATATACTGTCGGCATTTAAAAAAAAAAAAGAAAAAAGAAACATTTTCTCAATATATCAAAAAAGAAAGATATCGAAATATAAATTATATTTTTATAGTGCAAATTGGAAAATCAGGCACTATTAAACACACGCGAATGTGTGCAAAAAACATTACCAATTGCAACACCAACGCGCCGCTTTGCGAAACCTTTCGGGCTAAAAACGTTTTTTTTTGTTTTGTAACAATTTTTTTTTAATATATGTATATCTGATTAGATTTTGGTAAGAATTCCTCAGCATAAATTGAATTTGCAAGAGAGTTGGACTTGTTTTTCTGTGTAAATACATATGTATACATAATTGAATGTTAGATATCCGATATAGTCGCCGGCATAAACTAATAAAAAATAAAAAAAAAAAAAACAAAAACAAATATATTATGAATATTTAAGAAAATGGTATGCTTTAGGCTGTTAATATATAATGAAAATAACAACACTCTGGTACTTTGACAACACAACAACAGTTCTGCTTGCTGTCTGTCTTGGCCATGTAAACGTTCATGCATATTAAAGTATTATTGAAGCCACTGGCGCTTAGGGTTGAATCTGAACACAACTATATAGATAAACACTGGGAGGAAAGTAATGACAGTGCTTGCGAGATGCTATCCTGCTGATGATCCTTTTAGGCAGGCAAATTAACGGAGTTGCACACATACACGTACACCCACCCACACATACTAACACACATATGTATGTATATATATGTATATACGATAGAGTAAATTATGCTTTTTTGATATCGTTCGTTTGGCATAAAACAAACAACAAATTGAAAATAAGTAAACCTCTTGATGCACGGGCTTACGTCTATTTGCGAAATACACCCATTAATGTAAACAAATATCGAAAGAGATCTGCAAAATATAGTATATATGAAATCGCAGACAAACTTCCTAAAATCGAACAAAGATTGTTCGCTTGTACTAGTTGGATACATATTAGTTAGACTATGACGTGACAAACCGATTCACATTGAAGAAAATAGCACAGCAACAACAACAAAATTAACATATTCATGTCGGTAACATAATGTAATGTTACTGCTTCATTAAGATTACCGTACACCTGTTGATGGTCACGTTATATACATCAAATGTATGTACATATATTATTTTCATAACTTCCTCATTTTCTTAATATTATTTTGCCAGAGAAAAACTCGCCACAGAGATGATATAAATAGATGTGTAGAATACCACATATAGAGAATATATATTTATATATATATGTTTTCAATTAAACAGTAACTCCTTACTTCATTTACTATGAGAATTCCAGTTCCCTGTGCTTGTTATAAGAAAGTCAAATAATACAAATAAACGTTTAGAAAAGTTATGCTTTGTTCTTAGTGTATTTTGAACTATATCTATACGTTCTGATTAGTGGGACTGCTTCAACATCGGTTCTGTATATACACATACACAATTTTTCCCCTTAGCTATCCCAAAAACCAAAAAACCTTTTTCATAATACCATAATACTAATTGAAAAACAAAACTTAAAAATAACGGAAAACAAAAATGAATGAAAAGAAAAGAAAAGCATCAAAAACAGTTATTGGATTACATTTTATGTAAATGCAAGTATGAATTACATTAGCGATACTATGGTAGCGTCTAAGGTTTTTTTTATTTAATTTTTTTTTCTATGAATTTACACAATCTTGTAAAAATAGTTAAAAATAAATATGATTTAGCTAGATGTATGCTTATGAAGGCAAATTTGTCGGATCTTGTTATTCGCTTCTCAGCCATTTCAGAAAACCAAAAAGAAGAGATGAAATTATGATTTTCTCTTTAATCCACTCGGTCTGTTGTATGCATATGGTGTCTGTGTATGGAGAAGGCTACAAAATGTACTTGCCTCGTACATTATTTATGAGATAGAAAGGGAGAGAAAGACAGAGAGATAGAGATACGTTGAACTGCTTGCTCTCCACTCTCTTCGGTCTACGCAAAAACTGTGCAATTACTGCTGCATTTTCCATTTGGAAGCACACCGATTTTTGTTCAAAATTCAGTACAAATTGTACCACAAATAATCACAAGTATGGGTTGGGTTCAAAGTGTCCAGTCATAATATTTCGTCAAAAATTCAAATTACAAAAAAATGATGTCAAACACACATCAGACTGTACCTTTATAGACCTTATAGTGTTAACCAGGTGTCATTTAAATTAAACTACAAACTTCAAAAAAGACCGATTCGCTTGGGTCCGGCATATTTCTGCTGTACAAATACGGTTACATTCCAACTATCATCACGCTGCATAGAAAGATATGGGTAGATAGGTCATGGCTATATTAACTGTACTAATGAGGAAGAGGAGTAAGAATATATATATTTTATGAGCTCGGTGATATCTCCTCCCAACATAATAATGTTGTTTTTTGCAACTGTATATACTTATTAAAGAAGTTATTGATACAAATTATCGAATAGTTTATTTATTTTTTATACGGATTACAATTCACTTATACAATAACAGTAGTAATAGTTTGTTTCTGTAGTGTTAGTTGTTTTGTCTTCTGACACAATTCTACAATTCTATATATCTCAATAACTTAGATAACAGCGTTTACTGTGTGTGAGTGTATGGATTATGTTGTGTTGAAGATGAGGGAAGAGTTTACTTAAAATGCTTTACTCTTTATACTATTATTCTTAGCTTATTTATTTGACGCATTGAACATCAGATCTCTACATCCAGAGCTCGCCGCCACAAATTTCTAGCACCATCTTTTTTCGGAAGTACTCCATGTTCTCCTGCGAAAAGGTTAGGGGTTTGTTGCGTGTTATGTACTCGGCGAACATGCAGCTGAACACGCCGCAGTCGCTGCCATTCGTCTGATGTGGCACATCTTTGACATTTTCAATTAGAAAATCGCTGGTGTCGAAGGGCTTCTTGCGTTTGTCCAGCGACTCCTCCTGCAAATATCTCTCGAGGGCGTTCAACACCTCCCAATTTGGCTTGCCCATTGAATCATAAAATTGAATTGTCTTGTTCTTCAAATGTATAATGGCCATGCACCAATGGACGTTGCTCACATGCACCGGCACCGGAATAATATCTTTGCTGAATATGTCAACCTTCCGAGTCCAGCGTCTCACATTGCTATAGCCCTGCAGCAGGCGCGGTACAAAGAATGTGTTCATGGCATAAACACTGGGCAGTGTATCCTTGCTCTGCGAACGATCAGTTAATAAGTTCATATAGAAATTAATAACCTCGTCATTCAGCCAACAGCTTCCCGTCAGTGTACGAATGTCTTCTAGTTTAATGTTTTGGCTAAACTTTGAGATGAGCACCTAGCGAAAAGACATTATACAGTTAAGATGTATGCCATAAATAAAGAAACATGGCCATGAATTATTCACCTTATCCGACTTCCCATAGATCAGCTCATTATATGCCTTGTAATGTTCATCGGTGAGTGGTATTATTTCTGGCGTGGTATCTTCTTCCACAGTCTCCGGCTGCTTCTCCACCACAAACAGTGTATGCGTTAGGAAGCGACGTTTGGTTAATGATTCGCGCAGTTCCTGCTCAGTAGCTCGGCGCTCCTCAGTAACCTTTTCAGCTCTGTCGAATGGTTAGTAATTTATTAGTCAAGCACAATTAGTTTAAGGTATCTACCACTTACTGCTGAAGTACTATTTTCTTGGTATGGTTCGTCTCCTGGTTCGCAAGATCGCATTTCTGTTGGAAAAGTTCCACATAGTTGTCGGCAAAATAGATGGATGTGCTATGACGTTGCTGGACAGCTTTAGTCCGGGACAAGTTTGGCGGCATCATCTGTGTTCTGTGAACATAGAATGTACATGAATTTAACATTTGACTTGCTTACCTTAGTCGTTTTTTTTGCGTTGTTGGGCACAATTGTTGATGAGTGGTTAGCATATGAGTCTTTTCTTTTACCTTGTTCCGTGCAGCCCATTCTGTTCAAAATCTCTGTTCATCGACATGGAGATATCACTTGGACGGGATTTATCGGTGATGTTGGCGCCCAGGCTGCATTTCTCAGTTTCATTTGTCAGCGGTTTCTTCATCAATGGGTATAATTTCTGTTTTTGCTCCTGCTGCTGGAGTAACTTGGCATACTGGGCTCGCTCAAGGGTGATGGGTGCTTGGGGCTGTAGCTTGCCTTGTATGATATCCTGATGCCATTCGTCGCCATTTGGACTGTTCCGCAGCAGTGATGGCAATGGCTGTGTTTTCTCACTGTCACGAGACGTTATGGGGCGCCGCTTTAGCGAAAGCTCTTGGTCGTGCAGGAACAGATTATTGATAAGATTAATGTACTGGTTGTGTTCGTTGCGCTGCTCCTCAAGCCTTACCACACTGTTCAGTACAAAACCTTTAGGGTACATGTTGCCTGCATGCCCGTTTAAACGTGCATCCGATGACGATGACGAGGAGCTGCTGGAAGGGCGTGGATAATTCAGATCGGCTTTAAAGCCATTTATGCCAAAACGCAATGCTTCCGAATAAAACAGATTTGGTCTTAACGCTGACGCACCAAAATCATTTCGCGATGGTGGCACGGTGCTCTCGCCGAGACGATCGGCAAATGTTTGATACAATTTGCTCTCATTCTGATGATGGTCCTCAGTGTCGGACAGATCGACACTAACGGGAATTTGGGTGTTGCGGACACGCATATGTCGCGTCTGCGGTGCATTGAATATTGGGAGGCGCTTCTGTGTTTGATTGCTGTTATTTTCCTGATGCTGCTGCTGCTGTTGCTGCCTTGGATTCGCCATGTGGCCGTATTCATCAGCTGTGAAAAAATTGTAATCCATTATTTTATTTATTATGATGTATTTTTAAGAAAACAAATTGAACATTTTGTATTTGCCTAGTGTGGTTTTTCAGTAATAAATAATAAATACTTACCGTCATTCGGCATAAATTCTGGAAATGTATCATCCACACGACGATATTTGAATAAACGTAGCGATGTCGTCTCCTTGTTCAAAGCTGAACAGCTGATGTATACATGGAAAAGTGATAATTGTATTATTTACAACCTTGCACACCAAAATAATATAATTCAAGTGATGTGCCTATAGGTTAAAATGATGAAATTCGAGTATGTGCTCAAGTTTGAACATGCGACGCAGCAGGCTCAGCTATTATTTAATGATAGATTAGATTAGATTAGATTTAAGATTTTTGTATAAATAAAGGAAAGCTCGTCAGAACAAATCAGTTCGATTCTAAACGTTGTCTCATCTTGTCTCATCATCTACATAATCATATTTTAAATACCTGCGCTTGAGATTTACGGCGCGTTCCGATTTCTCGTCATCAATGTTGGCTGTATCCTTGGCGTTGCTCTGGCCGCCCCGAAACCATTGTCGTAACTTGTTAAATAGATCAAAGCCCATCGGATCGAGATTGACGTCACTAAATCGGTTTACACTGTCGATTTTGGACACCAATCCGTCAATTTGTTGATCGATGCTCCTGAGCAATGCGGTCGAATCCGAGTTTGCTTCTTCAGATGTATTTAATTGTTCTTCGCGTTGGAGATAGTCGCGCACCTCGCTGAGTTTGCGCTGTAGCAGTAGAGCGCTCCACAAACTATCCTTCGATGGATTGCTTAAGGTCTCTCCAATGAAGTCCACGGTTAGCTGTATAACAGCTAAGCGCTTATCCAGCGGATCCACTGAGGATGCCTGCTCGGCTTGTAGTTCCTCTGCTGTTGTTGATATGAAGGCAACGTTCTGTTGTTCCAGTTGTTGTTCTGGCTGTTGTTGTGTGCCTGCTGGCTGATAATAAATGGGAATATCGTATGGCTGCTGCTGATGCAGCACATCAGCTGGAAATTGGTAGGATTCGTGCGTCAGCGTATCAGCTCCAAATGATGAGTGTGTCTCGCCAATGGGTAAATGAGGGCCAACACCAGATCCAGAGCCAGATACAATTGTCATAGGGCCCGCATTCCAGTCAAAGCCGTTCGTTGACAATGCCTGCTCTTGACTCCAAACGGTTCCGCTGTCCGCCACAGTTGCTCGATTGTTGGGCAGTATGTTGGCTATGTTCCACGCACACTGTCCTTACAGTGTGCAATGCGGGATAAACTTCAACAAGAATCACAAAGATATCACCAAACAAAATTGGCAAAAGTTCAACTTGTTAAATTGCATGGCCGCATTTGATTGTGGCTGCTGCGGCACCCGATTGTGAATCTTTCGCGCCAGATGCATTCACGAATTTTCCACAATAAGAAGCGACGGACAGCAATATGAAAAAACTGAACGCATGTTAGTACAAATATATGCAATATCGAGCACAATTAATTATATTTACACAAACAAAAAATTAGCAACTAGACAAAATTTAATGCCGGCAGACGCTTTCTTGACGCCACTCTTTGAAATTGTCGCCGCCATTTTCAGTGAATACAGTAATTAATGATTCTCATGTAGTATTAGTATGTACGTCCAAACTTACAAGTTGTCTTCTCGTTTCTGTTGAATGTAAAAACAATTTGAAACAATGAATTATTTGCAATTGAAAACTGGATCGCAAGAAACGTAGCGTGATGGCGGACGTTCTGATATATCGACACAAAGCTAAATATACTCGATAGTATCACAAAAAATACCACGAAAATATACTGAACATATCTTGAAAACATTATAAATTAATTTAATTATATATGTGTATATATTTTTTGTATATAAATATGTCAATTTAATTTTATAAATTTATGTTGAATGCTATTGTTCTTATTAACAAACTAACATTGAAACGAATGTAGCAGTGACAAGTTACACTTTGTCTATCGATTCACGATTGTCCGATAATTAACACCTAATTGCCGTAAAGAATCCAAAACAAAAATATGCTGTTTTATGCTTATGATATATTCAATCTTAGTAAAGATTAAATTCGCAGCGTCTAAGCTACAGACTTTATAAATTCTTTATTTTACCACTTAAAAAGGCATGCTTTCTATTCTGCTAATCTTTGCTCTGGCAACAGAAAAACAAAAAATTCCACAGCAATGTCGTGGCGCCGTATAAAGCGCCCGCCAAACCAACAGTTGCTTGAAACGAGTAGTGCACAACGACCCAATGGGCAAGGGCGCCCCAAATGAGTATCAGCAGGCCATTGGTGAAGTGGACGGGCCGTCGTATTGCCGTCCAATTGGCCCTCGTCATTCCCAACTGGAAGACCATCTCTTGCAAAAAGGCGGTGACTACCTGGCCAAAGCCCAATAGCACAGCTGAAACGCTCAACAGCAGCTTGGACGTGGAGAAACTAACAACTGATGGAGATTTTTAATGGTAGGTAAGTTTGGATTATTTCAATTTGAGATAAAAGTGAGAAATGCTTACAAATCAGGGCCATACACTTGCAGATGCTGCCCAATGTGTACCACTGTAGCTTGCGCTTGTACAGACTAGACCCAAAGCGCGGTGTCATTAGCGAGAAGCACATCCATGGAAAGGCCAGAAGCGAGAAGAGGAATGGTATTTCAGCATTTTTCAACGCATGATGGCTAACCGCCAATCCGGGTAGCACAGTCAGACACATAACATAGCTGAAGATATCCGCGGAAAGCAGGAGCGTGCTCGCATATAGCTGCGGCACCAACAGCGCCTGCTGCAGTGGCATCGCGATCTTATCCAGTAGATTCCACCACAAATGCGATGTGACCGCCCGGGACAGGCGGCGTATCCGATGCTGCAATGCAATTGGGAATATCAGAGATATTACAAATATTCATTCAAGTCATAAATATGCTTCAAAAATTGAATGAACCAACCAAGCAGTGCAAAAAGAAGCAGCGCAAAGCGAAAACAAATTTTGTTTGTCTATTTAGTTGTTGCTGCTACCAAAGAACGTAACTGATGACAATCACCATCGGCTGGAAGAGCACGAGAGAGTGATCCTTGACTTTGACAAGCAAAGTGAAAGTGATGCAAAGAAAAATTATGATTTTTTTTGGTTCTTTAGTCTTTCTTTCTTCCAAGTTAACGAAATTTATCCATTTGACGCCACATCTAATTAAAAAGTTGCACTCTAGTCGAAAATATAAATTCGGCAATGCTCTTACATATTCCATAGACACATATCAAGAATACTTTAATTATTGGATACGACTAATAAAGGGCCGACTTTTCAATACCATCATTATTTATCAGAAATTAACATCAATGTTAGTATTCATATTAGGATTTGGATATCTCCTGGTTTAGGCACTTTTGACTACTACCCTCTTCTTTAAGGTAGAATTTTTACAAGAAACCAATTTCAATCGAAAATCGCTGCAAAATGGTTTGTCCACATAAACAGGTTCTGGTTTTTTTTTTAATTCAGATCAGTTTAGATAAAGTTATGGCTGTGTCGCGACCGATAGTTCCGATAGCTGCAGTGAAAACGCATTCTACTTGGGCTGTTCTCTGATCATCAATCAATCAGTCAGCCAGTTAGTTAATACATCAGTCAGCTAGTCAATAAATTAATTAGGTAGATAAATACTTACCAGATTAGCGTACGCCTCGGGCAGTGGTGATGAGCTGCCTGTACCGGAAGGATTTATTGAATTCTGCGGATAGAGTCGACCATTCGAATATGACTTGTGGAGTACTTGTGACTGTGTAATGTTGTAATTATCGATAGTGGCATTGCTGGAACGCATTATGGAGACTGTCTCATCCTCTTCGGGAATGATCTCCATTATCTCAACGCCGTTGGGATTCATGTAAGTGACATATGCCTCATCCGTGGCCAGCATATAATTGCTGTGCGTATCAAGAACAGCGGCGGCGACAGCAGCAACTGGCCCCGATGAACCGGATTGGGTTGTGCCAGTTATCTCAGTGGTCGAATTGCGCCATGAAATCGCCATCGTATCGAGTCCATCCAGTTGATCGGCCACAAAGTTGGCCGTCAGAGCACCACGCAATGGCAGCACACCGAAACCGGTCTCCGCCTTGATTACCGATATGCGCTTGGTGGTAAAGGCATCCTCGCGACGCTTGGTAATGATAAGGCTCAATGGTATAAGGTTTACCAGCATTGCTGACATCAGGACTATCGACTGTGCGGTCCCATACAGTGTCCGCAGGCTGGTGAAGACGAATGAGAGGAACAGCTGGCAGAAGGCCTCGCCACACAGATGTATTGTTTTGCGCACATACTTGTCCTCGCGCGGACGCACTGCCTCCAGTATGACGTGAGTCTTCCACAGATACAGGCTGGAGCCAATACCTTAAACGACATAAATATACACACACGCACAAACATACGCACACACATACACACACACACACACACAAGCACACACACTTCCAATTGCAATCTTAATCAAAATGTGATGGGCAACTCACCAGCAAAGCAGCCATAGAAGACAATCGCAACGGTTTGAGTGGTGGTGGTGACAACCACCCAAGCGGATGAGAAGAATATGCCGCTGATCATCAGCGATAGGCATGCAATTAATGTGGCCAGCAGAAACACTCGTCTATATTGATTCGTCTCGCGCGGTCGTCCGCTGTACTCTGTGTCCAGATGCTCCAAAATGGAACGGCATAGTTCGCCAGTTGCCTGATAGACGATTGCAGGCCAAATGCGCAGCACTAGATCCTTGTCCGATTCGACAACGTTGCCATACAAATACGCCGGCGTTGCCAGAAAGGCCTAAAAGCGAACACACAGTGACAGGGACAGAGGGAGAGAGACAGAGAGAGAGAGAGAGCAAGAGAGAAGGAGAGAAAGACTAAGTACACTAAAGAGAGCGCTTGCATAAGGGAGAGTGTGTGTGTGTGTGTGTGGAGAGTGTTGACTATTTACGTGTATGGCAAAGCCGCAGAGCATATACTTTTGTTGTATGTGCTTCTTGACCACTCGACGCCGTTGGACACCGGCTGTGGCACGAGCACCGGCGCGACGAACGGGGGTGCCACCACCAGCAGCAGCGACTGTTGTTGCCATTCTTTGCTCCTTGCCAATTAATCGCAGTAATGATAAATAATGAGAGTAGTGGGTTTCCTGCTATTGCTACTCGCTCCTCTTCTTCCTTCCAGTGGGGATGATCCGATTTGGAATACGATTTGCTTTTTCGTGTGGAATTTGTGTATGTTCTGTGTGTACTGTGGTGCTGTGTGAGGCGCGTCGTCTGTTCGCTAGCATTCATCATTTTACCAAACCAAAAACCCGTTTAGATAATGGCAAAAAAAACTGTGATAATAATCGCGCTTATCACATTGAAGATATCTACATACAAACATCCACAGACTGTTGCACAAAGTGTGTCTATCTGTATGTCCATGTGTGTGTGTGTGTGCGTGGGTGTATCTATCAGTCTGAGTGTGCGTGCATGTGTGTGTGTGTGTGTGTGTGTGTGTGTCAGAGATTAACGTCAGATACATAACATGTATCTTTGTTATACATATGTTAAAAAAGCTTGTCTTCGCTGACGCCGATTGCCTTCCTGGAGAGGATTATGTTTATGACTACTACTCACTGCAGTTGATCATCAAATATTACCACAAACTGATGCGCAGCATACGAACCGGTGATTTGATGTCATTTGGAATGAACCGAGTTCATCTTCATACAAATGTATATATATATATTTATTTATTTATTAAGAATATTTTGAATGCACTTTCCTGCCACAGATTATATATTTAAATTGTGGTGTTTCAGTATTTCAGTAGGGTAATCTTGTATGATAAATTGATAAATTGAATTTATAAATGTACTTTTCTTGACAAAAATAATGAAAGCTCAATGTTAAATTTATATTTAATTCACAAGCTGACTAAATTTTAAGTATTTATAAATATTCAGTAGATCTCAATTAAATATCCATTACCTATATTATACAAAATCAATCAATAAAGAGTATTGCTTACAAAAACATCTATTCTTTTTTTTTTATAGATATTTAAGTAATTTTTGCAGCAATCCAAAGAAATCTTAGCTGATTAATGCTAATGCATACTAAGGGAAATCGGAATTGTTTCTAAATAACAATCTAGCTCCAGATCAGTGTACACTAATACTTAAATGAGCTGTGAAATTTAAGGACAAAACTTTGTTTTTTTTTTATCATCACATTAAAAAAAACGAATAAATAATCTTGGTGATTCATACATGTTGTTTGATATCTCTGAAATTAAAGCAGGTATGTGGCACAATGTATATAGTACTTATAAATAATGCAGATAGGCAAAAGAAAGAAAAATACCCGCTCTGGCCTCCCGGGGGCCTCATCCGATATTTACAACAACACATCCACATCCGACTGGTGTCTAGCGCTTGACCTCCTATTGTGTTTATCAGCAACGCCTATATATATATATATATATATATATATATATACCTCAATCTATATCTGTATCTATATGTATATCTATACACACTTCCGTTTCACATCCGCGGACAGAAACAGCGAGATTGAGTGCGAAACTGACTGAGGGTGGGAGGGGCGACCATTGGGGGTGTCAGGTGCGCATTCGCACAGCTGATTTTATTGCTTTACAAGTGTTTTTTGTGTGACGTTAAGCCAAATGTTGTTTTTATTTTTTTATTGCACCATATATGTATGTATAAAGTAAGTCAGACAGAAGATGATGGATGGATGAATGGATGGAGAGATAGGGCCAGCCTTATAATTTAGGTGCTAGGGTCGTTGATAAGCCGCAGCATCCGCTGTCTAGAAATCTGCTATATAATAGGGTGTGGGTAACGCCAGTAGTTCATACAACGATCGACCGAAGTTAGCCACTGGCAACACGATGACGACCACAACAACCAGAACTTTAACAACAGCAACGATGACTGGCAACTCGGTGTTATTATTTTGTGCGGCGCTGGTGGGTTCCCAATGCAGATGAGCTGCATGCAAATGATACAGAGTAAACTAATATTGTCAAATCAAAATTTCAGCTGATGAGCATGTCCTGCGGTATTCTGGCCCAATCAGAGATTTGGAGCGAGACAACAACCGTTAGCGAAGGCAGCGGATGGGAAATAACAGTTATCAGCACAGATCTGCCCGAGTATACAACCAAAGCCGAGGAACTAACAACGCCCGCCATTGAGGATGTTGACACCACAACAGCAATAAATACTGAAGATGTCGGCATAGAGACTACGCTCAGCCCCAACGACCCAGAACCAGAGGCGGAAACTACTGCACAACCAAATGAAGATCCATCCAACGCCGGTTTAGGCGACCAGGAACAGGAAGGTTCTGGCAGCCCCATTCAACAGTCCTCAACTTCTAGCCCTACCGAGGAGCAGTCTTCCTCTGCAAGCCCCAACGAGGAACAGCCTTCTTCCCCAAGCCCAACCGGAGAGCAGTCTTCTTCTCCAACCCCCAGCGTAGAGCAGTCTTCTGTTGCCAGCGCCGACAAGGAGCAATCTTCTTCACCAAGCCCCAGCGAGGAGCCGTCTTCGACAACTGAAGTTGAAGTGATTGCACCAACGCCTCTACCCGTATTCGAGTGTAAGACCATTGGACTAAATCCGGACATTAACGGTGATTGTCAGCGCTACCACAATTGTGTGCACGATCCGCTAACCGGTGGACTGCTGAACTTAGAAATGATCTGTCCACCCTTATTGGCCTTTTCACCCAAATACGGGCGCTGTCTGCGTGATGTTTCCTCGTGTACAAACGATGAATTTGTTTGCGTGAGCCCCGGACGATTTGCTGGCACCGATGACAGTTACTACTACAATTGCGTGCTCAGTCTGCAGGGTGGCTTCCACAAGTACATTGTGCGCTGCTCGGCTGGCCAACGTTTTGATCCGATGCTGGGACGCTGCTGGCGCTACGACTGGTCGCAGATGTACCCGGGACAGGCGTTGGAGGCCAGCGATCTGGCGGCCATCAAGCGTGAACAGAAGGAGTTCAAGGTTGAGGAGAAGCAGCGCCTGAAGGCTGCAAAACTTGCAGAGAAAGATGCGCTCAAGCAGCAAAAATTGGAGGAGAAACAGGCCAAGAAAGCGGCAAAGGAGCAGGCCAAAAAGGAAGCCAAGGAAGCAAAGGAGCAGCTTAAAAGCGGCAAGCCTATATCCTTGGAAAGTGCCGAATCTCCCGAGCAAACCAGCCTTGAAAACTAAACCACTCTAATTCCAGACCAGAAATCTATGTTGGTGTATTATAGCCTAGTCTCAATTTTAGTTATGGTTGTTATATATATATATATATGTTTTTGTCCCCCCCTTCTATGTTGCATCATTAAAGACAAGAGTTCTTTAATAATTTGTACTTTTATCATATGGTGATGGCCAGCAGCAGTTGAAGCCCCTCGCTTATCAGCTAATCGGGCACAATTGTGATTGTCAAAATTTTGTTTGTGGTCGACTATAAAAGAACCAAACCCAGTGCACACCCAGTCAGTCTTTTAAAACGAGTAACGAGTCACAAACGATATATCCAGGAAGGAAAACCCGAAAATGTTGAAAATTCAATTGGCACTTGGCACCGTTTGCCTCTTGCTGATCTGTGCTGCCCATGCTGAATTCAGTGATGCGTGCAGCCCCACTGGCTTCATTGCGATCGAAGATAATGAACAGGAATACTATATCTGCGATCCAAGCCCAAATGGTGGGTATGCCTTGAGACTTTTGACGTGCCAGGACAATATGGTGTTCGACACGATCCTTGCCAAATGTGTTCCCTGGCGAGGTAATGCTAGGGATGGCGGTGAAATTGAAAATCCTACCATACCACCCGACCCAGAGGCGCCTGTAACCACAGATGAGCCTGCAACCACAGATGAGCCTGCAACCACAGATGAGCCTGCAACCACAGATGAGCCTGCAACCACAGATGAGCCTGCAACCACAGATGAGCCTGCAACCACAGATGAGCCTGCAACCACAGATGAGCCTGCAACCACAGATGAGCCTGCAACCACAGATGAGCCTGCAACCACAGATGAGCCTGCAACCACAGATGAGCCTGCAACCACAGATGAGCCTGCAACCACAGATGAGCCTGCAACCACAGATGAGCCTGCAACCACAGATGAGCCTGCAACCACAGATGAGCCTGCAACCACAGATGAGCCTGCAACCACAGATGAGCCTGCAACCACAGATGAGCCTGCAACCACAGATGAGCCTGCAACCACAGATGAGCCTGCAACCACAGATGAGCCTGCAACCACAGATGAGCCTGCAACCACAGATGAGCCTGCAACCACGGGTGCTCCAGTAACCACAGATGAGCCTGCAACCACAGATGAGCCTGCAACCACAGATGAGCCTGCAACCACAGGTGATCCAGTAAGCACAGATGAGCCTGTAACCACAGATGCGCCCGCAACCACAAGTGATCCTGCAACCACAGATGCGCCTGTAACCACAGATGGACCTGCAACAACGGATGGGCCTGCAGCCACAGGCGCTCCTGTAACCACAGATGCTCCTGTAACAACAGATACGCCTGAAACCACTCCCAATATTTGCGCCACCACAGGCTTTCTGCCCAAAACTGGCAACTGTTCCCAATATGTATTGTGCTATGAGACCGACAATGGAGATCTAATGGATCAGACCCTAGATTGCCCCTCGGGAATGCAGTTCAATCCAAGGCAAAGATTTTGCGAGTACGGCTTTGATTGCAACAATCCTTGAGCCACAAACATTTTCAATGTTACAGTGAGAAAAAGAGATATAATTTTGCTAGAAGAAGAAAAATAAACTGCTGATTCACTGGGCAACTTTTAGCATTCCATATCTGTATGAGTATAAATATATATATTTTTTTTTGATTGTCTATCTTTATGATAAATAAATTTTTTAATTTTTAATTGGAAATATTATTGACGTCGTTAAGGAAACGATTCAATTCGTTTTCCGCTTTATGGCCTTTCTTTCTCTCAATATCTTATCTGTGGCACTTCAAACACAAAGTAAAATTATAATAATTAAACAAATCCTTCGTCGCTTCCCGTAGAATTTCGTCACGTTCCGGGTAAGTTCTCATCAGCTTGCACTGATGGCCGCTTTATTAAGACTGTCTGATTACCGATGGGCAACTTATACAATCTAAAATTGGCATTGTGGTTAATTGAGAACCTATCAATTTAATTGTGATTGCTGATAGTTTTAATGCTCAATTCATTGATTACTTGCATTGTACGAAATTGCAACCAATTTCTAATGATTACTGATTAATTGTCACTTCATTTAGTAGCTTAAGATTGTCACAAAATACTTTTTCTTATTATAAAGATATTTATGTTGAATTCATTTTTTTTTATAGATAAACTTAAGTGTTAATTATGAAGTTGTCTTTAAACCTATGAATTTGCCCGAAACATGTAATCTAATCATACGTCACGACAGACTTTTATAAAGATTACAATTGCCCAATGTGCAAAACATTTTAAGGGGGGATTTGGATTTGGATTTGCTTGGATCGTATGAAGTAAACGTCTTTTAAAATTATGTTTTATACTCGTATGTTATAATCGAAAGAACATCGTATTTAAATAGACAAACTTCAATATTTATATGCAAACTTCCGCATATTGAATAACAGGTAGCAATTGTGTGAATTTAATAATAATGTGATAATAGTGTTAATGAGGAGCACACATGCACACATGTGTGTGTGTGTGTGTGGGATTATGGATATGGAATGTATGGAAATCTGCAACGAGCCCGATAAATGTGCAATTAAATCGCACGGCGGCCACAACTCAATGAATTCTCAAATGAGTGAAAGTCGACGCTGCGCCGACTCAATTGCATAAGGCAAACGGGTGGGTTGATGAAAGTTGGTCGGTGGAGGGGGGGCGGGGGGTTGTTGGTGTTGCGTCAAACGAAGACGAAGCGGGAACAGTCGCTTGGTTGGACAATTGCGCATGCGCGTAACTCGTTAAAATTATTTCAGCGCTGGCGACAATTAAAGCAGGCCGCAGTTCCAATCCCCCAAATGCTAGGCAGGCAGATAGGCAGACCGGCAGGCAGGCAGGCACTCATATGCTAAATTATTCCGCCATTGAACGTAGTCCAGGCACGTAGGCATGCACTAATCCCTCACTCTCTCGCTCTCTCTCCCGCCCGCCTCTCCCGCCCGCCACTCCATGCCAGCTGATGTTGTGATAAGCGTTAGAGCAGCGCCGAAAATGAAACGTGCCATTTGGCCCTAAACGGTCATATGCTTTCAGCCAAATGTAACTTTTGGCCATTGAGCAACTGCCTATCTATGTGTGTACATCTTCTGCCTGCATCCACACACACACACACACACACACAAATAGTTAAACTTTTGTATCTAACAGAGATGGGGTTTTCTTCGTCACTTTCTTCAGGGCAGCTATTGCGTAGCTGACCCAGCAAACAAGTCAACCAGTCAAACAGTAAACAAATCACAAACATTTCGTGCGAACTTTTTTTCTTATTTATTTTTATTATTATTATTTGGGGACACCAACAGGGCCCATTGGCGACCTGCCCCCTGCTAAGATAAATGGCCAGATACAATTGTATTTTTTTTTAGCGTTGCTCAGACTCGCACTTGTTATGTAGTTGGCGCATTTACACGTTGTTTTCATTGTGTCGTTGTTGTTGTTGTGCCGAAACATTAAATAATTTTAAAAAGAAAAAAATAATAAAAAAAATGCCATCCAAGATCAACATTTAAATGTACAATTATGCGACTTGCTGTGAAAATGGAATCGATCAAAATTTCACAGATTTTTGCTTGCACAAAAGAAAAAAAATATAAAATAAGGACAAGTTCGGACAAGTTCTGTTCAATTCGGATTTCAATAAGAACTATAAGCACAAAGATATTCATTGTAAATCATATCATAAGTTGTCAAATTTTGGAGGTCGGAAAATTATAGTGCACCAGACTCATTATACCTATAACAAATTTTATAACTTGAACTTAACTTCAACCAAATTTCATGCTGATCAGAATTCCTTAACCGAATTGATCGATATTGTTATTTTTTTTTATTTTGTATTAATTTGAATGGTAGTTCTTAATGTTGTCAAATTCACCAAAATTTTCATTTGTTCAGCTTCGAAATCCAAATATAAATATCATATCATAAAGTTCCCATATAAAAATATTCATTTATTTACCAAGATCTCAATCAGTATTGAAACAGTTATCTGGTTTTTAAAATTAATATTTAAAAAAAAAATTAATGGTGATCTGACTCGATTACAAAAAAGTATATTGTTTTTGTGCAAATATCGTCTGTCCGCTCGGATGAGCCGAACGGCTTTCGACATATTTAAACTGGCAACAATATTTGAGAATATATTGGTCTAACTTAATGTGTTTATCGGTAATAACGATAATTGTAAATCGATAATAATACAACTTGGCAAAAATTCGGCTGGCGGTGGTCAAACTTTAAAGATTAATATATATTTTAAAGTTACAGTTAACGAAATTAAAGGATGTATTACTCGTGACACAATTTTAGAGATATAATTATCACTCCGAAGAGTGGTTCAACCAATTTAAATTTATTTCTATTACAATTATAGATTCCAAACTGAAAAGGCGCATTAATAACAAACTTTTTTTAGAGCTCAAATCACGCTCGTCCCAGCAACGTTCTCAGTTGTTTTTTATTGTTGTCGTCTTTTAATAATCTCAATTAGATCACTGAATGTGCAGCACATCGGATGCCACTTCCATTTCCACTGCCACTGCCATTGCTGCAGTTTGAGTTTCAGACACAGTCTTAATCTCAAATTGAGTTTCAGTCTCGAACTCAGTTTCAGTTTCTGTTGTCACAGATATTTGCCATATTTTGCATGCTGCCTTTGAGCAGAAACCGCCCGCAAGCGCTCACGTACTGTTTGTTGGAGACAACCACAAATCGGCTCTCCATTACCATCTCGCTCTCTCTTTCAAGCAGCTGCTGTTGCTGCTGTCGTTGTCGTCGTTGTTGTCGTTGTTGTCGTTGTTGTCTCACGGTGCGACGTTGTTGCTATCGTTGTTGTCGTTTGCCGTTTGCCGTTTGCTGTTTGCTGTTTGCCGCTTTACCTGCCACATTTTCCATGCGCGCGACTCAGTTTGTGGGCGCCTGCGCGCATGTGCAGTTTGTTTTGGTCTTGGGCTTAGATCGCTTGGTTAACGAGATACCATTGTCGAGAGATACACATTATATATATATCCAAGATTCCAGATATAATTCCGTGGGTGAGCATCGAGCATCAAACCGTGCCTGTCTGTCGATAAAAAATATCATGTGAAAATAGCAAATCAAGTGCAACAATTTTTTTAACAACAAATTTTTATGACATGGAATTTTTTGTTGTTCTTGTGGTGAAAATTTGAGAATATTTTTTTTTTTTTGTTTTACACAATTTCAACAACAAGTTTTCGACTTTCAATATATCTATGCTTCATAAAGAATATTTAATAATTGCATAGAAACAACGAAAGTATTTTTTACCTGCTGTACATAGAGGATCAATCAAATTAAAGGACAGATCTATCGACTGGATAAGTGGGACGAAGACAAACAATTTTCCGAAAGCGAGGCGCAAACTCATAGTTTAGAGTTTTCCTGGGAAATTGTATGCATTTGCAGTGAAAATGGTAAGTGTGGAAATAAAAATGCAGGCCAAACAAAAGCAATGCAAAGCAAAACAAATAAAAACAAATGACGCATTTACAGAGAATTTTCCCATACAAACCCGCCAGTTAATGGGTCTTGTATTTTGGGTTTTGAGCCTCGAGTCTTGGGTTAGGTCAGGTTTTCCATGATCACGATGAGTCGGCAACATGTGAATGGATCACCAGGATTACCTGTTCGTTCATTACCCACTATCCTATATAATTCATATCTTAATAATATCATTATAATAAGAGTGATTTTTTATTTCATATGTGTTGAATGTACTGCTGACTCTTCTTGTTTAATATACTCTGCTAAATGAAAATTTCTATATTCCATAAAGAGTGAGAAAAGTGAGTAGTTTCACGAATCGAACTATATCTTTTTTAAAAATTTTATTAACTTTAGGACATGTATTTACTGTTCCATGTAACCACTGAAATTTACAATTATAGTTTCAAAATTGTTTACAAAATTTACTAAAGTAAATGACAATCTTTATGGACACGAATAAGTTAGTAGTTAAATTTCACTAACTCTCATGACTCAAACGGGCCATTTATTGCATTTAATTGGCAACATCGTTGACGAATATACAATTTAAACATAATTTTAACAAAAGGGTAAGCTAGTTAAGAAAAAAAAAGTGGCAACAACTTTGCAACTTCCTAATGCATTTGCAATTAAATAAATTATCACATCAGCGTCTTTTCATGCATCGTCTGGCTTCTATCATTCCCCCTCTCTCTGATTCCCTCTACGTTTGACTGTCTGTTTTTCTTTCTGCGTGTACTCCTGTCTGAAGCTTAGCTTAAGCCAGATATAAACAGAGACAGAGAGAGAGAGAGAGAGAGAGAGAGAGATTGAGAAAGAGAAAGAGAGAGAGAGAGAGAGAAGAAACGCAATGGCAATGACGTTTGTTCCGACGTTGACAGTCAGTCTGTCGTCGAGTCTATTAAAGTGCCATCCATCAAGCAGATTATATAATTGTGATTGTGGGCGCATTAAGCAGTCAATGACACCTGCTCATCTCTACTGTCCACGCATCGGTCATTCACAAAATACAATAAAACAAAAAAAAATACAAAAAAGAAAAACAATTTAGTGCAATCAAATGCAAATTCAAAAATTACACAATGCTACACATCTGAAGTGCTACAATTACGTGGCATTATCCATTATCTATATGTGTACAAATATATAATATGGCACATGGCGCATGCGTGTCGCATACTCCCTACATACCGCCTACCTCGCTCCCGGTTGTCGTACTCGTACTCGATTTTGGTGCTCTTCCAAATTGTGTTTCACTTTTGAATTGAAATGCACTACGGGCAATTGTGGGGCGCACCTGTTATGCACGCAAAGGCAAACCGAACAATACCGAACCACCGCAACGCACCGCACCGCACCCCACATTCACTTTCCCCTCAAACCCGAAAAAAGGGGCAAAAACAATAACATTAACTTTAACAATGGCAATACAACAAATGTATGTAATATATTTAAGCATAATTTTTGGGCATTGCTCGCACTGCTTTTCGGCATTTATGTAACTTAACAGACGAGTCTGTTTTACTGTTTTACTGTTTTACTGTTTTACTGCGCTTTTCGCATGCCAACAAAACAGCCAAATCAATCTTTCGTACAAGTTAACAGCAAAGTTAAGTTAAGCGTAATTGGCAGATCGCCCAGTTTCGCAAAATTGAAAGGATTGCCATAGGAGTCACTTTTAGCTAATTAACTGTTAACTGAAGGTGCTCAGTTATGGATTTGCACAATTTCATATTTATTGATTATGAAGCATTTGAATACCCTGAACCCATTAAATACGGCTGCTTCGTATGGGTGAAATAACCCCCTGATCAGTATTAAAAAGCGAGTCATTAAAAAGCCAACATTTATTATGATTTTAAAATATATAGAAATAGTTTAGCAGAAACCAGCATATATCGTATATGCTAATTATTTGCACTTTCAATATTTGGTTTCATGTGAGTGAAATTTTGTTAGTCAATTGCTAGAAATGTTATATTTGACTGCTACAATATCATTTCCGTTTTGAAAGCCAGCTTCCGCCTTGGTTGGCAAACTCATTTCCATATTGTTTGTAATTGGAATCCAATTGGGAAAGCTAATTAGCTGTTGTGGAAAGCATTTGCATATCCCTACAACATTTATCATTCATTTGTGCAAATGTGTCAAATCTCAATGAGTTATTGCCAGCCAAATTGGATTATGCAATCTTCTGCAATTGTGGACCTTATGTAAAGAAGAAGAAGAAGAAGAAGAAGAAGAAAGAGCACACATTACGCATACGCAGCGTGTGTTACATATATTTACAGTTAGACGTGGCAGTCTTTGTACGAGTTTATTAATGCTTTCAGTTGACACGCTTTTGATTAAAGCGTCAGCCAATTAAGCTGATGACCACGTAAATATCTGGAAATTAACGACAGAGACGCGAATGTGTATAAAAGATGCGAATGGAAGCAATAAACAATACTATAACTATAACTATAACTATAACTGTAATAATGGCATAATCTAGTTTATATTATTTATAAGCGCTCTAGCGTCGCGTCATTTAATTATAACTCAAATATTATGCGGCATTGCGGCTCTGTGGCTTTTCTATAATTATGCCCCTTTGTTAATGGGCAAAACCTAAAACAAAAATGAAACAAAAAAACAAAAAAAAAAAAACAATTCAAATAATCAGTTGCAATTTCACTTCAATTTTAACAACTTACGAAGAGTGTCAGTTATTTATGCGACTCGACGCGACTTGGCTTTGTCCGGTTTTATAATTGAGGCCTGTCCACGTCCAACGTTTTTCCCACAGATCCCAAAAGAAAAACGAATAAAACCAACAAGAAGCAATTTTCGGCATTTTTCCCCTGCAGAACTTGCATAACTGAATTTTGTTGCAGCGAGTGAGATAAATCAGCCAGATAATAAACATGCCACAGCTTTTCATTGGTGGCATATGCAACTGCCTAGCGGCCCATAAAAATATGGCTTAATTGGCGTCACTTAGGCCGAGCAACAAGATCTTAATTATCAAAGGGTGGTTGTTTGGCTGCTTGCTGGCCACAAACATGAGCGTTAACACACACACACACACACGCACATGCACACGCACATGGACACACACACTTGCACTCGCATTTGGCCAGACGCCGGTGCTCGCATTTGACCCCAAAAAAAGAAATGGCCACAAAAGAAAAAACCGAAAAAGTTCAACAACAATAGAAAATGCTTAGAAACAACTAGCGAGTACAACAACAACTTTTACTTTTGTTTTAATTTAAATTTTTCAACACCCAAGTTCAACGTCACAACGTCTGTCGCCTGCACAGTGGGCCGAAACAGCAAATAAATCGGTAAATTTGATGTAATCTGCAGCCATCGTTTTCAGGCAACGCCAATAAAAGCCTGTGCCTTGATAATAAAAAAAAACACAAAAATCATAACCATATTTACAGTAATATTTAAAAATAAAAATTTCAATACCCACATTTTCTTCAATATCTTATTTCATAATAAATCAAACATTTATTTAAAAACTGAATCAAGATAGTAAATAAGAAAAAGTTAAGGAAATTGCTAATTATATTAATATTTAGAACATAAATCATTTTAGAAAATATATTTTTATTTAGTTTATTTAGCAAATTTGTACAGAAAAAGCACTGATTGCATATATATATATATACATATATCGTCATAGTCATAAGGTGACTTTCATTCGTATGTAAACAGATATGTAAATCGTGTGGTGGAAAGATGCCATTATTTGTTGCAATGTGCCGAAAGTCCATTGAAGTGGCTTTCCAGCCAGCCTATAAGCCATTTTCCTGCCGCCTACCTGCACTCCCATGCCCAGGTCACCCATTCGCCCATTTCGGGCTGCTACGTGCATTTTCAAAACTAAAGCAGAAACCTGAAAGATGCACGGAACACACGACCGGTTCTACGTTCAAAGTTTTCCAAGCAAAGTCAACGGCGCACATTGTCACACGTGTTGAAAAAAAAAGAAAAACATAAATAGATATAAAAAAAAAACGAGGCAAGTGCCGCTGGCAGCGAGTGAATCTGAGGCTGCGCGTGTGAAAAGCGCATAATTTTTGGACGCGGACAAATTTTCACTTTTTTTTCCACTGTGTTGTGTTTTCCTGAGCGACGGTGTCTTTGGCGTCTTCTTTGCCGGTCGCGGCTTGACATGCCGGCTCTAGTAATTGTAATTTTTTTTTTGTGTTAACCCTTTTTGTTATTGTTGGATGCGGCACTCTGACTCACAGTAATTTGCTGTAGGTGGAGCTGTGGCTCTGAGATCGCGGCTGGTGGTGGTTGTCTTGTGGGTGCTTGGGTAGTTAGCGGAGGCTGCTCGGCTTGTGGATTGTGGGTTGTGGGTGACTGGAGCGCCCTGCGACAATGCGATATAACAATAAAAAAAAATCCACAATGCGCCGATTATGTTACCAGTCTTGGCAGCTGTTATTATAATTATTATTATTTTTATTTTTAATACTATGTCACTTTTGACACTCTGCAGCAACATTAACAGCACTTTCTGTGTATTATATTGAAATCTTGTGGAAGTCCCACTGCTACTCTCTGTATATATATATATATATATATTGTAAATTGTGCATCCCTAAATATTCACATTATTTTAGAAATGGATTCTACGATTTTACGCTATCTATCAAGTTATACACTTGATCCCCTATGCAAAAATGTTTCTACATATAATTTCTTGATTCGTATTTAAAAAAAAACATATATTGTTTAAGAATGAACATGAGACGCTGCGAAGCTGAGCTAATTGTTAATTAATTAAGAAAACATCACATGAATATATATATATATATATAAATATCCAAAGTGATTAAAAAACGGTAGCGGCAAAAATACTTTTTATTGAGCGATAATCTTAATAATTATATTAAATTAGCATAAAGTACATAATTAAAAAACGATCTGAGAAATATGGATTCTGCTTAATTTGAATGTCGGACAGATATTTTTGAACTATAATCAACTGGGAAATCGGTAGTATCTGTCTGTGGAATTTGGTGCTAGGACCTCGGCTATGTTTTTGCAATTTACCTTCCTTGTCTGGGCGTAACCGTGGGACATACTGATATATATAAATTGTAATCGATAGCCAAACAAAAATACCACAACTACGCTCACACAAACACAGTGATAAATGCCTCGCCAGATTGCGGTCTTCCGGGAGCTGAGTGGAGCTGGATTGACAATAGCATCGATTGATGCAAACATTATGCAAAGACAATACGAATCGCTGGATTACATTGACATCACCATCACCATAGAAAGCGACGACAGCTCTGAGATGGCGCCACCTTTTTGATGGTTCGCTAACTGATCGATCGTTGGAACAAAACGAGAGGCAGGCAATAATTTGTTTATAATGCGATTACGCGACAAATCGCAGAAGAAATAAATGTATGTTAATTACTCGCGTGCTGTCACAATTGTTGCCACTGTTTCTGCTTCTTCCCCATTCCCTCTCTCCAGATCCATCGCGGTCCCCGAATCAGACTCAGACTGCCTCCATATTTTTGCAGGTGCTGTGCTGCTCCCGTAAACATTATTCCGCATTGCCGGCTAGCAATGTGCTCCGTACAACATTAGCGCATTGCTCACAAATTACTTTGTATACAAGAAATTGCGCAAAATGTCTTCAATTTTTTTTTTTTTTTTGGGGTTTTTGGCTTTGTAAGGAGAGACAAACGACAAGCAGAACTAATCAAATTATATAGCATAATAATTTGCCACATTCGAGTGGTTGCTTGGGTTGGCTGCTTGTGGCAAGGGCACAATATTTGTACAGCCAGGTCGAGGTTGTAACTCTTTCCTACGGCTAATCAAATATCACACAAAAATTTAATTTAAATTAAAATGTAAAATAAGCCAAGTTCCAGCTGGGCATATTGGTTTGTTTGGTTGTCAGCCAATTATAATTAATTAATTATAAGACTCCAAAAAGTGATTTTGTTTAAACAGTTTAATTGTTGTTGAAGAAAATCTACAATTTCGAATATGAAAATTGAACTCTGGGCTTAACAATATTTTGACAGCTTGTAGTCTTAGAGGTAACTTCTAGATACTTGTCCCAATTTTGCTCAACACCAAATCCGTACTGAAACGTAATTATATAAAAACTGATGTATTTTAATTGAGAGCTGAATTTCAACATAGAACATTTCATACATGCATTTTTTTTTACTTATTTTTGTTTATGTATACTATATGCATTGTCGATATCTGTGCCGGTATCCATTTCCGATGGTTCAAGCAACGAGGCAGTATCTGAAAAAGCTGGCCAAATTAGGAGAGCCACGTTTTATTTGTGTCAGCCAACTGTTTGTATTATCTGGCAAATGTAGATCGTAAGAATTGATTTGGAATTATTTCAGGGGCTCTGTCGCATGATCTTTTTGCCTATGTCCCTAATTCCGGTGCATTTCTTTTTTTGTGCTGTTTTCTTGTTTCTATTATATTTTTTTTTTCCCCCATTTTGCGCAAAATCATTTAGGAAAAGTTGTCTAGACGCAGGTTGCAAAATGATTAGCAGCATTGGAACAACAGAAATATTCGCTCAAAAGCTTCCCGCGAAGATGAAAAAGTCTTTATATTGTACTATTTAAGCAAATTACTCGTATATATATATATATATATATATAAAACATTGCGAAATCAAATGAAAGTCGGGAATTAATGGACGTGCCTTCGAAATTCCCATTATTGTAGTCAAATCAGAGTTCATTATTTTTGAAATTGAAAGTCATTGTCATAGTATTTTGAACAAAAGCAAATAACTAGTTTAAAGACGGCATGTTTCTCAAATATAAAATATGCACAGGTTTATATTTAAACAAAAAACTTAGGAATAAATCCCAGAATATTTGGCTATCGTAAAAAAAAACGTGAATGAGAGTTATAAGTAGAAAATAATAAAAACTTAAAATTATATCTAATTTCTACCAAAAAAAAAAAAAAAGTTGCAAATTCAGAATCGAATTTAGAGGGGTGATTATTAAATGGTTTTTTTTTTTTTTGCCAAATTCAATTAAATGAATAAAAGAGTATTCCGTAGTTGGTTACGCCCTACTGCAATCATTCTCTCTGATTTTATTTTGAATTTTTTGCATTTCTGCTTTTTGCTGTTTGGTTCAGAAACCTAATAAATTGTAATGCTTCTTTTTTTGGGTCATGATTTCCAACTTAATAATCATTTGCACTTCCATATGACAATAAAAAGCCATTGCTTTCGTTATTGTTGTTGTTGCTGTTGCTGTTGCTGTGGCTGTTGCTGTTGCTGCTACTGTGTTGCCGTGCAACATTGAACGTATGGGCGTTGCTAGCTTTTTTCCTAGCAATATTTATGGGCCATGCGATGAGTATTTTCATAATTAATTTCTTTCAGCCGCCTTCAGCAAAAGAAATATGTGCGGCGCCTACAGTGAATTATTGCGAATGTTGCTGCTGCTGCTGTTGCAACTGAAATTGCAATTGTTGATGCCTGAAAAAAACCCAATGTTGTTATATATATATATATATATATACATACACATGTATGTATATGCTGTGCTTTTCATGCATGTGACAGTTTTTGTTGTTGCCTCTTTTAACATTTTTGATCGACAGTTTCACTTTTCGTTGCCTCCGCAGACTCGAGGAAGCCGCCACACAGCACACTGAGAGAAATAAATAAGAATCTCGTACTTATTTCAATCCGTCAAGAACCGAGATTTTCTATGTGTAATATAACTAAAATCAAGTACAACATTCTTTAGCTGAGAACAAACAAACAAAACAAAACTTACATTAAAAGCATTTGCAACCTATTCCATAATATTTATATTATTTTTGAAGCAATATCAAATTTAGCTTTTATAAATGTTATTCAGATTTTAACTGAATATATTAATTTAGATATATTATATTATATATATATATTCTTTCTTTTTCTTTCTGTGTGTGCCATATAGGGCCTATTTTTATAGACATAAAGGGTCGACAACAATTGCGGTTTGATGCAGCATCGCTGCCGGCGTTGAAAGATTCCCAGGCGCATTGTTGGATCGCGTGCACTTTGGATTTGATATGAAAACATATCTACGTGTGTACATGTGTGTTGCTGTGTGTGCATGGGTGTGTGTTTGTGTGTGTGTGTGTGTGTTTGTTTGTGTGTGTGTGTGTGTGTACTGTCTGCACGATGGGGTCGTTTGTCAAACCTTATGGCGTTTTCAAGTGCAAAGCCAAGGTTGTAGCATGCAAAGGAGTTGAGCAGCAGTTGCCTCTATTATCGACACGAAACGGGTTTCTAAGAGATCGACAGCGACGAAAAATGAAAGAGAAAGAGATATATGTGGGAGAGAGAGAGAGAGAGCGAGAGCGAGAGCGAGAAAGGCTAGTTTCATCCATCAGCTGTAGCTGAATCTGGCAGCAGTTGCAGAATTTCACTTTCTTTCGAAATTGCGTTGACCCCAATTTATTACCAATGACAACAACAACAACAACCACAACAACAACAAAAACAGCAGCGTGAATATTTTGGCCATAAACCTCACAACCCCCGTGGATTTGGACGCTGCTTTTGTTTTGATATCTTGTCACAGCGTCTCTAATTGAATTACGTTGAGTCTCTGCCTTCTCCCACATGAAGAGGTGCGAGTTGAGTTGAGCGACTTGCCCACCCACTCCCCCCCGCCACCCCCTCATCCTTCTAAAATAATTATGAGAAAGTCAACGCCCATTGTTAGTTGTTATGTTGACGTGTTTTTCTTCTCGATTTTTTTTTTTTTTTTTTGGCTACTTACCCATTTCCAGTGCCATTGATATTGAGCTGAATGTGAGGCTTGTCGTATTCACATAATTAGCTCAGTTGCCAGCTCCAAAAGTAACTGTGGGTCAAAGCTGGCACTGAGTCAAAGCATAAATACATATGAATAAATGTGTAATTAGAGCCATCATAATGAGCTTACATCCAATAATTGCAATATATATATATAGTTTTATCCAATGCTGGTTTTATTATAACTACTGTATTATCATGGAAATCTATCTTTCTCTGTCGAAGTTAGTGCGTTATTTAGAACTAATTTCGTATAACTTCGATGAGTATAAGTGAAATCACAGATTTAATATATATATATTTGGGGAATTGTGCTCCTTTACTGAATCGTATCTATTAACATTGATTCGCCATAAATAATATTTTGCTCTTCATATTTAATTATTTATTCTTGAATTGTTAAAGTACCCTTCGATTAAATACTTTTCTCTATACCAGAGTAAATTGAGTATTATTTCTCTGGTTCTCCAACATCTTTTTACGGCGCATCGGAACAGTAGATAATCTAATTAACTTACCAAAGGAGCTTGGAGATGCATCATTCTGTAACATTCCTTTGCACAAATTGATTATACCCCTTTTACCCATTTTCAATGGGTGCATGAAAAACCGTAAACAGGAAAGATTACAGATATGGAGACAGGTTGGCAGAAGGAGAGGGGCTCGGAAGGTCAATCAGCGAGACGAATGCTAAAAGTAACCATAAATAATGGCAAATTGACTTTTAGTCACATATGGAAGGAAGTTCAACATTTTTGTGGGTTCGTCGTTGGTCTCGCATGCATTTGGTTTTTTGTTTATTTTTTTATTGTGGTCGTCTTGTGGAAAGAAAAAGTAAATGCAATGGCAATAGTAAAAGCAAAAGCATTGCCAACAAAAATTAGTTGTTTGGATACTTGATGATAATTGTGACGCCACCTGGCTGACGGTAGCTGGCAATTGGCTTAGGCCAATTAACAATTTGGGCCACGACCCCGCCCCGCAAGAGCAGAGAAAGCAACAACTTAGCCAAAATTCATTGGAAACACCCATAGACACACACACACACACACACACACATACATATTATATATGTATATATATATATTATATGTATATTATATATGGTTGGGCCTAAATTTGCAAGTAGCTAATATTATTATTTCTCAATCAGTCGATTTTCATTTTTACGGTGCATAGTCGCAAATATTCAATTGATTTACTTATCAGCCTGAGTTATATCAGTCGCTATCTTTCTGGCATTATGGTTATTTGGAATAGTTTAATTAAATAATCTAAAGAAGCCTCTTTAAGTGCCTACTGACTGTTTCACACGTTTTACCCGTACGAAGAGATTTGGCAGTGACTCGAATTTCTTTTTCTTCAAAAATATTTAAGTTTTGTAACATTCTTAGAATTGTGGGTTCAATTAAGCTTCAGCGTATTATTTAAAATTAATAATAAGTTTTGGGAAGGTTTTCAATTGGAATGGTGCGTTATCACATGAAATGTCTTCCAATTTGATAATCGGTATTAATGGGCGAATTTTGTTTATTTTTTGGGATTGTCAGTAATTTATCGGCACAATTAAAAAATACTGTTATCAATGCTATGCGCAAATAATTATAAAAAAAACTAATTACAAACTCAAAAAAATCTTGATTGTGCATTTAGCATGTGATTATATTTGATTTTTACTCAAATATCATTCCGTTTTAGCTACAAAACTATTAATTTTTAAGACTTTATATAATATAGATAAATAAATATATAAATATCTAAAGCTTTGTCCGTCTTTGGATTAATATAAAAATATGTTATTTTAATTTTTCAATAAATAAAATTAATTCAAATAGATATTTTTTTTTCGGCTTTGAAGAGACAACCAGTTTGCCACATTATCTGCTCCCCCTTCCAATCACATTTGGTGGCGCCTCACGCTCAAGTCAGTCCAGACCTTGGCCGTGAAACGGTCTCGCATAACCGGCTCTCAGGTGCACTGCGTTTAATGGGTCTAGTCGCGTAACCGGATCAATAATGCCAATCAGTTACGGCCTGCTCCAATTTGGCCATCTCAATGCGATTCGGAGGCGTTCAGTTTATTGACCAAAAAGTGAAATGGGAAAATGTAGTGCAGCCAGCATATTTGCGATTCCCCGACATAGATGCACTCTGCGAAATATGTGTTATTTTATGACTTCGATTAGTCGAATTTATCTAACTGGTCCGATTCAGGAAATCACTTTCCAGTATATTTAATATATATTTTTTGAATTTACACCAAGTAATAGAAATGTTGTAACTTAAGTAGGCCAAATTGAAAGTGACTCATGTAGCATAAACTGTGTTGTTGTTTTTTTTTTTCAGTGTACTCTCACTTTTGCTTGCTCTCTTTCACTCTCACTCACTAACTGTGCTTTTGGTCTTGTTGCAGGCAAACAGCAGCCAGTTGCCCACTTTTTATTTGGCGCTGACAATGCTGCTGATGACGGCAGCATCGCTGGCGCTATCGCCGCAGCCAGCTGATCACTTGGTGCCGCCACCAGCACCACCGGGAGCAGCACCAGCATCAGTATTGCTGCCTGTTGCGCAGCGTCTCACACATGCGGGCTACTCGGCTCTAGCTCCGTCTCCGGCTGCGGCACAAGATGGTGGTGGTGGTTTCATGACACGCGTGGCACGTTGGTTTGGCCTGGGCGGTGCCCCTGAAGCCGCATCCTTGCCGCGGGATCAGCAACTGACCGCCAGTTCGTTGAACTATGCGTATCCAAAGCCGGCGCAGCACTTTGATGCCGCTGGCAAGCCCTGCGGCCTGTGCAACAAATATCCCTGGGTACCCATGATGGGACAGCAGCAGCTGCAGCAGCAACTGCAGCAACAGCCGCAGCAACAACAGTTGCCACATCAGCAACAACAGTTGCCACATCAGCAACAACAGTTGCCACATCAGCAACAACAGTTGCCACATCAGCAACAACAGTTGCCACATCAGCAACAACAGTTGCCTCATCAGCAGCAACATATTTTAACCTGGCAACAGCCTCTTGGGCAGGCGTCTCAGCAACGCCAGCGTGCTGTGCAGTTCCATGCTCCGCCACAGAGCATCTTTGTGCCCATCGCGGCGCCGGTGCCCGGACTCAGTCATGTGGCGATGCCACCTATTTATAGGGCACAACCATTTCGACTGCTCGCAGAAAATGTTGGAGCCCTTTCGGAGCTGCGACCGGTGCCCAATGTGCCAACAACAACATCAAATGCACCACAATCCGTCCGACCATTTAAGCCAAGTGAGAGCAGCAGCAGCTTTGAGATTGTGCAGAGCCATCAGTTGACGGATTTTGTTACCTCCGTAGAATATCCGGCTACGTATGGGCATTCGCATGCCATTGATCTCGGACAGACATCGGTGGCAACGTCGCTGCCCACAAATCATCAATTCCAACAGCAGCTGCAACAGTTGCATCACCCATCGGAGCCAGTGCCTCCGCTGGACATTAGCACGGTGCGCTATCAACTGGACGATTTGAGCGGTGGTTCAGTGCATCAGCATTTGCCTGCCTCGCAGCTCCTCACCGAGCTGGGCCATCTGGAGGCACAGACCACAATGATACCGCCGGCAGATAATTATCCCGCAGCATCCTCACAGCAGCAACAACAGCACGAACAGGATCATGAGCAGGAACAGGAGCAGGAGCACGAGCACTTGTACTATGCGGAACAGTATCAGGAGCTGCCCAGTGAAACCAGCACAGTGACGCCACTGTACGATCAGCTAATCTATACCACGGAGCAACCGACACCAGCCACCGCCGTTGAGCTGAACAATCACTTGATGGTCGCTACCCATAAGCGAGATGGTCGGCAACGGGACACACCCAAACGTCTTCTCGATTCGCCCATTAATCATGCGCAGAGCGGGGCACGTCCATTTACCCGAGATCCCGCTGATCTCCACATACGTCCGGTGCAGCCGACGCATGCGCCAACGCCAACATCCACATACGGTGCCATTGATGCCAGTGGACAATTTGCTGGCATGTCACCACCAGGAACCCAGCAGGTGATCATACCATATACGACGAAACAGAAGCCGCGACCCTTCGAGCCAGCCAAATGGACACAAATACCCAACTGGCGCTTGCATCCCGCCCAGCATCAACAGCAGCATCACCAGGACAACGATGTGGAGCTACACGAGCAACAAGAGTCAAAGGTGGTTAGCACAGCGACAGTGGCACCGCCACCAAATACACGGCGCACCACAAAATATTTAACCAAAATACTTGCCTCCAATCTGCGCGAGCTGCTCAAGCGAGAGCGTGAGACGAAGAGGCGTCCCATGATGCCCTTCTTTGGTGTGGACATCTCCAAGCTGCAGCACAACATCGATGGATGGACAGAGCAGGAGTACAACTCCTTGTCGCATCGTCCCAGCACACCCACCATACGTGGCCGTTCCAAGCACATACCCAGCGAATATCTGACCACCACGACGCCAGCGACACCAACTTCATCCACTCCCTCCGTGCGGCAGCCGAAGACGACACGTGGCGGCTTTGGGCTGGGCGTCAGCGCCGTCAATAATGCCAGCGGTGATCTGTCCACGTCCATTAACAATTTGGAGCAACTGCATCTGAAGCGCTACCAGCCTGTCGACGATAATCGTCTGCTTCTGCTTGACTACTACGATTCACAGCATCGTCACAGTACAACACCAATACCCACAACCACAACCATGGCACAGCCAACAACGAGTATGACAACGATGGCGCCAGTGACGCCGCTTTATGTCCGCAGCACATTCTCAACGCCGGCGCCCATTGAGGTGTGGAAACAGGCAAAGGTTGCTATACTGCCCCAGACTAATGAGAAGGTATATGTCGTCACTCCACAACCACGCCATCAGCATCACCTGCCGCATCATGTCGAGCTATCTGCTTCAGCATCGGTGCCGTCGCCAGTTTATCAAACGCCTCCGCCCAGATTTCCGCGAATGCGACCAGCGCCAGCCACGGCGACAGGTAAGCTATTTAAATATAAATATAAATATATATATATATATATATATATATATATCATCAATTGACGAGCTAACATAGCCTGCTCCCCGATGACTAAGTGCCTCTCTCATGGCAATAAGTCGAAGTTTTCCATAACCTAAAATATAGATGAACCTTTTTATTATTTTTTTACCTCTAAAGTAAACATTTAAATATTGAAAACAATAAATGGAAATGAGAATAGTAAGATAAATCAGACTTATCCGACTATATCGATCTGTCCATTGATACTTTTTACTTGGAACTCTCTCTGCATACATTTTTTGTCTTAGAAAGCGACAAACTCAATATGTAAATAAATATTTATTCTTTATTAAAGCAATTTTTTTTTTAACATTGCACTTTTATTTTGTACATTTTTTTATATGGATTCTACGCAACGCAGCAGCAACTAGTGAGCATGTGACGGATGCCACGCCCACTCCGGCAACGGAACAGCTGCACAACTATACGCCGGACATTTTTGGGTTAATGGGTCTCTCGGCATTTGTGCCGGCCGAGCCTGTGGAGATCATCGATGGCAATTCCAAAGTAAATCGCAATGCAGCCGCAACCGATCGCATCGATATGTAATCTGTTTCTATATTTTTGGTTTTTGCACACACACACACACACACACACACTCACATCACAAATTATTTATTACTACATGCACCCATTCACAAAAATAAACATCCACACACACACTCACACACGCACAAATACAGGTTAACACAATTGTGACGTCGGCGCCAACTGGGGCTGCGCTACAGCGGCCAACCACAAAATCCACAATATCACCAAGGCCCAGATAGACAGATGGATAGTGGAAATTTTGAAAGCTAGGCAAACAGACAGGCATTCAACCCATATGAGGCA
This sequence comes from Drosophila demipolita, assembly GCA_035042405.1. Classification (NCBI taxonomy): domain Eukaryota; kingdom Metazoa; phylum Arthropoda; class Insecta; order Diptera; family Drosophilidae; genus Drosophila; species Drosophila demipolita. The sequence goes on from JAWNLI010000488.1 coordinate 1,159,543, forward strand.
GCCCCACTCAGCAGATCCGAGAGCAGAGGAGCAGGCGCGTCTATTGTAATATATATTTCCCCATTGGTCGATTGGATCGGTTTATTGACTTATCGTGTGCTGCGACTTTATTTTGTAAGCCTAAACCAATTATTAGAATATTCTTGCATTTGGTAGCTTCACACTCACATCAAGTTGCATACATGCACATTCATATGCACACACATATGTATTTGTAATTTGTTTAACTTTTTTTTCGCGACTTATTTTTTTTGTTTTTTTGTTAGTGCTTTAATATTAAATATATACAATATATGTATGGACATATGTATATAGAAATATAGGAAGTTTAGTTGGCAAGGTCACGCCCCATGTCACGTGTGTATGTGGGCGGCAAAAAAGTGCAATTTGTAATGTGAAATGTGTGTATCTTTATAATTAATTAAGCTAAAAAAAATCTATATATAGATATATTTATATTTATATTTATATATGTATATACACATATATTGAAATGCAACAATACCAATCAAAGTCACTTTATATATTTAAGACGGGAAAATTTAAATTTTTCATTAATTACTTAATAAAATATATATATATATATTTTTACTTGACAATGGGGTGTTTTAAATGAAATGGTTTTCGACAAGCATATAAATATTAAACCAATTTAGACATTAAATGGTGATTGCTTGATACCTGGAATTACAAATGGTTTGCTGTAACCGCAGCTTTTATTTCAACAATTTTGATACATGACATTTAAAACGATTTTCAAATCAACCGCTTAACTATGCGCTCTGGCAACTCTATGTGAAGCTGCCAGACTGCTCAGCAAACATTTATTTATTTTTGTGGAGCCACCGGCAACTGTGTGATGGTAATAAGAAGGTTACACCTAATTTTACTATCGATAAGTGAATCAATATATTTAATATAAATTAAAAACATGATGGACAAATATGTAAACCAGAAAGTTACCCCGCGTCAACAAATCATTTTCGAGTAAAGCAAACAATGTTGGAGAATAAAACAACACCTTTGAATAGCTAGACAAATTATAACACAAATAGTCATTGCATTATGACGTAGATGCATAAATCATAGTCTACATCATATGTTGACTGCATTCTTAAAGCCGACAGCCCTAGTATTGTGGTGTTTTGTTTTTTTTGGTTTCTTGTATATATTTACTGTTTGTTGATTGTAATTAAACTTTAGCATTAGCCGGGCAATATAATTACAATGTATACATTGTTGCACGGCTTCTACAAATATCTTACACAAAAAGATGATTTTTGTGTTGTGATACTGGGTCTGGACAATGCGGGTAAAACGGTAAGCGATTGCGGCATAATGCATAAGCGCAACAAGACAAGACACAACACGCCACGACTCGACACGTCTGCAAATGCTGTAACCAATTTGTTTGTTATTGGCAGACGTATCTGGAGGCGGCGAAAACCAAATTCACAAAGAACTATAAGGGTCTGAACCCCGCAAAAATTACAACGACAGTGGGTCTGAACATTGGCACCATCGACGTGCAGGGCGTTCGTCTGAATTTCTGGGACCTGGGTGGTCAACAGGAGCTGCAATCCTTGTGGGACAAATACTATCAGGAGTCGCATGGCGTCATATATGTGATAGACTCGAATGATCGCGAACGCATGGATGAGTCCAAACTTATATTTGGTAAAATGTCATTACATCGACTATTTTGTTTTACATTTGCTAACTAATTGGTTAATTTGCAGATAAGATGATTAAAAATGAACTACTGTCAGGGGTGCCGCTTCTGATACTGGCCAACAAACAGGATCTGCCCGATGTGATGGGCGTGCGCGAAATTAAACCGGTGTTCCAACAGGCTGGCACCCTCATCGGACGACGCGATTGCCTCACAATACCAGTCTCGGCTCTAACTGGTGAAGGTGTCGACGAGGGCATCAAATGGTTGGTGGAGGCTATTAAGCGGCATTCTTTGGTGCGACCGCCCCGAGAAAATGATTGAGCAGCTGCACGCCAAAGATGCCATGCTGAATTAATGCCACGAAAGATTCCAGAATATAACATAGAACATAGTGAAAACGTTGTATAACATTGGCTTCCTGAAATTAGGTTGGCCTTAGTGTTAAGCATGTATTGAATACAAAAACCCTCACTTTTTTAACGCAGAACAACTATCATAAATTTTATAGACACATAAATAGGAGTCGTTCACTTAGCAATCAATATGTATGTAAACAGAAATAATGGAAATTAGTTTTCCCATTGGTGTATATTCTTACAACTAGCAGGTAGGATATAAGCAAACAATAACGGATGTTACGTAATGTAAAGCGATTCTCATTTGTATATAATCTAAGTCGAAAATCTGTTAAATACAAGCTTTTAATTAAATTAAATTTAATTTTTTCTGAAGCTGTGCAAACCATAATATGACATGTGATTTAACAATAGATACGGATATATTTTTCCCTTACTATATATATACTTCACATTACTCTATATCCAAGCACAAAAGTGCCCATAAGCAGTTTGTTTGCATATTGTATGTACTTTTGCCCTTGTAGAAAAAAAAAGTCAGCATTTCAGCTCAATTTTACAGACAGTCTTCTCATTAGCAGTCATTACGTGAAAATAAAAAGTTTAAGCATATTTCCCTTAAAGATAGAAGAGCTTAAGCTTTTTATTTTTCGAGCGTGATGATATGTTAAGCATTTTTGTGCAAATGCCCTTAAGTACTTTATATGAATAGTGTGAGCGGTGGCCATTAACTTTTACCTGGCATGGACTTGCATTGACACTTATCAGCACAGCCGGTGACGACTTTGCTTATCCATAACCAACCGTTCTCACGCTAGAAATGTGTGCTATCAGTGCTATCGGGCATACTCCCCACAGATAAGTTAGTTTTTGTGTATTTAACGAACGATGATGGTATACCATGGCAGCCATGCGAGAGTGCCTACTACGAAAACTATATCTACTTTGCGTCGGTAGGTGCACATGCTGTTCATATGTACATGGGTTTCTCTGCTGCAGTCGTCGATGGAGTTAAAGGGACTAACAATTTCAGTAATTTCAGTCTATTGTCAAAGTTTCAATCGCGCGGGTGGCTCAATAGATGCGCGTATGTGTGTGGTGTTCCGTTAATCCGCCGTCGACCTGGAAACCGCAACTTTGTGATCATGATGATGGTTAGCCAAGCTGGTTTAAACTAAAAATCGCAGACAAAAAGAGTGAGGCGTGTTTGCGTTGATTGTGTTTGTGTGTGAGTGGAAATTGGAATCGTAATAACTTAAATATTAGATAACACGTATGTACGCTCGCTCGCTCGCTCCCTGCCTTTGTGGAGCAGCGTAAGTGCTTATCATTATTCCAGTATCATTACCTGTGCGGGGTTCGTGTTTGGGAGTATATATTGAGTTAGTTAGTGTCCACTGTTGTTTATTATTGGGTAGAGACGAGAATCATGTATCCGTATTATGAGCAGGATTGGAGCGTTTTGCCACCGGAGAACAATCGCAGGTAAGTTTCAAACGATGGCGTTTCTGGTTGGTTTACTATTGTCTATTTTAAATCACATTCTGCGCGAAAATCGTTGTCATCGTCAGAATCGACTAGCAAAGTTATCGATAGCTGCATGCTCCGATAACAGCGATTTTAATGTCAAAACGAAATGTCAACCGCATACTAGCGCTCTCCCGCTCTCACTGCAGGTTACAACTGCTATTACTACTACTGTTGCGCTCATCAACATTCTACGAGCATTTTTGTCGCGTTGTTAAAATTTGCATTGCAAGTCGGAGGCGGCAGGTGGCTAAGAATTAAACATTTAAAACGTAGTTTTGTGCAATCAAGAGTTCAAAGAAGAAAGAAAAGCGACAGTTAGCGGCAAACACACAATTAATTAATGTTTAGTTTTTCTTGTGGCTAAAAGGGAGCATACGCTTAACTCATTGGGTGCTTGTGTGCGTTCCGTGTACTTATGTGTGTGAGTGTAGCTGTGTGTGTGTGTGTCTACTTGGGCTTTCCAATGAAATCACATCGATTAAAAAGAACAGAAAGTAATATGCTATTTTAACAATAATAAGTGTTCAATTGAAAATCCAAGGAGATTGGAGACACGCAACAACAAATACGTTTATTTTGTGCGAATTTTTTTTCTTTGTTTTTTGCAACGCACGCAATGCACTCGATACATGACCATATCGATATCGAGTATCGATAAGAGTCAGCAATGACGGCAGCTGTTTTGGTTTTAGCCATGACTGGTGACTGTGACTGCCTTTTAAGCCTTTAAACAAAAGTTGAATCAGTAGTAAACGTTTTATGTGGCAGCTTTGACTGCATTGTGTATCATTTGCGTAGAGTAACGTATTAAGAAGCATGTAATTAGAATTATTTAGCTCTCATTTCTTTTGAATTTTGATATGTTTGGCCGTTTCTATTTCTGTGTGTGTGCGTGAGTGTGGGTCGCAGTCATCCCAATGCGCGCTTATCGTCTATAAGGTTCGGCTCACGCTTTCAATACGATTTTCGCATTATTCACACTAAATTAATCATTTAATTTTTATCAGAGCAACAGCAACAGAAGCAGCGGCAGTAGCCGCAAGCTGTTTTGCATGTGCTGTGAGCCTCTACAATATTTTGTCGTCTTAATTAACACCCCACACACCTAGCCTAGTTTTTCCCTTTAGTTTTTTTTTTCGTTGTGCGCTTCGTTGGCCAGCACTGCCAACTACATAAATGCATACACACATATATACATAGATTTAAATGCGAACATATGTAACTGATGCCAGTTAAAATATACTACAATGTATACAAATGTGTTGTGAGCACAGAGCATTTTGTTTGCATTGAGCGACGACAGAAGATCATGTGTATTTCTGTGCGTGTGTGCAGTATATTTGTTTAAGCCTCGGCATTCACACACACTCGCTTACGAAGCTACTAGCCATATATATATAAATATATATTTTTGTGAAGCGTTAGCGTTTCATAACAGCATCAAGTTGATTACTGATATTGTTAATGCACTGTGAGATTTGTGTATGGAATAATAATACCACATCGAGTGCGATTCAGACTGCTAATTCTAACAGCTCTGTAAAGAGAGCACTACAAGATAGAGTGAAGTGTCTCTGTAGGAGAGTAGGAGCAAAAGAGAGCGACGAGTGAGGCAAATTAAAGCTGCAGTCAGCTCAAATAGCGGCCGGCTGTCATTGTTCTTGTTGTTGTTGTTTTTGTAATTTTTGTTGTTGCCATTGATCTGTGCAGTAAGGTTGCGGGTGTTGCAAAACTGAAGATCGAATTTTTTATTTATTTTTTTTCGTTGCAACCTCGCCAACGCAACTGTAATAATAATAACAACAGAAACAGCAACAACAACAGGAGCAGCAGCAAAATAATTGAAGTTTAACATTAAAGCATAGGCCAGCAAGTTTTAGAGGAAGCAGAGTCAGATAAATAACCATCAACAGGAGTAGCAGCAGCAAACTCAGTAAGATCAGCAGTAAGACTGCTTGCCTCAACTAAAGTGCTTCAGATACGCCGAAGCAGCAGCAGCAGCCGCATCGCCTCACAATGAATTCCGAGCATGGGTATGCGTCTTTAATGTACAGTGATCCCTCGAAAATTTCAACAACCACAATTAAAATTATACTTTAAATCAAAGTATCAAATTTATTATATGTTCGCGAAAAATTTGTTTATTTTAGTTATCATTTTATTTATTTGAAAATATATTGGCATTTCCAATAGTATACAGTCAACATTTAATATTAATTGTGTTTATAAAAATCACAGACAATTAAAATACAATTGAGACAATATATTCAAATTTTCGAGCGACCACTTCAAATGTACAAATTGGTATTAATATGCATGCAGAAATATATAGATACATACGTATATTATTCAGTCGGTCAGATCAGTCGTTAAATATTCAAATTGTATGTTCAACAGATTCAATCCTGCCTTCAATATGGCCACCATACGGCAGGCCTTTACAGAGGCCGTCGAAAGAGGTAAGTAAACCTTTGGTTTTTTGCTAACTGACTGACTTGTTCTTGTTGTTCGCCCACACACAGTCAGAATGCCAACGCCCACACGACTGCGTGATCTTATTCGGCAGATACGCGCCGCCCGCACCGCTGCCGAGGAGCGCGCCGTGGTTAACAAAGAGTGCGCCTACATACGCAGCACATTCCGCGAAGAAGATTCCGTCTGGCGGTGAGTGGGCCATTAATTACAATTGCATTAGGTAACGCCTCAATAATTTTAACCTGGTTTAATTTTTTTGCAGTTGTCGTAATATTGCCAAGCTGCTGTACATACACATGCTCGGTTATCCGGCACACTTTGGCCAGCTCGAATGCCTCAAACTGACGGCCAGCACGCGTTTCACAGATAAACGTATTGGCTACCTGGGTGCCATGCTGCTGCTGGATGAGCGCCAGGATGTCCATTTGCTGATCACAAATTGTTTGAAAAAGTAAGCGAAAAACAAGCAAAATTGCGCTTGCAATTAATTGTGATTAGTTAATTAATTATTTTTGATTATGTCATCACACTCTGAACGACTTTGTAATCTAATTATCTTTTAGCTGTAGCTAAAACTCCGCTGATCTATTTAACAAATATTTCTGGTTGTTCTTGTAATTTGCAGTGATTTAAACAGCTCGACTCAGTTTGTCGTTGGATTGGCGCTGTGCACTCTGGGAGCCATTGCATCGCCAGAGATGGCCCGTGATTTAGCCAGCGAGGTGGAGCGCCTCATGAAATCGCCAAATACGTATATACGCAAAAAGGCGACACTTTGTGCATTTCGAGTAATTCGTCGCGTGCCCGAATTGATGGAGATATTTTTGCCGGCAACGCGTTCGCTGCTCAGCGAGAAAAATCACGGTGAGTGTGTGTGTGTTTGTGAAATATTTTGGTTTTAATTTAAAATAAATTTACATTAACATTTACTGGACGTGCTTTTGCAGGCATCCTTATTACCGGGGTAACGCTCATTACGGAAATGTGCGAGAACAGTTCGGATACGTTGATGCATTTCAAAAAGGTAAGTTGTTGACTAACTCGCAGCTGACAGCCAATCAGGCTAACAGGCAGATAGGCTCTTCAAATCAGCTAACTTTGTTCCATAACGAAATAAAAAAAAAAGTTTAAAAAAGGCCCGCAACGGTTCACAGGCATCGCTTGCGACCCGCTCCAAACCACCCCCCATTTTCAGATATGTGGGCGACCATATTAGTGTATATTGTATTATATTTCCATTTTAATGATTTTGTGCCCTTTTCTGATTTACGCTTTTTCTGAACGCCTTCTGCGAAAGGAATCGTATCTGTCTAATTTGTTTTGTTATCGTTCTTAACGCTTTGCCACTTACTATTTTTGACACCTAACAACATTTTGTAATTACAAATTAACGCTTGTTTGTTTTTGATCGAATACCGCGCAAACACAAAATGAAATTTGTTGTAATTTGCTTGCCAGGATAGCGGAAATCGAGAGGTATGATTGTGATCTGTGCCTTAACTTAGAATTAAAAAACTATTACTGTTGATTATCTAATTGTTGTTATTGTTATTGTTCTTGTCATTCTTTGTTTTTGTAACCAATTTCCCTATACACACTTTGGTATTGTTTTTACACTCTGTTAGGTTAGAAGCAAAAAAAAAAAAAAAAAAACGAAGAAAGACAATTTTGAAAAGAGCTTACTCTGTGTAGCTTTTCTGGTTGTGCCAATCTTAAAGACAACCAATATTTTGGCTTTTCTTAGTTAAGTTTAAATACATTTTTGCAACACTTTCCACTTTTTTCTTTCTACTCTTTCTTGCACACGCACCAAACACGTAACTCGGCTAAATCGTCCGACTCGCTTTCCCCACACAATCACGTTTTATTGCTATTCTCTTTCCCCTTATCTCTCCCTCTCTCTCTATCTGTCACTCACACGCAAACTTATACGAATATATTCTTGCACTAAACTCACGTAATACCTTTACCTCCTTTTGCCTTTAGATCGTGCCGAATCTGGTGCGCATCTTAAAAAGCCTTATCTTGGGCGGCTACTCGCCCGAGCACGATGTCAGCGGCGTCAGTGATCCGTTCCTGCAGGTGAAAATCCTGCGCTTGTTACGCATTCTCGGTCATAACGATCCGGATGCCTCGGAGGCAATGAACGATATATTGGCGCAGGTGGCCACCAATACGGAGACCAGCAAGAATGTTGGCAACACCATTCTCTATGAGACGGTGTTATCCATTATGGATATACGGTATGTGCGAAACCCTATTGAAACATTTTTAAACATTCTTGTCTTTGGGTTTAACAGTAGCCATAAAGTTAACTAATTAATCTCTGTGTGTTGCTTAACCATTTACAAATTTTCAGCTCGGAAGGCGGCCTGCGCGTCTTGGCTGTGAACATCCTGGGACGCTTTCTACTCAATTCGGACAAGAACATACGATATGTGGCGCTGAACACGCTGCTGCGAACGGTCCACGCCGATACGTCGGCGGTGCAGCGGCATCGTACCACCATATTGGAGTGCCTCAAGGATCCGGATGTGTCGATACGAAGGCGAGCAATGGAGCTGTCATTTGCGCTAATCAATGCACAAAATATACGTACAATGACCAAGGAGCTGCTGCTGTTCCTCGAGAAGGCCGACGCCGAGTTCAAGGCTCAATGTAGCTCTGGCATGATACTGGCCGCCGAGCGCTATTCGCCGAATTCGCGCTGGCATCTTGATACGCAGTTAAGCGTTTTGATTGCGGCCGGCAATTATGTGCGCGATGATGTGGTCTCCTCCACCATACAGCTGGTGTCCAGCAGTCCCGTGCCGGAGCAAACGTATATCACGAATCGATTCTGGGAATCGCTTCAGGTGTCCAATCACTGTGAGGACAAGCAACCACTGCTGCAGGTCGCCGTCTGGGCCATAGGCGAGTACGGCGATCTCTTCATGTACGGCGTTAACGAGGATGGTGAGTTAATAAAGGATGATATTTTTGATCGATATTATCCTGTGCCAACCATATGCACAGTATTATCAATATATGTATGAGAAATTTAGACACATACACTTTATATGGAGCCGTCTGTTGGATAAACTAAGAATACCTTCTAAAGGTAATAGTTAATCATATATTTTTTTACTTTTCACAGAGTTTGAGCGTCCGACGGAGAGCGATCTGATCGCTGTGTATCATAAGTTTTTAACCTCTGCTCAAGTGTCCACCACAAGCAAGCAATATGCGCTCATCTCCCTGGCCAAACTGAGTACGCGCCTGCAGCAGTGCGTAGAGTAAGTGATGTCGTCAAAGGCGTTCTCAATTTGTTCAGCAGTGTACAGTGTTTTGATCGCTATGTGTTTTTGATTGCAGAGAGATCCAGGCTTTGATTACCTCGTTTGGCAGCCATCTGAATGTGGATCTGCAGCAGCGCGGCGTTGAGTTTACGCAACTATTCGGAAATTACAAGCATTTGCGTCCGCCACTCCTGGAGAAGATGCCAGCTATGCAGATTAGTCGCATCAGTTCGCAGAATGGCGAAAGCGGCGGCTCCTTCGATGACAACAGTCCAGATGTCATGGAGAATGGCATCGAGTTAGGCGGCAGTGGTACGCATCCGTTAATCGAAAGCAATATGAATACAATGGGTGACAATACGGTGAGTGCATTTGGCATTATTCTGGCATGCAGCGATCTAACTTCAGTTTTTCCTTCACCTTATAGAATATTCTGTTGGACTTATTGGGCAGCACAGATTTGTCGGCGGGCGCCAGCGATTTGGCCATGGCCACAGATCTGTCGAATGCGGTCCATAAAAAGAACACACGCAACGCCAACAATGCGACGGTGTCCAATAATCAGGATCTGCTCGATTTGCTCGATATGGACATTTCGGGGGCATCGACGACATCCGTCATGGGCGTTAATCTAGCAGCTGATCATAACAGTACCGCCAACATGAACACTATGCTCGGTGGCCTCGATCTGAGCGGTTTTGGAGGATTGAACTCAATGCAAACCAGCAGCATACCCACTAACGGTAACGATCTGGCGAGCATGCTTGGTGCCCTGAACGCTGGCGTTGGTGGTGCGCCGTCAAACGCTGCTGTGCCACCCATTGGCGGCGATGTGAACAGCAGCAGCCTGTTGGGTGAACTAAATCCGACAACAGTATCCAACAATGTGACAGTGGTGCGTATGCGTATCAACAATAGCAACTTCTTTCGAATACTGATCAATTGAATCAATTAATATTTGCGCACCCTCTGCAGTTTGCCAAATTGACGGCCCTGGACAAGAATGGGCTGGTCGTGCAGTTGTTGCCGGTGCCGGGCAGTGACTGTATGAAGATTTGCATCACAACCACAAATAGCTCAGACAATACATTGGAACAATATGTGCTGCAGGTGCGTCTACTTCTTGTTATTGTTCTTTATACTATTTGAGATTTGTAATTTGGGGCTGATCTATATTTTTGACTTGTTTTGGCCTTACAGGCGGCAGTGCAGAAGAGTTTTAAACTGCAAATGATGACGCCGTCGGACTCTGTGCTGCCTCCAGGTGGCGTCATCACACAGGAAATGCGGGTTGTGGCCACATCCAATGTATGTTTTTGAAAAGCAATATGAAATTTGTGATTAAAACTGATCGTTCATCTTTCTCTCTCTCTCGGGATAACAGGCTGTGCTGCGCATGCGTCTGCGTATTCAATACACGCTCGATGGTCAGCAGCTGGAGGAGCAGACGGAGGTTAGCGGCTTCCCAGAACAGCAGCCATCGAACGAATAAATGTGTGTCTCTGAAGCAAGCGTTGCCTAAAGTCTAAAGACACCCACACACTCCCGCACACACAATCCCAACACACACACACTCCCAAGCATGCATACAAACATACGGAGCACAGCTAAAAACAGTGTTAGGCACACAAACATATATTGTAAAATAAGTTAACACACACACATTTACAGACATTCACTCATATAGAAGGACGCCAGCAGAGCGAGTGTGCCGTGAATAAAGAATTGGGCAACAGCAGCATCGCATATCGTTGCCAGACTGTCGTGGCGTCTGGTGGATGTGTGTGTTCGTAACCAGTTGCTATAAAAATACACAAAGCATTATTTATAATTTATGTTTTATATATATGTGTATTTAATTCCCCAATAGTTTTTTTTTTGTCAAAACATCTTTGATTAGTGTCCGCGTGCGTGTATGCAATTGATTGCTATTACTCTTATTAATTTTATTACTATTATTACTATTTGTCTTTTTGTGCGTATAATCGTTTTTGTGTAAAAGACAACATTCAGTTTTAATGTAAGACAATAAAGTCATTTAAAATCGTCAAGCTACCTTATATAGCCACTGCTCTAAATTGTAAAATTGCAACAATTAACAATAACAGCAAATGTATTTTATTGTATTTACCTGACAAACAAACAAACAAACAAACTCAAACACGCAACTGAAATGTGACAAATTGTGTATAGTAAAAAGAGCAGAGCATTTATTCAAGCCTAGCATTTCCTGAAAGCAGCTTATTGATAATTTCAATCGATCGTTTGACTTACGTACCAATATCGACTTAGATTGCAGTTAGGGCGCATAGTTATTATTACATAAATGAAACTTATTTTGTTATACGTATGTATGTTTGTATGTTTTAAATTTTTTTTTTTTTATATATGTATAATCAATAAGGGCTTCAAGCGCTGACAGTCCAGGCACAATTCAGAATTGAGCTATGTTGTGCTGTGACATTAGACAGACAGACACAGGCACAGACACACGCATACAGACAGAGACAGAAGCGCATAGTTGGAAGCCGGCACATAAGCTCAGCACACCGAGTGTCCTACATTTCCACAACCCATCACCCGATTAACTGTTATTTCCTGTGCGGACGTACTTAAAAGCGATTCTACAGATACAACTGCAACAGCAAATAAAAAACTGCAACAGCAGATAGCACTGTGGAGAACTAGATAATTATAATGAATATATATATATATGTATACATATATATTTTATTAATAAAACAAATAGTATGACTAAAGAAGCAAACACAACAAAAACTATGCAATTGATAACTTGTAATTTTTAGTTGCGTAATGCGGCAATGCGTATTATATTTAAAATTTTGGGGGGGTAAAAAGAGAGCAACATTTATTTACTATTATTATGTATGTATGATTATACAACAAATATAAATATGTCAAGCATCAGAATGAGAAAAAATTAAAATAAAATAAAAAACAACTAATAATAATAATATAAAATCAAGATTAACATATTGTACAATATCTTACATATATATTTTTTTTTGTATTCATCAAACCTTTGAGCTGAAATAAACACCAACATTATGTTTTATCAAAATAATATATGGCTCTTACTCTTACGTGTGTGTTAAGTGTTTTGAAATAATAATAATGGAATTTGAAAATTGTGCTCATCGTGGTAATCTTTTCATCGTTCTTCGTACCAGCATTATCCATCCCAATCTCTGCGGTATTCGGCTTCCCAAGCAATGCAGCACACAACTTGGCACAGTCCAACCCAGGCTCATCAGGAGGCACTTCGGCAATCATACGTTGAACTACCTCACCACGCATCAAAATGCTCAGCTGGCTGGCAGTTAAATATCTAATTCCGGTCACAACCAATAAGTGGAATACATATTGAATATTCTCCACGGCGATTTCGTATCTTTAAATTTTCTTATATTTAAATATTTGTTCTAAATGATATATGTTTTTGTTGACTTTTTCGATTGTAGTTTTGCAGTTTGATTGAGATGGTCCTTTTGAGCCTAACACTCCAAGTCATTTTAAAATGGGCATGTATAAGGCGCAAAAATAATTATTCTGAATAAAAAAATGTTCTTAGCCTTTTCTTGTGCTAGAAGCACATTCTAAAATATTGAAATTAAAATTGAAATAAGCTGATACACAACATAGCACATATTAAAAATATATATGAAATATATATATATATATATATATTGTTATTTATTAAAATAAATAGAGAACGTTGCAGTCGGGCGTAAATAGCTGCGATATTCTCTGTTACCGATAAGTAACCAGATAACAGGAGTCAGAGCTCAGGGTAGGTTTAACCAATAAATTTCGAGCTTTAAAGGAGACTTCTCCAAGTTTGACTTTGTTTTTAACGGAAAAATGTTGGTGAAGTTTCCAAGTAATTTAACATCCAAATTTGGTAAGCTGACCTCTAAAATTGCGGGAAATATATGCTTTTTGGAATTCTAAGGAGGTTGTCATTATACTTCCAAATTTTGGTAATACACTTTTTTACAGAAAATTAGAAGGTAGAAGGTAGACAACTCAGATTTCCGATATAGATATTTAGGAGATGGGCATGGCCAATTTTGAAAACTATAGCTATAAATTGTGAAAGATATGTTGATATCTCGATTTGAAAATAAAAATTGTCCCGGTTCCCCAGCCTTCAAGTGGATTTTGAACATATGTGGATGGAACATATCCAAGTATCAAGCTACTTGCTTAAAGGATGCCAAAAAAAAGTAGCGTTCATACAGACAATATACACAAAGCCAATATGCCCTTGATATATTCAGTATCATATTATAATAATTGCTTAAGGTAGATCATAAAAGAGGCATACAAAATAAACATTTTTCGGAACTGGTTCGACAACTTCAAAGTGGCAGCAGCTCAGCGGCTGAGTTTAAAGATTTGTGTGTACGTCGACTGGGCTCTTAACTACAGATTTATTTACTTACCTACAATCGTATGTATATACTTACTAAAAGTTAAATGTCAAATCCGCCCTGTGATTGATTGTCAGTTCGGAATGCAGTGATATATATTTATATATATATATATATAATTATATATGTACATAACGAGTGCTATTTAAAAATCAGTCATCAGAGCTTAAGGGGACTGCCGATTGAAAGCTGCTGCTGCTGCTGCTGCTACTTGGCAAACGCTTAAGGCAGATTAACAATGACACATGCCCTTCATATACCAAAGCCCAATCTGATTGTCTTTTAATAAGACAAGCCTGAAAATCAAGTGTAACGCAAAGCGAATTAGATGAAATCTCTGAGAATACAATGCTGATGCTGGTGGTGCTTCTGCTGCTCCTGCTGTTGCTGCTGCTGCTGCTGCTGCTGTTGATGCTGTTCCTGTGCCCCGTATCAACATGTTACCGCCCGTCACAGCTGTCAATTGCAATGGCAGCACACAAGAGCCGGGAGAGCCAGCCAACCTAGTCGAGTATCAGCTCATCATCATCTCCATATCTGCCGAGACAGCTGTGACGAGGCAAAAGCTTCCAGAGCGAGCGCCTTAAAGACACGCCAGCTGTCGTCAGCCAACCTCGTCTTTGTCGTTGTTGACGTCGTCGTCGTCGTCGGCGTCGTCTTTAGCTCTCGCGCATTCTCTGCATGTAACCTTTGGAAAGGTTAAATGTGAGCGCCGCTTTCGCGAATTGTGCCACGCTAAGAGCAGCCAGCAGCCAGCAGTAGGCAGTCAGCAGCAGGCAGCATCATCATCAAGAGCAAGGCAAAAGGCAAAGGCAAAGGCAAAGGCTACCCCATGTTGAGCCTTTTGTTGCTGTTGCTGTTGCTGTTGCCGTCGCCGCCTGTTTCCTGCCCTTTGTGAGCGAGGCGGGGCGAGGCGCCGACGCACTGCAAAGCTATTGAGATATGGATACGTTTTATCCTTTGCATCGAACCAAACGCTGACTTCGCAGCCTTCGAACATGTTTGGCCATGTCACGTGCAACCGACCCAGCTACAACTCTGTCTTTCATTTTGTCTGTCTGTTTTCAGTATGCATGTGTGTGTGTGTATATGTGTATTTGTTTGTTTGTGGCAGAGCTATAAACAGCATAAGCATCTCTGTGTGTGTACTACATACAATACATATTTTTATATAAATGTATATATATGTGTGTGTATCTGTTTCTATGGCAGCGCGGCTGTGTTTTGTATATCAATCGCCCTTTGGGCGGCTGTCCGTTCCCAACTCCGCCCCGCCCTAGCACTTCAGGGAGCCAAATACACCTACTGCTGCCGCCTCCTCCTTTCTAACCAAAATCATAGCCGTTGGCGTTGAGAGAGCAACGCTGTTCAAGCATCTTCAAAACAAAACCTAGAAAAAAAAAGTAATTTTGTGCAACGATGCGACCCTTGGCCAAAAAATTGTAATGAGAAACCTTTTATGGCACAAACACATGCTCGCTTTTTGTCTTCTTGTGCTTGTTTTTGCTACTGTTCCACTGCCGCTGCTACTGCTCCTGCTGCTGTTTCTAGCTGACACCCCCTCTTCCCCCTCTGCACCGTTTCCTTAGCCCCCACACAACTAGTGTTTTGTAGAAGTTTGCTTGGTTTGAGTTTTGTTGTCTAATTTTATTATTTTCTGTTGCCTTTTCTGCATTTTGTTCTCTTGCCGTTTTGTCTACTTAAAGTTAATAATTTTTGTTGTTTATTAATGTTGTAATACAATATGTTTGTAGGTACGCTCTATATGCTTTTCGGTTTTTTGCTTCAAGTTGAATTTTGCTTTTTAATTTTTTATATTATATGACTTTATATATTGATATCATCATTTGTTTTGTAAGACACAAAAAAAAAAAAAAAAAACATAAATAAAAAACAACAGCTCAATGCAAACAAAACGAAATCAAATTGAGTTTTTGAGTATGCTTTTTTATTTTTTTGCTTTTCTTCTTTTGTTTTAGCAGGTGATGTTTTTTTGGTTGTTTTTTGGATGTTGGTAAACAAAAAAAAATGGAGTGTGGTAGAAGAGCCCATAGGGCATGAAAAATCCAAGCATCAGGCATCGAATTGCCCATAACATTGTAATTGCTTTTTGATAAATGAAGCACGCGCTGCACAGCTGACAGCGGCCACAAAAACAACAACAACAACAACAACAACATCGAGAAGAAACAACAGCAGAGTAAATTCTAAAGCCATTGAGGGAGAAGTTGGTGGCAGGAAGGGAAAGGAGATGGGTGTCGCATAAGACGACTCACTCAAGTGTTGCCCCCGAGAGCAGATTGGAGAGAGGGGGCCACGCACTCGGCGATACAATTTAAAATGTTGAAAAATGCTCAGCTAATTGGCAGTTGACAGCGTTGAGAGCATGGGAATGAAAATGGAAATGGAAATGGGTATGGGTATGGGAATGTGAATGGGTATGGGTATTTGTATGGGTGAGATCTAGGTGCCCAGAGATGCAGAGGGGACGATATAAATTTAATTTGGTTTATAAAAAGTGCTTGAGAACAACGAGTAGAATGACGAGCAAAGTTGAAACCCAAGTGCCCAGCCAGCCAAAGCGACTAACAAATGCCAGCCAAGTGCTTCATAGTCAACGTCCCAGCACCAGCAAGATAGAAGATATAAGAGAGATGTAGAGAGAGAGAGAGAGAGAGAGAGAGAGAGAGAGAGAGAGAGAGAGAGAGAGAGAGAGAGATAGGGAGCGACACCGAGCGACCCCAAACGCCCTTGTAGGTGAAGCCAACCCCTTGGTTAACTCAAAATGGAACTTGAGATAATGCAACTTGAGATTCTGCTTGGTGCCATGTTGTCATACCTTAAGCCTCCCACCCACCCAACATGGCTGGTATCTAATTTTTGTTGTTTTTGTTTTTGTTTTTTTCGCTGCTGCCTTTCCTTGTGCTTTCTTTGTATTGAAATTCAAAACAAATCCTCAAGTGGGTAAAATATGTAACAACGTTGAGGCTGTGCGGTAACGGCATCTTAAGATAAAAATAAAAGTGTTACATTGTTAAACAAATCATGTAATTGCGTCGAGATTTTACAAGAAGACAACGAAAAAGAAGAGCTATAATGCTTCGGGAATTTTGAAATGTTTGTGCAGCTTTTGTGAATAGAAATGCCGACATGGTAACCATAAGACAATATGGACACACATACAACATATACAGAAATCTGTACAAATCTGTTTGCTGCTTGAATAAATAGAAATCCATTTATTCATCCGAAACTGTCAAACTGCGCTTCGGAGATCAACATCCATTAAAAAACTATTATGGTCTAATTAAAGACAACGCATCAATGTTGAATTTATGACGAAAGAGCTGATGATGGTGCTCCAAGAATGTTGGGTTAAGTTGGGTTAAGAGCCAAATTATTCATTCTCAAGAGAATAGTGAAAATATTTCAAAAAACCACTCACACAAATATGTACATAAATGCATAAAAGTATGTAAATGTAAATTGTGCTGCAACACAATAAGTGGGGCGGTGGCATAGTCGAATCCCAGCTCTGTAAGTAGGTAACGCAGGGGGAGAAACCAAACCAATTGGATAAGGGACACACACACATATACACCCCAAATAAAAACTGCTCCTCTGCTTCTTTTTTTTATCGTTGGCATATTTTTCAGCTCCAATTTATATGGTAAGTGGTTATCCATTTTGTTTTTATCAACATCCATGGCACACCGCAAAAAAATCGATGAGTTTACTAGTTGGACAACCTGCGCCATGAAAAGCATATATATATATATATATATATATATAGCAAATATATATACAAATATATTCCCATGCCAACCCAAAACAAATACGTCTAAAATCCCAAATGCTGCAGAATAACAATTAAAATTATATTTACACAATAGAATCAAAATAATAGTAAACAATAAAGTTCTTCATTAACACATTGCATATTGAACAAAAAAAAAAAAAAAATTGAAAGGAAATCATTATAAAGTAATTAATTAATTAATTAATTAATTAATTATAATAATTACAATATTGAGACAAGAGACAAAAAAGATTTTCACAAATATTCTTATACATTTTAGTTAGTAATTTCGGTGTGCACCGAATCTTGTATGCTCTTTTCCCGTTATTTAGTTGATTTGTATGTATTTTATATGTTTATTGACAAGCTGTTATTAAACTTAGCATCAGACTCAACGAAAGTATTTTCTTTTTATTATTATTTTGCTTTGTTTTCTTCTAACTACTTTTTGCTACACATGTACGTTAGTATTTGCATATGTGTGTGTGTTTGTGTGTGTGTGTGTGTGTGTGTGTGTGTGTGTGTGTGTTGGAGTGTTGTGTTTATAGTTTTTGTTATCTAGTTTGTTTAGTCTATATGCCGCACTCTATTGTAATGTCTATCTAAAGCTATGGTTCAGCGTATTAAAACTGAGTTCAATTTCAATTTGGCAGCCTATCTGGGAATTATATTTGAACAATTGAACAATATATATATATTTATGTATTGTATTGTATGTATGTCAGTCACGAAAAAAAAACGATATATATATATATATATATATAATAATAATCTTAACACAAAGAACATAGCAAGAAAAAAAAAACATCAACTTGAAGTTGGTCCGATTTTCAAAAGCATTAAATTGCAAGTCTTAGGTAATATATTACTACAGACTTGTAGCTGATTATCATATAGATATAGATGTGTGTATGTATATGTATGTATGTAAGTATGTATATATCAGACAAACAGATAGGAAAGATTATGTTTAATATGGATCCAGTTGATTTCTTAGCCTCTTCTGCTGTTAATGCCACTTAAACTGTATAGGATACTTTGACCAGGAAAAGAGCTTGATAAGACAATATATATATATGTAAATGCATATGTATGTATGTTTATGTCTATATAGATTTAACAAAAAAAACAATTGTGAAAAAAATTACGATAAACAATTAAATAACTTATTTCAATGACGCTTAAATATTTACAGGCATTTTGCGTAGCGAAGCTTTTCTTTAACTTTTTTCTTTTTTTCTTTTTGTTTGTTTGTTTGTTTGTTTGTTTGTTGTCAAGATGCTCAAGTACCTTTTTCCATTGCACATAAGAAATTTAGGTTTGCTTGTTTTTGATTCGTTTTTTGTTAATGCATTTTAGCTAGGTAAAAACATTTTAAAAATTTTAAAAATATTTAGTTTTGATTTTAAATTTCTTTTTTTTGGTTGCTCATATACATATATATATATAAGTACGTATATATATTTAGACGACGAATTGAAAACGACATGCGATCTTTAAGATTTGTTAGTTTGTTTGTTTTTTTGTTTTTTTTAAGTTTTGAAAAAGCGACGCGACGAAAAAAAATTGTATGTTGCATAAAAATTTGTAGCAATTTGTTGCATTTAGTTTGGTGTATGTAGTTGGTTGGCCAAGGCCACTAGATTATGTCTAAATACTTGCATCTGTATATAGTATATGCAATATATGTATGTGTATATAACTATGATATATGTATATATATAGTGTACGTAGCGTAAATTGATGTATATATAGTTAATGTAAATATATATATATATTTATTTATATATATATATAAATTTATGACTGTTGTTGTTTGGCCTAAATACTAAAAAGGTAAAACTTAAACGATACGTTTTGAGCGAACTTTTTTTTCATCTTTTGTTTTGTTTTGTTATTTTTTGACTTGATGTGAGATATTTGCTTTCGATAAATACATATGTAATGACATATGTATATGGAGAAGCATATCATGTAGTTGTTGTAGATATATATGTTTGTTTGTGTGTGTGTTGGTGTGTACGTGTGTGTGTGTGCGCGTGTGTATGTGTGTGTGTGTGTGTGTGTGTGTGTGTGTGTGTGTGTGTGTGTATGTTATGTACAATTTGGGTGCAGAATATCACATAGTCAGACATATACGACTACAAGTTCTCTCATTTAGTTCACTTTGCTTTCCTCGGTGCTCATTACTCTCCTTCCTTCTCCAGTTTTGTGAGTTTTGTGCCTACACATGGAGCGTGGAGTTATCTATGGAAAGACGGGAGCGACGTCCGCTTAGCAGAGAATCGGTGTCCGCATCGCCATCAGTTGGCCGCTTGCGTTGCGGACGCATCAACAGGAACATGACCAACAGTGCCAGGAAGAAGGCCAACGCACCAAATGCCGGATAGACAACGCCACTCAGCTGACTGGCCGTGGGCAGTGCACTGATGATGTACACTCGGTCCGTGGGTCTAGCATTTTGCAATGTTTTTGTTGTTGCTGTACTTTTGGTTGTTGCGCTTGTTGTTGTTGCAACGGTTGTCGCTGCAACTGATTGAGAAACGGATAGGGGCAGCAGACTGCTTGCTGCCACGGACAGCAGCTGATGTGTGTCCACATTGAGCTTCAATGAGCGTCGCATCTGGCCCGTTAGCTGCAAAGGAGAACACATAACAAGGGCGACTGTGTGACAATATTCTTTTGGACAACAATCCATGTGGGTGTGTACGGTGCAGGTATGGGTTACTTGGTTACTTACCTTGTGCTTGCAGGTGACCTGTATGTTATAGACCGTATCCGGCCAGAGTGATAACTCGGCTCGTGCGGTGTCTGTTAGCAGGTTGCCCATCAGCCCACCGCCGGAGACCTCCCAGGTGATCAGACATTGACGAGATGCGTTCGCAATCAGCTCATCCCAGCCGATGTCGGTGAGGACCAAAGCGCCCTGTCGCTGGGCATGATGAACGCGCAACTCAAAGGGTGCCAATTGCCTTTGGCAGTTTTGCCAGCACTGTGTGTTGAAGAGAGGGGTATGTACTGACGGGTTAAGAGACGGTCGGGTGACGTTAGGTGCAAAAGGGCAGCATAGCAACATACATATGTACATAAATACATACATACGTATGTGCATGCATATGTACGAACATACATTGCTTAAAGTGTCGCTGGGTACATAGGACTTGGTGTAGAGAGTTGCCACCTTGTTGGCCACAAATTGGCAACGCAATTTCGACAACTGCCCCCAGCAATCAACAGCAACAGCGTTTAACCCATTATGGTGCACACCGTCCTAAAATACGCACACCGAACATGAACATGAACATGAACACTCACAAAGCAATCAATTCAATAACTGTACTTATTGTTGCATTTACCGTGTCTGTTTAAGCACAACTCCATTTTGGGCAGTTAACTATATTTAAATTGATTTATTGTATTTTCAAATTCTTCGTGCATGTGCTTTTGCAAAAAAGTCAAAACTATTTGAAAATCAAGTGATTTAAATAAAAAAATTTATGTAAACTTTAGTGTAAAACGAATTAGTCCGTTAAGCACTTTCTTCTCGGTAGATTGAATAAATTGATACCTAAACAAAATAAACTTGTTACAGTAAAAACTGATCTGCTTCAATTACAAACGGCGCAATTAACTTAAAAACTCTTTTGAGGCACACTGTGGCTTGAAAACATTTCTCATTTGGTGGCACGCTTATGGGTTAACGGAGTGTGAGGCGGGGTTGTGGTGGGGTCGCAATAACAATTATTAACTGTTGCTGGACTGTTTAGATAGCCATGGCTTAGGGCTATTCGGGCTGCTGTTATCGCTTCTCTACTCATCATTATTAAATAAGAGGAGAGGGGTGGGGAGGAGTGGAATGGGGGACGCTTTGCCATAGGCATGTACTTACATTTCTGCAATCAACGAAATCCGTGCAATAATGCCAATCCTTCGCAAACTGCAAACAAAAAGAAAAAAAGAAGAGCAGTGAGAGATAGAAGAAAAAGAGACAGAGATGAGCTAAAGAATGGGAAAAAGAAGAGCAGCGAGTCGCAAGCAAAAAAGTTAGTTAGTGGGCGTGGCCTAATCGAATTTTAAGTAAGCTAGAAAAAGTAATCAGGCTCTGCACCGCAGGCAACAGCGCTCGTCGACCGACGACGACAACGACAAGCATCCCAGCACAGCTCAGAATCCCATCCCAGTCATTATCAACAATAGACGCAAATTTGTAACTGTAATATAAAAGGCCTGACTGTAAAAAAAAAAGAAACGACCACAAATATACGACTAGCTGGGCTACTATGTACATATATATATATATATATATATATGTATGTATGTGTGCTTGTGTTTGAATAAATGACCGCAAAGCTGTATGGCGAATTGAAATTTTCACGCTGTCGACAGGAGATGAAACTGTGGACTAACTGGATGACTGCGACTGCCTGCTTAGCCTTTGTCAACTGTCGTTTTAGTTACGCAGCAACGACAGCTGGACGAACGAGCATCCTTCTTTGTCCTTTCTCCGTTGTCCGTTTCGTTTATGAATGAGCACGCAGACAAATGAATGAATGTGCTGATGCGAACTGAGACGGAGATGGGAAATGAAAGATGGAAGAAGTAAGAGAGAAACATCGACTTTGACTTTGACTGTCACGCTGACTGCGACTGAGATGGCGAGCGTCAAGCAGCACAAGCAGCAGCGGCACTTTGTCATCATTACACAATAAGGCGGCCAGATAAACGAGCATGCCAAAAGGAAAATCGCAAAGACAACATATTTTCCGCTCAATTGAATTTTTGGCCTTTGCGAAACAACTTGGGCGATAAGTAACAACAATAAGGCGGCAAATGAAGGAATGGATGAATGAATGAATGGGTGAGTGAGTGAATGAATGGCCCAGGCAATATCAATTAGAGATGGCAGCGTGATTTCATTGACCCAACCTAAATCGCCTCATTATCATTGTAGTTATCGGTATCGTAATTGAAACTGTTATTGTAATTATATTTGGAATATATTCCAGTATATTCCAATGAATCGTCCTGATGTTATTAACATAATGTATTCATCATGTATATTAATAAGTAAGGCTATTGTAAGCAAATTATAAATATTGAATGTTAATATAATTATATATTTATATGTATATATATCATATGTTTGTTTTATCGCTATATTTATTAAATTTATTTAATAGATTTATCATATACACGGCAAAATGATCGTAAATCGTGAGTCACGTGATCATCTTTCGTTTACAACGATTGTCATATACACATAGGAATTTATATATATATATATATATATCATATGTTTGTTCTGTCACTATATTTATTCAATTTATTTAATAGATTTATCATATACACGGCAAAATGATCGTAAATCGTGAGTCACGTGACCATCTTTCGTTGACAACGAAAACCAAACGCAGCACACGCCCAATGAAAACGCTGAGCAGGCAGAGTCCAGTTCAGTCAACATATTCCCGACATATTCCCTTCCCTTTCATTTCGCCTACCCCCGTCCACACATTTAGTTAAATGTCTTGTGGCCTACCTGGCATAGTTGTTGGCCCATATAAATTAAACGCAGGCAGCAGAACAACTTTTATATGCAATTGCCCACGGAATTGGAGAACGCTTCACACCCAGACAGACCCGGCCACATAAATTACCCATCCAGGTCAGTTTTGAGCAGTTTTATGAGCTGCCGGCTCAGCAACCAATGCCAATGGCCTATTGCCCAAATGGACAGTGGCCAGAGAACAGTAGTGGCACGTAATCGCCAAATGCTGCGCTTGTCAATTATTGAAGCCCTGTCGAAACAGATTCCACCACCAGCCAAAAGAATACGTGCTGAGCATACGCATCTAAAATTACGTATTCGACGGAGACGGAGACGATTTCTTACGACTCACACACACAGACACACACTGTACACACGTACATGCACCCCAACCGCCCTAAACAACCCAAAAAGTCAAAGGAACAAAGTCTTTGGATGCTGCCAACTTTTATGGTGTTAATTTGGCGCTGATTGAGCGACGTTCGTGTACTGCTGCCCTGTGCCAGGGATTAGATCCGGACTGGCGTGAAATTAGCCTCAGTGCATACAGTGACAGGAGCAGCAGCAGCAGCATCCCTTTGAATGCATTGGACAACCCTTAAGGGTCAACGGATTGCATTTGTGACGCCAGATGGATCACGGAACAAAATTTAACCACGTTTTTCGTAAGGCAAAAACGCCATTGATTCCCGAAAATGAATTCAAGGAATGTATTAAAGTCACCACTTTTGATTCCAAATGCACAAAAAGGGCTTAAGTGCGTTCGAAAGCATTTTAAACAATCGCCAATCAATGTTCGTTATCGCTTTAACAAGACAACTTTAAATTGTATAAACATAATTTAGATGATATATCAATTTCAATTCTAGGCGAAACATTTTGAATTATAAATAACGACAAATTTCGTATTAAAACTGCAAAAAAATATAATAAAAAATTCATCAGATTTGGATGGAGCAGTAATCTAGACAACAACACTAATCCATGAAGACATGCCACATAAATTTAAAATTAGTTTTGACAGAGACTTATGTGTCCCAAAAAAATCATATTTTAAGTAATCAATCTCATGTCTTAGCTAAGTCCACGATAAATAGCGATTTAATATTTCAAATACTAGCGCAACAAGCTAAAGCCTTTAAATTATAGCACTAGTTACTAGTTAAGCATGGCTTGGAACAGTTTAGCTTATCTAAGTGTAGAAATCACGTTATTTTCCAAGCATTGAAAATGTTCTTCAATGTTGATTTTTTACTGATAATATTGATGCCTTCTGAATGGATGGATATTGTTTGGCTTATGTCTTTCAAAAACTTCTAGCTTCTCTTTTTAGTCATTTAATTGAATAAGTTTGTAGACTCAATCCTCAATCCCTTCAGTCGTAATTTTTTTTTTTTTTGGAAAACACACCCAATGGAGACTTACTGGATCCCCTCTCCATCCCAGCACTGCCTAATCTGTATTAGCAGCGCTTTGACTGGCATGGACCACCCAGCTGACATTGTCAACTGACAGTGGCAGCAGCTACCTGAGAAGCCCCGACGGCGACAACGACGGTGACTGCGACAGCGATGTCAGCGAACAGATAAAGGCTGGCAGCTACATTAAAAATAAAAGAACGTTTTCCCGTTGCCCATTCCGGACCTCATTTCCCTTCCCCTTTGCCCATCCATTTGCCTATGGTGTCTTGTGTGTAGCTCCGGCTGTGCCCATTGTCATTACCGTACTAGATAATTAGAGTTGTACCAAGTCGTTCCGAGCGAGTAGTTCGTTTGAGCAACTCTTCAAACATTGTCAAAATAATATATATATATACATTAGCAGCATAGTATAATTATGAATACTCTATTTAATTGAATAACATAGCTGAACTAAGCTATAGTGAACTGAACTCGACTCGTTTATTCTACGACCAAACGATAATGGAATTCTTATGAGCGTTCGTTTAGAACACAAAAATGAACTACTGAATTGAACTAGATAGTGCAACTCTACAACTTTTTCTTGGATGCACAGCTCTAACCTTGAAGTTAGGCTCAGAGCAAGAGAGAGAGAGAGTCAGCTCTCGCTTGTTGTTGTATACAAGTGTCCATCAAGTGCGGCTCTTATCTTTAGTGGCCTGAGCGGGGCTTACCTGCTGATAGCAGCTTTGGCGGCATCTGGTTAACTGCTTGCTGCCGAATAGCGTTGTTGCTGCTGGTGATGCTGATACTGCTGGTGCTGCATCTGTGTCCGCATTCGTATCCTTCGGTGACTGGGCCACAGCTAGGAGTAGAACTAGTGCAATTGACTGAAACATTCTTCTTCTTCGTCTGCTTCTTATTGTTTGTCTTGTTATTCTTCTTCTTCTGCTTGCAGTTTGAAGTGCGCGTGGGCGTTCTGGGTGTGGGCGTGGCCGGGAAGCGTGGGCGTAGACGTTAACGTAAACGTACGCCTGGGGCGTGTTTCACAGATTGATTAATTGATTGATTTTGTTTGTTTATTTTTGTATCAAGTGCTGCTTTTGTTGTTATTGCTGTTGTTGCTGTTTGGTTAGGTCCATAATTCGCGACGGCTGTGACGACACCGACGTCAACGCTGACGTCGGCTGCATTTAGTGAAGCAGCGCACTCAGCGCGTTTTATTGTGTGTATTGTATTTCTGTTGTTTGTTTTGCTGTTTTTGTTGTTTGTTGTGCTTGGTTGTGTGTGCGTGTGAGATTTTGGGACTACCTACTGCGGCAACAACAACAACAGTAACAATAACTGAACTAAATCGAAAAGCTTTAGCTCGCACATGCTGAGCTTGATACACGCCGAAAACAAAAGAGCGAGAGGAAAACTGTCAGAAGCGCTTAGCTTTTATTCGTTTTGTTTGTTTATGATTTAGTTATTGGTTAGTTTGCTTGTTAGGAAAGAAGAACAACAACAGCAACATGAAGAACTGAGTCCAGTCTGTGCGCACCTTGTTTGTGAGTTATATTTGTGGGATATCAGGTAAGTTGGCAGTGGGCACCATAACAAAAAGCACAAACAAACAACACACGACAACAATAAATAAAACGTGCACACACACAACACACAACTCAAGAGGAGCAGCCAGCAGAGCGGCAGCAAAAAAACAACACACACAAAAAAATAACAACACCAGCGGCTAGGCGACAAACGACGGCGACGGCAATAGCGGCGACTGCGAATGCGAAAATGGCAGAGGGCGAAGTCAAAACCAACCAACTTCGTCGAGGATAAATGCTGCACTAACGGAAAACGAAAACTGAACCAGAACCAGGCTGCGAGATAACACACAAATACACACACAACTCGCGCGCTGAACAGCACAGAGAAGCGTTCGGATTGCAGAGTAAAGGGCTGCTACACTCGCAGCTGCTTCAGCTAGAAAATGGCTAAATTTTAGCTATAGAATATCTATTGGAAAGTTTATGTTTTTATTGACAATTTTCTAACTCCTTGTCAGGTGAAATAATCATGTTTTTTTTATCATGTATGTATTTATTATGTAATTTATGCAAAATTGTTTCATATTACTTTTTCTATATTTAAAATAATGGTTGGACATTTTTAATCGCTTATTGGAAATCTATTGAGTTGCTCAACTAACTAGTTATATCAATGCCTTAATGTCTTATATGCATTTATGTGAAACTTATAACACCACGCGTAACTTGGAAATATAACTTCAATGTCACAGTTTAGCTGTATTCATAATGATTGCTTAGCCTTTTTCGGCAATTTTGGCTAGCGACACAATGCCAAGATTTTACAGCACTGGCCGCACATACTTGAAATGGGCGTCAGTCAGTGGTTGTTGCTCGAACACGAGATCCAACACCGAACTCGAACATGTTCGAATCGAAATCTGGATTGCATTAGTAATGCAAACGTGTTCGTGACTTTAATCGTATACGTAAGAAACAATTACCAATCATAATAATAATTAAAGTTATAGTGTATTAGTATTATCCAAACATGAACATCAAATATTTATTTATTAAATTATGCTAATAAATGACTAGACTACATAGTGAGATTGCCTTTCACTTGTATAGTCGTGCTCGTGCTCGAGCCGATTCGTGCTCTTTGAATTGAGAGCACGACAGCAGATCTAAATTGAATGAACACGGCAAAAAGACGGAGTTAAAGTTGGGCCAACGGAGTCACGGAGTCTGTGTGTGCCTGTGTTTGGTGGTTGGTTGGTTGGTTGCTCGCTTCGCCCAGTTGGGTTGACTTTGATGATGATATTGTTGGGGTGGTGGCACACCGTGTTTAAGGATTTAGCAATGGCTATGGATTTAGCTTTGGCTATGGGCTATGGCAATGGCTTTGACTCCGGTGGTGCTGGTGGTGGTGGTGATAGCCCCGCTTCAATGTCCCGGCATCGCGCGTGCATGCAGATGAATCAAAGCAGCCGCTGATTATAGCAACAATATGGAAATGCCGCTACCTCTCTCCACTGCCGCCCTGGCCGGCCCTGGGGTTATATAAGGGCATTGTTTATTTATATGCCATGCACATGTGCTTATATGTAGATGTGTGTATTGTGTGTGATTGTGTGTGTTTGGTTTTTATAACTTCCATTTGCCAAAGCATAGTAAATTCTTTCAAAGCGTGTACTACATTTATTATTTAAGCCACGCTCTTCTCACTCTCTCTTTCGCCCTGTGTTACTCCCACTACTACACCCAGCACTACCCTCCCGCTGCCTTTCCTTGTATGCACATTGTTCTAGCCACAGCTCATCGTTTGTGTGTCTGTCTGTCTGTCCCTCTGACTGCTGGTGTATTAGCCGCCACCGCCCCCCCCCCCCCCTTCCACCCACCTAACTCATACAGATCCCATCCCCCTGCAGAAGCAAAGGCAGCGAAAGCAAGAAGAGCCTGCTTTATTTGCATATTTTGACTTTTATGCGGCAAAAATATTACTTGCTGCGCTGCCACCAGTAAACAAACAGCCCCCATACACCCTACTCCACCACTCCTCCTGCTCCACCAACAGGCCACCCCTGCCAAAAACAAGGCAACGTTAATAAAAACGGCAGAGTATAAAAAAAGACCCAAAAAAAAAATCGAAAAACAAAACAAAAAATGAAAACGGCAAAAATTAAGGCAAAAACTTTTTTCCATTTGGCATGCTGCCCTCACACGCGCGGAACCCCACAAACCCCTCCCGTAAGAAAGTATTTGCACCACCATACAACAGCTATATTTGTATGTACATTTCTTATATAAGTCGTCTGCAAAGTTTAAAATTTGGGGCCTGACTTATAGCTTCATTGCAACATGTTGCATGTTTGAAACTGGCAAAACCAAAAGAACAACAACAACAAACATAGATCAGTTATCTAAGCATGCAAGGCACAAAAGTCTGACATACTCATAAATACTTGTAAAACGGTTTACATAGGGTTCACATAAATTGTTATCAAGTTAAATGCGCAAAAAAAATATTTAAATACATTGACCATATTATATTTTACAGATATGTATGTGTACAGTGACCACTCGCAATCTAGAACTAATGGCACAACATAATCGAAAAGTTTATGTTTTCTTTGCGAAAAAATAAAAACTATTCTGCGCTTTATAAATGCATTTTTTTTTACAAGAAGGAGACGTCTAAGAATAGATTTATGTATATATATATATATACTTTTGATCAGCATCAGTAGGCTAATCGAAGTGCAATTATCGAGCGTTCACTGCATCAATATTAAAAGCTTAAAAAACAACATAACCTTTGCCTGGGTTACTTTTAATTTATATGCTCGTTTTCGGTTGGATAGTTGCAAATACTTTTTGAGTTATGTCTCTCAGGCACGGCTGAAACATTTTAAAAGCCCACCATCAAATGATATATGCAAATACAAATACCGCATTTAATTCAAATTAGTAGTTTCAAAACGAACATATATTCTAGCATATGTTACGTTGTTGCCAAACTTATGCGCCTCTCTTCACCCCTCACCAAACTCCACACCATACTAAGATTATGGGAAGAAAAAAGACCAAAACAAAAACAAATACAAAAAAAAAGAGAACTTTGAAATTTATGCGCCCATTGCGAGCCATTTTGTAGTGCAGAACTTTTTAAAACAAAATTCCATTTTGCGGCTACCGCAATTGACTTTGTCGTTGCGGATGCCCCAACTGCGAACCAACCCCAACCGCTACCCCAACCACAATCCCACCTCCATAAATGCTATGGTCATAGAGAGATGCGGGCCAACTGTCCGACTTATTAAAAGCCGTTTTACACTAATACTAATTCATGGCAAGCTGGTTGTCATTTGTTTTAGTTTGATTTACGCATATTTGAAGCATGCGGCAAAGTTGGAATTGGAACTGGGATTTGGGCGTGGGAGTGGGAGTGGGACTGACACTGACACCAGCTGCATCTGGGCAAATGGAGAGCTTCCGGCTAGTGGCATATTCCCCAGAGTGATAAGTTGAAATGACGCACAATGAGCATATCCGGCCCAAGCAAGGGGTAGGCTGGGGCGCATAGGGATGCTTGGGAGTGAGCAATGAGCAACAATGAAAAAATTACAGCAACTACAAAAAAAGAAAGGGGTTATGGAAACAAAGAAGACCAAAGTCAAGCGATTCTCTTCCTCTCTATCTTTCTGCTTCTCTCTCGCTCTCTCGCTCTCTCTCTCTCTCCCTCTCTCTCTCTGTTTGCATAAGATAATAGGCAACCTTTTGCTGAGAAAATACAGCGAACCCATTAAGAAATTTGAAATTCTTCAAAATTAGCACTGAAATCGTGTACGATCGAAATGACAAAAATGTCGCAACAACAAAACTCTACAGAATAATTAATGGAATTTGTGAACTTACGGTGCAAATTCCTAAATCTGCAAGAATAAACGAGTCAGAATACTGTACTAACTTGTGCACAGCTACGAGATACCCAGAAATCAACTGTGAAATAAGATGTTATAGTTTTATTAAACAAATTTGTAATCAAAATGTTAATCAATAATATATCAAGATCACTTATGTATCAGTTTTAAAATTTGTGGCTTTTAGTGCTGTGGATTTTCGCCAAAAATAGTTTTCGAGAAATATATTTAAAACTTAAAGTCGATAGCTTTTATAGTCTCTGATATTCGCGTATTCGACTATGCTGTTGATTCCGATCAAGAATATATATGCTGTATGGAGTTGCAGATGGCTTCTTCTGCTTATTTTACATAACTTTGCATAAAACCATTAAACACTTTTTACTCATTCAGGGTTCAGAAACAGAAAGAAAATAGCATTTATTTCATTGATGGAAACGGCTATGGCGATGGCGATGGCTCCTTGTTCTTACTTGCCACATGGGCCGCAAATAAATTTGTCGTCGCTTGCCGTTTGCATTTAGCCCGAAATAGAGCAATTTGCATTATTCGCATTCGGGCAGATTTCGCTTAATGAATTGCACACAACTTGCCAAGACATTTCTTCTTTTAGAATGCATCACAAAACATTAAATACAAAGAATTAAAAATTCAATTGTGATAATACCGAAGACTGCATTTTCTTTAAGCCGCAAATTGTATACAACAATAAATATTTATAAAATTATGATTTTTGAAATTAAAGTCCATTTCGCATATTCAAAGCTTTTTTTGTTTCATTTCTCTTTAGATCATTTTTGTTAAAAAATATTTGAAAAACTATAAATTAATAAATACAAAGTGCAACAAGAAGAAAAAAAGACTCTGAGTCTTTAGTGTATGAAGAGGACACAATACATATGAACAGATGAACATTGTATGTCTCCGTCTGCCACTCTGCCTAAAACACATTATGCGCCCATATCGCGCTGATTCCGATTCCGATTACGAATCCGTATCTGAAGGGGTGTCACTGCCGTCTGCCTTCTGTGTCTGTATTTGCACCGTAATCGGAATGTGCTCATCTTCATCTGCCGTGGCGCGCGAGTGGACGCGTTGACTGGTTGGCTGCGTTTTTGGGATGCCCAATGTTCATTCGCAATGTTAATGCAAAATAACATTTGCATTCATGCCGATGTCAGGATGCCGCCGTTATAGCTGTTGCTGCTTCTGCTGCTGCTGCTGCTCTTTCCCCACCCCTCCCTGACGCATTACGCACTAACCACACTGCACCAGCAACAGCTGTGCTGATTCGCAATTTTTCGTTGTCAAACCAAAAAAAAAAAAAAAAAATGTTCCATAACTCATGTCACCGTTGTGTTCATTAAATTTGAACTGACTCTGGCTGGTCACCCTTCTGGTCCTGGTGCTTCTACAGCTGCTCTACCCTGCTCCTTGTACTGTTTGTTGCTGCTACTGCTGCTGAAGTTGCACCAGTTCTACCAGTTTCACATTTGATTGTCTATGTGCACATATGGTCAGCTCATTGTGTAGTCGCTTATATTGCCATTATCATCATCATGTAGCGATTAATGCGTCTCTTCTATTCAGATGTAAATGTATTTATGTATGTTTGTGTGTGTATGTGTGCGTGCGTGCCACATCTATCACAGCACACGTTGCCGGCCCTTTTACACTTTGGTGGGTAGGGTGGGTGCGAAATTGTTTTGGGACGTGCATCCCCTGCCACACTTTTAGCTATTTGTCCGCCGTGGTGGTTTTCATACCAAATTCTATATATAGCACATAATGCTGAATGCTTGAAGGCATTAACGCGTATTCACTGTTGTAAGGGAGAGGCGGTGTAGGTTAGGCTTAAGCTCAAGCTCAAGTGCAGCTTCATCAAATTGTCATAGGGCTATCATTATATAAATTAGAAACGTTGCCTGAAGCAGGTGCGGGCCAGGATAGGGTAAGACAATTCACAAAATGTGGTGACATTTTTGTTTTTGATTAATGAATAAATTAATTAAGAATTTCAGCAGTCAGCATCCTAACCATAGTTATATTATATATATGTACGCAGTTCTTTAGGAAACTCAAATTTCCTACTCATTTCGAGCAATTATTTACGCAATATATTTTTAAACATAGAATATTTTCTTCAATTTTCAAAATTAACGGAATACTTCCTAGTCGGTCCTTACCGACTGCGAAATAAGTCACACCATCTTAAGAACGGAATGGACAAAAAAAAAATGGAACGCCTTCCTAGTTATCTTCTTCGAAGTTTCGTAGCCTTAGCTCTCAAATTGCAGAAGATTAAAGCTATTCATATTTTGGTGGGGGGGAGTCGGAAATACGCTTGGCCGGAAAAAATATTATTGTATTAGGTGAGGTCCTTAGTAATCTACGGAAAATAAGAGCTGTGCGAACGTTTGGGAACGGGAGTAGGCCTGGCTTAAAAAATATGAAAGAAGGTTCCTAATAATCTTCCTTTAAAGTTTGATAACTGCAACTCTGACGTTTTGGCAGATATAGGCTTTAAAAATGTTGGGGCATGGCCCAACATATTTTTCTGGATTTTCCAATTTCGAATTATGTTTTACCGACATGTCCAAAGGATTTTTTTTTGTCGGTACTTAATGCCGGCTTCCAAATGACGACTCTCTGAAATGCATTTCATTCTAACGGGCAGGGGGCCTGGTGACGGAGGAGGGCATGACATGTGCCGATCATTGAAGCACATCGCCCGCAACCGGTAAACCAAATTTTGTGACTGGAGCATTGAATTATGGGAGATATGCGGCCTTATCCATTTGCGATTATCGATCTAATCGGTTTCTTAGCCTCCTAGACGTTACACATTATATGACGCGGGTGCAAACTTGTACATTTCCAAGATTCAAGTCTCTATCTATAAGAGTGTTAAAAAAAGTTGTGTCCATACAGAAGGACAGATTGGCAAATATCATATCGGGCATTATACAAAACCAATATACTATGATAATATTATTATTTGCTACACCTTATACGAATGAAATAGTTCATTATAGTATTCTCACACGTTTTGAAAATGAATATACCGATATATTATTTAAAATTGTATCTTGACCCGCCAATGCGATAACACTTAATTGAAAATGTGACCATGCGATAAATCATAGCACAACAACATCGATACAAACACTATGACAAATATACATATGGTCACACTTGGCCTTTTTCGTCAATTCTGTATTTGATTGTTAGTTCAAGACAATTGTTGAAAATAGTGTGTTATTAATAGGTTTGACATTATTCAGATTGTAAGTGAGCAACTCTCTAATAAGCACTGTAAGTAAAGAACATTAACATTACTGCGCTCTGCCGGAGCGTTGGGTAGAAAATATCCGTTTTCCTTGCGGCCACTGTGTTTTTGTAAGTGCATTTCTTCGTGGGTGTGCGTGTGTACTCTTCTCGAGTACAAATCAGTGCAAGCTATAGCATCCATACAACAAAGTGTCAAAGAAAACGGTCCAAAAAGAGGGGACACTCCACTCTCAAAGTGAAGGCCAGGTAATTATGATAGTCGGCGGTATTGCTTCGCCTTAGAGATCGGTGCATGCCGAATTTTATTCAACAAGGATACGCAAAATGGTATGGCTAATGCACAAAGTGCATTTTCATTAAATATATACAATTAACATGAATTACAAACATCGCTTATATTATGCAAAAAATTCTTTAATTCAAATATGCAAAAATCCGTGCATACCAAAATGTATATGTATAAAAATAAGCATGTATATGCATTTTTTTTTGATTATGTGTCAAACAGCTGTTTGCCATCTTCATTATGTGCTTAAACGTAAATAAAGTGTGCTAAATGAGCAGGTATAACAGTATCAACTGGATTTAGCAGAATGCATTTTGTTGATTGGAGAGAATTTTTTGCTAGTCGTAATTTCTTGCCATAATTCGTGTACGATATGTAGATCCTTGTTGAATCGCATGTGTTTCGTGCCATGATACGCGCCTACCTTTGCTTAGAAATCGAAAAAAATAATCGATGCGCTTTTGCAGATTCGACCACATCTGATATGAACTTTTTAAATGGCGAGCCCGTTCCGCCCGGCTTCGAGGAAGAAATGTCTGGCACGGCGGTCATACAGAAGCTTATTGAGAATCACAAAGACGGCGCGCTTATCGGCACCGAATATGTTGTCGAGTTGCACAAGGATGGTCAAATGCATCCCGATTATTTTTGTGTGCTGTGCAACACGTGCAACAATTGGCGCTCTGTATTCAACCACTTGTCGTCATTGGCGCATCGCCTCAACTTTCTTCTTTCTTTCTTTCACTTTCACAAGGCCTTCGAGCTGCTACATCAGTTGCGCCGCTCTCCGGGCAAATCCAGCCAATATATGTCCAGTTGTACTAATAAGTTAGTCCAACATATCGAGAATCATTATGGACGCAACACGCAAATCTTGGCCGTTGCTAGCGATGATTTTCGCCGTAGTCAATCAAAAATTTGTTCACAGGTACGCGATAAATTTCATTATGATGAATGTTCCGGGATAGATTTCGTGGACGATATGCGGCAACTGTTTCTCGAGTATCTGCCGACGGAAACAGTGAAAATTACGCCTAACTTAAATAAAGGTAATGCCAAGCCAATTGGCCTAGATGCCATTTCCAGTGATGACAATGAAAATGTTGTTCCACTAATGCTGAAGCAGTCTTCTTGTAAAAAAACTAGAAAACAGCAGAACGAACAGAAGCCGGCATATCGTGCAATTAATCGCTCACCACCCGCAGCCAACGAGAAGGGTAACCAGGAAAGCGGTATCAAGCCAACATTTGGGGCTGGGCTTGACATCAAGCAGCAACTGCCAACGCCCAAGGAGCTGTCGTTGCAGGCCTCGCAAATTGCGCAGGAGCGCTACCGTTGGGAGAAATTTCGCTGCCTGCTGGAGCTGCAATTGAAACAGCTGCGCGATGAGACGGAAACATATGAAATGAACCCGAAGAAGCACCCCGACTATTCGGAGGAGTGGAAACTGTTCTGGAATCGACGCTACAAGCAGCTGCAGGAGGAGAAGAAATGCGATCCAAATAGCTATGACTACAAGCCCGAATGGATTAGCTATTGGAACGGTCGACGCGTCGAGCTCTTTAACATTACCGTCAACAAGATCAAAAAGGAGCTCAAGGAGAAATTTAAGCTGGGCGAAGAAGACGAAGAGAACACCAAGGAGCTTATGGAACGCTATAAAATACGCATCAACAGTCCAAAAATTACAGGTGGCGATCCACCTACATCGGCCGCCACCGCTGCCGCCGCCGCCACCATCTCATCTTCGTTGACTGCCATTGTGCGCCGCAAGTCCAACTATCACGGACCCAATAATCGTAGCGGCAGCGGTGCCAAAACCGGCAGGCCAGATACTGTGATCAACATCAGCGATGATGATCAGCAAGTACCGGGTGGACGGACCTCTCGTCCCACCCACCGTCCACCGTACGGCCGCACGTTGTCGATAAAGCGTGCACGGCGACCGATGACGTCACACAAGAGTCAGCGTTCGCGGTCTCGCTCCTCAGTGGCCACTAGACGGCGGCAGCGTTCACGCTCCAGGTCGCGCTCGTCGCATCGGCACAGCTCGCGCCCGACATATAGCCGCGGGCGTGACAGGCCGCATCATTCACGCGGCCACGACGACAGGGACAGGATAGGGATAGAGAAAAAGAGAGGGAGAGGGGGCGCGATAGAAACGATAATTACTACAGGGAGCATGGCGATAGTTATAAGCGTTCCTCGCGCACCACTGAGCCCATGGAGTCGTTCCAGGTGCTCGATTCGCGCTCTTATCCGGTATACAGTCACTCCGCTAGCGGTCAACGTTCCTCATCGCCAACGGGTACCAGTATGACTGGTGCATCCAACATAGTTGCGGAACCTGTTGAAGAGGCGGCCGAAGGTCCACTGACCGTGGTTAGTGTGCTGCGCATGCTATCCGCATTGGAGGATCAGTTGGGCAGTCTCGGCCCCAAGACGCTAAATTTGCTCAGCAAGGCACTGGCATTGGAGAAGATCAAGCCGAATTCCGCCGATGATCTGCTATTGGATGACGACAATTGTGTGTTCCTGGAAACCATCAAGGAGAAGCTAAAGGGCATTCTCTTTACGGAAGTGCTCGAAGATCCACAAAAAGTGCGCGTTGTGAAAAAGTTAGTCAGCAATATTGCGACTGTCACCTGCGATGCCACTCCAAAACGTAAGTGCAAAACAATACAAACTGAAAAGTTTTTAACTTTACAGATTCTATACCAAGTCCAATGCACATACATATATATATATATAGGTATATAAATATATATATATATAAATGTATCGGGGTAAGTATTTGTCTGCATATTTTTGTTGGAATCGGATACTCCAACAGCTGTGCATATTTTGGTCGTGTATTTGTGATCAGAATCCAAGGAATTAATAAAAAACCAAAGGCATTCCGTATCCGTAAACCTTGTCCTACTTGGGACCAGTTGCCATCCTTGGTCCTGTCAGAAATATACTTAACCGTAATTGTATGCCATCTGTTTGATCCGTTCGATACATCCTTCCTTCCATTAGTGTGTGTGTGTGCGTTTGAGTTCAAAATACGGTTCAGAGCTCGTAATTTTATCCCGCTTCGTGCTTTCGCGTCTTATTAATCCCTGTGCTTAGCTTGCCATGTAAATCGTGTAATTTGGATTCTTAACGATACTTATCCAACATCAGTTGTTTTTTCAGCCTATCCATTAAAAAAAACCTGCTCCTTAAAATGCCGACCTACATTTTAACTCATATGCCTTTTAGGATGTAAGACTCTAACATAAGGGCTGAATTTTGAATAAAATTAGAAGTTTACGTTCGACTTTAAACAACACTATCGCTAAATGCAAATTTTAATTGAGAAAGTCTTGCCAAAAGCGTTTGAGGAAATACAATTATATACATATATGTGTGAAACACGAATAGGGTGTAGTCAACACGATGAGACGACGTTTAGAATCGAACTGATCGCTCTGATGAGCATTTCTTTATTTTATACAAAAATCTTAAACCTAAATACATATGAAGCCGCTTGTAAGGCGACCTCATGTTATGTTTATTTATATTACCGGATTCGCTTGTAGGGCGTCTCCATGTGATGTTTATTCTTAAACTGAGCTGAGCTTTGAAGCGTTTGTATGGCGACTCAATGTGCGGTCTTCTCTTCTTAGAATAGCTGAGCTTCACTCTTCGACAAATGTGATGTTTGTTTATCTTATTTTAATGCAGCCACTTGAAAGTGGACTGTATATGATATTTTGCCATTAACAATTAGCTGAGCTTTGCAGCGCCTCATGTTCATTCTTGAACATATATATATATATATATATATATATATATATTTGTTTTAATGTGAAACTTTAATTTAAATTTATTGACCATCCGGGGAATACTATTATTTATGATCCAAAAATCGCCTTTGAAAGTAGCGCTTAAAATATTTTAAAATATATACACTATTTTATAGATATAATAATAATGTTTCCAACTAAAACTCTCTGCTCTGTGATCTAAGAAAAAAAGAGTTCTCAAGTTGTCGGTTCGGTAATTTATCTACGGATTTTTTTTCCTGAAATTCCTCTTTTTAATTACTTTTAACTGTGGGTTCAGCGACCGCAGATGTTAGTTTTGTGCAAAAAGTGCTGAAAATAATGGAAATACCACAAAAACCAACAAAAAAAATTAAATAAACGAAAGTATATAAAATGCTGGTTAAGTGACCACTGTCCAGCAGCTGGAAGCGCCGCACTTCACTGTTTTGAATTGTATGTAATCCTTGTCGTAATTGCTTTAATTTTAGATTGAGAACAATATCAATCAATTGTAATAATAAATTAATTAATGTCCTTTATTATGTTGCTCCTTCCTTCCATATTCCTCCCTCTAAAATATACAGTACTAGATGGTAAATTACCGGCACAGAATGAGGACAAACTCGTCGAATTGTCCCAGAATAAGAAGGAGTTCCAGCTTCCCTTCGATCGCCAGCTCGTATCCTCCAAATTGGCAAGCGCACTAATCGTGAATGGCGTGGATGACTTAAATACGGAGGATATGAACCGGCTGTTGCAATTCTTTACGTTGTTGGTGAAGACGAATCATAAACGACGCCAGACCGATCGTAGCAGCGGCCTCAACTTTGCCGAGGTCCCGCTTCGCCTAGGACTTGAGAGCAGTGCGACAAATGCTGAGGACGTTTCTGTTGATAGTCAAGATCTAGACATTGACCTTGCGGTACTGCTCAAGGAGGCGGAACAACAATTCTCCGCCAAGAATTTAAACACCAGTTTGGAGTCTAAGGCCAACATCAGCGATGCCAGCAATCATAGTATGGATTCCCTAACAAATTCCGAGATGCAAACGCTGCTGCAGAACTTTAAGTTTCTCTTAAAGGAGGAGCAGGTGCATCTCATCAGCCATCTGCGCAAACTGGAGCGACTGGAGCCGCAGCGTGTAGAACATTTGCGTAAATATGTTGACATTGCTGAGCTAAGCAGCGACGGTGAATCGTGCAGCGAATACCTATCACGACTCGTTGCCATCGGTTGTCAGTCCACCAACAGTCAGGAGCGTACAGAACATGCTGCGTCCAAGTCACTTCCGGCCAGCGCTTCGGCGGCCGCCACATCGTCGTCCCCCACTTCGTCGGCGGTGGCCGTGGCGGCAGTGCGTCGCAACGATGTGAGCAACGAACGGGAACAGTCATCGCCAGCGAAGCTGCAACGACCGAATTTTATGCTGGATGATGATGATGATGATGATTACAGTTTCGATGATCTACTGCGGAAGGTCAAGGATACAAATGGCCAGAAATCTCTAATGATTCAGACGTCATCTGCATCACCTAATTCATTGACTTTCAAACCGGCGTCGCCAAAGACTTCGCTCAAGGACATAGAGAATATAATTGCCAATCTAATGGGTACATTGACCAGCAACAGTAAGCAGGCAACAAGCGCAGCCAAAACAGAACAGAAGCAGCAGGAGCAACAACAACTGCAGCAACAACAACTGCAGCAACAACAGCAGCAACTACGCAATGTGCATGGCTTAATGCAAAATCGAGGACAACAACATTATCAGCTGCAGCAACGACAACAGCCATCATTTGGAGCCAATGCTGGCAGTAATTATTATAATTATGGTAACGATCAAATGTCGAGCGGTCCGTCTGGTTATCCGGGCGTTCCGCCCCAGCAGACGCAACAACAACAACAACAGCAGCATCCCTACAATATGCGCAATTTTAATGCATATGGTCCACCCATGGCTCCCTCTGGTGGCTATGGTGGTCAA
Source organism: Drosophila demipolita (assembly GCA_035042405.1). Classification (NCBI taxonomy): domain Eukaryota; kingdom Metazoa; phylum Arthropoda; class Insecta; order Diptera; family Drosophilidae; genus Drosophila; species Drosophila demipolita. The sequence continues at coordinate 1,198,850 of JAWNLI010000488.1, forward strand.
ATGAATCCCTGGGCCAATGGACCGCCATATAATATACAATATTATTCAGCAGAACTGTTTGTCGCCGCAGCAGCAGCAACATCCGCCGCACTATAACAACATGTATCAATGAAAAAAAAACGAAAAATTGATTTGTAATGTATAAAGTTAACTGAAATAAATCCTATTCCTAAGTCCTTAAGCTGTATACAGCGAAAAATAACATGTTGATTTTAAAGTGGATACTTTAAACCGCATTCTTTTTCTACATTTCTAACAAGAGCAGCGACTGTAAATCAATAAAATATATATTTTAATAAATCAGAGGGTTCTCCACTATTCTTTATCTATGGAACATATTGATTCAAGCCATTTTCATTGTGGTATTTTCTGTAGACAAATTGTATGTTTTTAACGGTTCAGCAGCTTGTATATATCTGAACTTATTAGGTTATTGGGCCATTTGTTACATTTAAATTATAAATACTGTATCTGCATGATATATAGTTATATAAGTTTAAAATTTGTTGCTTCAAAATAAGGAAAATAGTGACATAGGTGAAGATTTGCCATTGCTATAGTTTTTTGTGGAAAACAAAATAGTTTTCTGCACTCAAACCAATCAATGTGATAAATTTTGCTCGCCTTAGCGCATCTTGCTGATCAAGAATTTATAGGTCTATATATGTGGTCGGATATGTCTTCAAGAATATGCATAAAATGCATTCATATTCAAGATGGCCATAATTTAAATATTATTAATTTATTATTTTAACAAAAAATCATTCTAACAAAGAGACTCAGCCGTCAATGTATCATTTATATTCTAAAAAAATTCTATTGACCTGAGTAAATTGTGGCTGTAGGGCAGTTGCAGAAAGTCCACTGATTGCCCCTTAAAGATTTTTCCCAATTCCAGTTGGAGCAGCGGATGCAAAGATTCGCCACTGTGCTTATATATCCATTCGCCGGCATCAGTGCCTCCGGCAACATAATCGAACCGTTTTGGGCCACTTGTGGGTGAGCTGAGCCAATCCTGTTTGTTTGGCGACTGTCGATTGATCACATAGATGCCGTTCGCTGGTCCCAGATTCACAGTTAGCACACCATCCTTCAAAACAAAAGACACCGTTTGTTGGCATGATGTAACGCAAATGCAAAGTTGAATGCGAATCATTTTACTTACACCGTACGCCACATCGCTGCCAGCAGAGATCTGTGGCATTTTCGGTCAGCTCTTCAATGTAATCGTAGAGTGCATCCAACGTTTGGGAGCAGACACGGTCATAGGTGACGCTATCTAACGAGGATTCCGACTCTGGTTTGCTGCTACAGAATCTGGTTATTGGTTTACTCAATATCGGACTGATGTTGCCGGCAATAGTTCCATTGTTTAAATAAGTCCTTATTGCAATTAAACTTTTGTGACGATTTCTGTATACAACTTTTTCCGCAATTCGAAAATAAATACGCGCTCTATTCATCTTCCAAGCTAAATTGTTAGTTATTTACATGCGACTGCGTCAAACCAGAGTTGCCAACTAGCTAAATGTGATATTTCAGCTGACCCTGTTTTGTGTGTATTGCCGGCATGACAAACAAATGATAAACACTATTTTAACACAGAAGGTCAACAAAAAATATATTTATTTCTTTTTATCAACTAACAAATGTTCAGTCATATAAAATAATATGAATTACCGTCAAAATGTAATGTTTATTGGTTTTTCTTATTAACTAATTTTTTCTTTGTGCGCTTACGCCAAAAATAGTGCTGCAAACCATATCAAGTATCGCATAAGAAAACTATCGAGCGAGTGTTGTGACGCGTGTGTGTCATCGCCAATTTTCACTGTAGAGAAAAACCTATCAATGGCGTCCGCGTGAATTTACTACATGTATATACATTCTTTTGTTTTTACTCAAAATATATATAATCAATTTGTGTTTGTACAAAAAGGGTGAAGAATAAAAATCTACATTTATGTTACTAAACATGGCGTTGCCCAGCAACTACAAGCAAATCGCGCCAACTGGGCCGGCGACTCCTTTACCCAACGTTGGCGGGGGTGGAGGTGGTGGCGGCGGCAGCGGCAGCAGCCGATCACGTTCCTCAGGCGGCGGAGCTGGTGGCGATCGTAATAAGGATCAAACGCCAATATTTACGCACAGCAACTATGGCAATCCAGCGTTCACACCACAGAAAGTGACCAAATCATCGAGCAGTAAAACGCAAAGCGAGTCGCGTTTGCCAAAGCCACCGAAGCCTCCAGAGAAACCAATTTTGCCATATATGCGGTATTCAAAGCGTGTATGGGACAGCGTTAAGGCACAGCATCCGGAGCTTAAACTTTGGGAGCTGGGCAAAAAGATTGGCGCCATGTGGAAGCAGCTGGGCGATGAGGAGAAAACCGAATATATTGATGAGTACGAGGTGGAGAAACTTGAGTACGAAAAGGCATTGAAGGCGTACCATCAGACGCCCGCTTATCAAGCCTACATTTCGGCCAAATCAAAGGTGAAACCCGAAATAACCGATGTCCATGAAACACCATCGCGTGGCGGGGGCAGCAAGAGTCAACACGAGCGTCGCATTGACATCCAGCCGGCCGAGGATGAGGATGATCTGGACGAGGGGTACACGGCCAAGCATATGGCGTATGCACGTTACTTACGAAATCATCGTCTCATCAACGAGATCTTCTCAGAGGCTGTAGTGCCCGATGTCCGATCCGTGGTCACCACACAGCGGATGCAAGTGCTCAAGCGTCAGGTTAGCTCGCTAACCATGCACCAAACGAAACTGGAGGCCGAGCTGCAGCAAATGGAAGAGAAATTTGAGGCGAAAAAGCAGCGTATGCTCGAGTCTAGCGATGCATTCCAGGAGGAGCTCAAGCGTCACTGCAAACCAGCTGTGGATGAGGACACATTTCAAAAAATGGTGCATCGCATGTATGAGGACATTAAACGCGATCGCCAACGTATAGAGGATGCACCAAATCGCTCCAAGGAGGAGGCACCACAGCCGCCGCAACAACAGCCAGCGGCACCCGAGGCGAGTGCTGCACCTAAACCAGAAGCGACCAAGCAACCAGTTGTTGTCACTGCACAGCCAACGCCGCCTCCGGTGCAGCCACAACCCCAAGCTCCACCGCCAACAGCGCCAGTCCATGAGCTGGCAAGCAAAACTGATCCGGAGCCCATGGATATTGAGCCAACGGCGAAGTTATCTGTGCCGCCGCCACCGCCCGTTTCAACAAAGCTTAACGACAAACTGGAGCTAATTGAGCCCATGAAGGATCCACTAAAATCAACGTCGGCGCCAATTATCGCTTTGTCCGGCAAGCAAGCAAGCACGGCGACGACAACAACTCCAGCGGCAACGCCACCGCCTTCGCTAGCAAACGAGCCACCAGCAACAACGCCAACTCCGCCGCCAACGCAGCAGCAAACACCAGCAGCGGCAGCAGCAGGATCAGCGGCGCCACAAATGCATCCATCACATCCGCATGTAGTTGCCGGGGGAGGAGGTGGAGCGCAGGCGGTGGCGCCACCACCATCTCCATCACCCGGCCAGTCGCATTCATCGCATCCGTCAATGCCACCGCATCTGCAGCAGCAACAGACAGCACCTAGTGGCATGCCCGGTTTGCCGCCACCGTTGCCGCATATGGGCTATGGGAACTATGGTGGCCCACCCGGTGCTGGACCTGGTCCTGGTCAGCACTCACACTCGCATACACACTCGCACTCGCACACACACTACTACCAGCCGCAATATGGGCATGGGCCGCACTCGCGACCCCATTCGCAGCCCTATTATTCCCACCTGCCGCCCTATCAGCCCTATACGCCGCTGCACTTCGCCAGGGAGCAGCAGCATGCTGGTGTCACTGCTCCAACAGTTGTGCCCCCACAACAACAGCAGCAGCAGCAACAAGCGCCACCACAACAGCAGCAGCAGCAACAAGCACCACCACAACAGCAGCAGCAGCAACAAGCACCACCACAACAACAGCAGCAGCAACAAGCGCCACCACAACAACAGCAGCAGCAGCAGCAACCACAGCCGGGACAGCAGCAGCAGCAAGCACCACCACAACAGCAGCAGCAGCAAGCACCACCGCAACAGCAGCAGCAGCAAGCACCACCACAACAGCAGCAGCAGCAACCACCGCCGGGACACCTACAGGAAACAGCTGCAGCCGCCGCGGTAACAGCAGCAGCAGGAGCTGCATCATCAACAGTAACTGTGGGTGGTGCTCTTTATAGCTCGCAACAACAACAACAACAGTCAACTCAAGCACCGCAGCAGCCACAAGTGTTGCCACAGCAGCAGCAGCAGCCATCACCAGCACCACAGCCAGCAACTGCACCGACAGTAGCGCCACCAGCAGCAACAGTCGCTGCATCTACAGCGACAGCATCTGCAGTGGCATCATCGACAGCGGCAGCATCGCCATCGCCTGGCGGCACACCCGTTGCTCAACCGCCGCCAGCAGCAGCAGCGAGCGAAGCAGCACCAACAGCAGCACCAGCAACAGCTAAACTCGAATCTGACAAACAGGAAACGGACTAAAGGCAGACAATGAACTTTCACGTCGATGTAAAAAACCTTCTACTGCACAGCGAGTTGTCATTGAAAACACAAAAACCACTAACATCATTTAGCATAGATTTAAGCATAAGCAACTAGTACTATAAATTATATATAAATTGTCTTTTTTTTCTTGGCATTTTACAAAATCAATTGAATGATTTTTGCGATTATTAGAAATACCATACCATATTTATTAAGTCGGCTTGAAAATTGATATTTTAAACAAATTGCACGCAAAAAAAAAAAAATATATATATATATATACAAAACAATGTCTTGATATATATCTACTCGGTAAATGCAGAATAGCAAGCCGTAATATGCATTTTGGCGCCAACAATTTTGAATAGCTGAACAATATGGCGCCATTAAAAAGCAATAAATTCTCGATAAGCGGCAAGTGGGTCAATCGATGTATTGTTGTATGCCGACAGTTGTTATGATTGCATTTCGCAACGTTTTACTGGCCGAGCAAAGTACATTTAATGCAATATCTGAGAAACGCAAGGTCGCTGCCCTATCATTGGCGATTTCCTAGCAATTTATTTCTTGCTGCTGTCGCAACAGCCACTTGTGCGCCGTCTTCTTCATCACCATCATTATTCGGTTATTTGCAGGAAAAAAACAACAAAATGAGCGACAAGGAATGTGATCCAGAGTATGCGGCTGGGACAAACTCGGTAGCGCTTGTAACCACACCGGACAAGGAGTCGGCCAAGAAACTGGCCCTGCACCTTATTGAGCGCAAATTGGCTGCATGTGTGAATATTGTCGGAAACATTGATTCCATCTACATGTGGGAGGGCAAAGTCAATGAGGACAACGAATGCCTAATGATGATCAAGACGCGCACCACTCGCATCGCCGAGTTGAGCAAGTTTGTGCGCGAGAATCATCCATATAGCGTTGCCGAGGTAATATCCCTACCCATAGAGGCAGGCAATCTGCCATATTTGAATTGGATAACCAAAACGGTGCCGGAGAAAGCGGAGAACAAAGACTAAAGTTGTTAAGCAAAAGCAAACCAAAATAAACGATTATACTCAATAAAATAAAGCTCCGAGGTTTTACTTTCGCTGACATATGGTGTTGGCGTTGCCAGACTAGCTGCAGCTTGTTGGTGTTTGTGATAGTGTAGCAACGACGTCTATAAAAATGCCCACATCAGCTATGTTGTAAATTAGGGATGAAATGGAATCGATAATATTTAAGTAGTGTGAGAAATCTTCTAACTTAAACTCAGCTTAATCTTATGGCTCATCATATGAACTATAAAAAAATGGGAACCGTTCTTAATTAACTTGTTTATAGTTGACTAATGTGCAATACTTGCCAAACCCATTGCGATTGTTGACGAAAACGATAGGTATCGTTGTGCTCAGTTTTATATCGATAGTTTTCCAGCTCTAATGTGAAACGCGCATGAAAAACAAAAAAACCTAATAAACGCATAATATTAGCATGTCTGAAGATGATGATGCAGGCGTGCATCGCTTGGAGGGATCCACGGGCGCGGAACAGCGTGGCGGTCTGGTGCTTAAGAAACCCAAGGACGGCTGCACCAGCGGCAGCTTCAAAAGTCCGCAGGGCTCCCTATTGGGCCTGGACAAATTGGCCGCAAAACGACGGGCCGAAAAGGCGCGAGCCGAACGCTTGATCTCATTTCAGGATAGCGAATATGATGACGGCGGTGGCACACCCTCCAGCACAATGCCAACAACTCCCAGCGCCAGCGAGTTCGCTTTCAAAAAGCCGGACACGAAAAGCTTCGAGAAGCTGAGCCGTCAACTGCGTGAGCACAAGGATGAAACACCCTCACACACAGGCGGCGTCTCAGAGAAGGCGCGCGAACGGCTGCGCGAGCACATTCAACGAGACCGTGATCGGCACAAGGGCGCCGTCCGTAAATCGTCGAGCGATGACTCAGACACGAGGAGAGACCGCGAGAGGGAGCGCGATAGAGAGCGTGATCGGGACAGACAGCGTCGCGGCGATGAGCGACGCAAGCGGGCACGCGACCAGGACCGGGAGCGTTACGGAGGACGAGAAGTTAGACGTCGTGAAGGGGATCGTGATAGAGACCGAGACCGATTCCGAGATCGTTCTATATCCGAGCGCAGCTTGCATACACCCAGGGAGCCGGGCACACCTGGTGGAGGCGCTGCCATCGGCAGCGTGTCAAACAGTTCCTGGGATGATGACGATGACGAAGGCAGCAGCCATCGGAAGTCCGATTGGGATTTTCCAACGCCACGCGGCGCTGGCTCTGGCTCTGGATCTGGCGATTGGTCCGAACGAGGCAGTAGTCGCAGTCGCAGCAGTCGGAGTCATAGTGCAGCGGATGATACGACGCGTGCGACGCCCGCTCATCGCTACAATCAATGGATGCACAATCGCAAGCGAAGCGGCGCCACTCCCTGGACAGGTGATGTCGAGTCGCGAGATCTTTGGGAGGAGGAGCAACGTCGCCTCGATCGCGAATGGTACAACATTGACGAGGGGTACGACGATGAGAACAATCCGTTCGGTGGCACCACCAATGCCGAATACTTTAGCCGCCGCGAAGAGCAGCTGGAGCAGAAGCGGAAGAAGCGCATCAGTGCCCAACAGCGTCAGAATAATCGGGACAATGAGCTGTGGGAACGGAATCGTATGCTCACCTCGGGCGTTGTCACATCGATCAATGTGAGCGATGATTTCGATGAAGAGGCAGTGGAACGTGTCCATTTGTTGGTGCATCATATTGTGCCGCCGTTTTTGGATGGTCGCATTGTGTTCACCAAGCAGCCGGAGCCGGTGGTGCCCGTCAAGGATCCCACCTCCGATATGGCGCTGCTGGCGCGCAAAGGCAGCGCCCTGGTGCGCACTTATCGCGAGCAAAAGGAGCGTCGCAAGGCGCAGAAGAAGCATTGGGAGCTGGGTGGCACCAAGCTGGGCAACATTATGGGTGTACAGCGGCCGCAGGACGAGGACGATGCCAAATATGACAAGGACAACGACACCGCCGACTATCGAAAGGATCAAAAGTTTGCCGATCATATGCGCGACATGCAAGACACCAAAAACGGTGGCGGCAATAGCGAATTTTCGCGCAAGAAAACTATTGGGGAACAGCGTCGCTTTCTGCCCGTGTTCGCCTCACGCCAGGAGCTGCTCAATGTCATCCGGGAGAACTCGGTGGTTATCATTGTCGGCGAAACGGGCAGTGGCAAGACGACACAGCTCACCCAATACCTGCACGAGGACGGCTACAGTCAGCGTGGCATGATCGGATGCACGCAGCCGCGTCGTGTCGCCGCCATGTCCGTTGCGAAGCGAGTCTCCGATGAGATGGACACACAATTGGGTGCGTACTGTCTACAGTACAGTCAATATATCAATATATATATATATATATATATATATATATACATAATCTATCGACGTTTTCATTCCTGATATTTGATGATAATAATAATTCAACTCGTATTTTGCAGGCAAGGATGTTGGATATGCGATTCGATTCGAGGATTGCACATCGGAGAGCACCGTCATCAAGTATATGACCGATGGTATTCTATTGCGTGAGAGCTTGCGCGATCCGGACTTAGACAGCTATGCGGCCATCATTATGGACGAGGCGCACGAGCGTTCCCTATCAACGGATGTACTCTTCGGATTGCTGCGGGAGGTGAGTTTCTGGTGTGTTGTCTGAGTGTGGTGTAATGTCCGTTGAGTGTGGTGTATTTTCGATTGAGTGTACTGTTTTCTCGATTGTGTATGATAATTTTTCCACGCTAATTTAATTAAATATCCATGCAAAACATTGCATTATTAAAATATCTTAGGGAAGCGTGCAATAATTTAGGGTCATCCCGGTCCGTTCTTGTATATATATATATATATATATATATATATATATATATATATATTTCATCAATAGCGAGTCGATTTAGGACTACTATAAACGCACTCTTAGAGGTAGAGACTTGATTTTGGAAACATAAACTGGCCTGTGCCTGCGTCAAAGTGCAAAAACTACACCGCTACGTTCACTAGTGGGCTGCCCCTGGCTATATCAGCGGTAGCTTTTGGGTTAGAGCTCACAAGCCGCTACACAACTAGAAAGCTAGCCGCCCAAAAGACGAGCAAAGCTCATATCTCCCATAGTTAAAAAGCTGCTCTTTCCAAACTTCGAAAGAAGTTTACTATCACCAAGCCTTTTCTTTGCTCTTTCGCATGCTGTAACTGTAAATTATTTGCCAATTTTTCTAAAACAAAACAAATTGAATCCTGTCTTGATAGCAATTTGACCTAAAGAAAGAAAAGTTTTCGTTTGTGATTGATGAAGTAAAACTAGTTGTTTGTTTACGTTGATAAACATTTAATAATATCCAAATATAAAGCATTTTACAAACGTTTCATATTCAAAATTCATATTGCCAATTTTAATGTATATATATCGGTATATAGTATATGTATAAATATTTTATAAATCGCTTAAGGGACTAAAACAAAAGTACACATTTATGTATGCAATCGTATGTATATATGTTCGTTATATTCCATATACTAATTGCATGATTGTAGCTACTAATACGTAATGTCGCGTTATGTTACGTTACATCAGGTTACGTTACGTTACATCACGTATATATTGTATTGGGCTGTGTGATGGATTTTAAGAATTGTGATTTTATTGCGACACAAAAAGGTATGCTACAAAAGGTGTTTTTATTTCTGCTTAGAGGTCTAAGAAAGTTTTATTCAGTATGTATTTAGTTTTGGAATATTTATGATTTACGGCTGCGCTTACATCGAAGAGAAACCAAAAAGGGGGAAAAATAGCGTGCCTGCATACTTCTATTTCTATTGCAACATAATAATCTAATATATTAGGAGCGTATAATAATAGTTATGATAATGCATAATATTAATGACAATGATAATCATAATCATATTAATTATAATAATAAAAAAACAACAAATTGTTCATAAGTCTTTTCAAATTTCACAGTGTGTCTCTCCTCTCTCTGTCAAAATATACAAATAGAATTACAATTCGTATTTTTTTTTTAACACATCTTTGTGTTGCATATGTAAGTGTAAATTATAGCTCAAGTTGCAACAGCAAAAATGAACAAAAGTCAGGTGTCTTTGAGTGTGTGTGTTGGTGTGTTTCCTAATGTGTGTTGTGTATATGTGTGTGTGTGTGTGAGTGAAATGCACGCTGTTTTGGGCCACTTTTGTTGTTGTTTGTATTGTATATCATTTATTTTAATACTGCTAATGAAATAAAAGTAACAATTTTAGAGCCTGCTCTCTCTTTCTCTCTATATATATATAAATATACATATGTAAATAAATAAATGTATTTGCATTTGTTGTTGTTAATTGTCGACGCTGTTATTAAACATGAATTATCTTATCACAATTTGCTTTGGATTTTGTTTGTTTCTCTGTATTTGAGCAGAATAATTTAAAGCAGTATGTACGCATGTGTGTGTGCGTGTGTGTGCACATACATGTATTAAATATGGAGTGTAATTCTGTGTGTGTATGTGTGCGTGTGTGTGTATTTCGTATTAGTTACTTTGAGTGAGAATAGCTTTTTTGCCTATTATTGTGCACCAGCAACATGCCCGCATTCATGCCAACGCTGCCCCATTTCACGCACTCGGACATCTGGAAGATATAGGGATTACAAGAAGTAATATTTGCATTTTTTTGTTCTTCATGTTGTTCTTGTTCTTGTTGTTGTTGTTGCACTCAAATGAGAAGAAAAATGCTGTTACACAATTGTACATACATACATCAATTTGCTGCTATCCAAGATGCCATTAATGAAATGATTCGTAAATTGTTAAATAGGTTCTGTTTCGCATTCAGATCAGTCGATAGTCAGACAATTATATAATGCTGTGAGCGTAGTGTATATATATACATATATATATATATATATATATATATATATATATATATATTTATAAATAAATAAATATATATATATATATATATATATATATGTATATATAGGCGTCAGTCGAATGCTTGCCCACACAATATATATATATATATATATATATATATATATGTATATATAGGCGTCAGTCGAATGCTTGCCCACACAAATACATAATATGTACATATGAATGTTTTATGATATTTAACATGATTTGTTGCTGTTGTTTTTGCTTTTACAATTATTTTCTTTAGTGTCAGTTGGCCAAAAACGATTGTGCGTATGTGTCTGTGTGTGTGTTTAAAGTTTTTGCTGCTGCAACTGTGTATGTTTTTGTGTGTGTGTATTGAGGATTAATTTCGTGTGTGGCGGGCATTTGGAATATACATAAAGTTGTGTGTGTTCGTACCTATATACATCAAAAGAGTATATAGATAGGTGCAAACTTATCAGTTGATCAAATGGAGCAGCACGTGATTAGCACTCGTGGTTACCTGTCGCTTGCGCACATCCTGCTGGCGACTGCCGTAGCGGCACCAGTACACAAAATGCTTATTATTGTTCCACAGACTCTGCCTGGCCTTGCGCGCCAGGGACACCTATCCAATATAAGATAACAAATGTTGGTTAGAAATCTGATGGATGCATACATTCTGTACATATATATATATATTTACCTGATTGCGTATGTCCTTTTCAATATGCGCCGTTTTCTCCTTGTCAGCGAAATTATTGATGCGCAACTCCCAGCCATGGCTCCAAATGTCGGCCAATGACATTTTGATCAGTTTGTATGTACCATTTTCGCGTATTTTCACAGAAAATATTTCAATGGTTTCCGGTTTTGGTTTATTGTCTGTATAAGCATTGCAAAAAAAGAGCACTTACGATTAATTTAATTTGAAATGATTGATTTGGTGCACCGGAATCTATGCATGCATCATCCAACACTAGCATCGCACTTTATCTATTGCTTTTAACGATTTCGCTACAAATAACAGATAAATGTGTATTTTCTATGCAATTTGTTGAAATCCTCATTTAACTTGCAGTATTTTATATATATTTTTTTTCTTTATTAAATGCAAGTCAAATTTCAAAAATTAATGTAAGCCAATTTTTAAAAGGTTTAGGCGCATACATATATATATATATATATATATTATATATATATATATATATATATATATATATATATATATATTATATATATATATATTTGTATATACAAAAGAAAAATACTGTTCTCGAGCAAAATCTATTTTGTTTTCCATTCAACTGCTTTTAATTGGGTAGAATGCAAATAAAAATCAAATGCATGAAATTTCCATAGCTGTTTTCATTAACACATATTGACTCGACTTTTCTTATGACACTTCTTCGTTAATGTTTATGAACTAGACCGCTTCAATTTTGTAATGTTATATTAAGCTTAAAGTATAACCCTTCCCCATGCTAAGGTGTATGTGCATATTTCACCATATGCTGCAATTGTGGGCCGTGAGAAAATGAACAATGGGAAGTGGCAGAAGAAGAAACCACTTGAAATGAGCTCATTTACTGATTGCTCATAAATTGCGTTTACACACACACTCACATACATCTGTATTGCCGTTGTTCATCTTTTTTTTTTGGTTCATTGAACGCAATAAAAAGCGGCACCTGTTGAGGCACTTTGTATGGCTCTGCGATAAGCCACATCCCAGCGAAACTGATAAGTGCTGTTTGTGACGTCATCGAGTTGGGTTACTTTACATACAAATCTAGATTGTATATTTTCTATATTGATATACGCCCAATAACAGTCAAGTGTTATACGAATACATATATTGAAAAATAATTCTTATTCGACTTGCGATACAAACATAATATATAAATGCAGCCAGTTTGCAATTATACGCGGACATGGTACAGCGATGTCCACAATGACATAGATGATAATCACAACATGGCATGCGACAAAGAGCGAAAGCTTTAGCAATTGATTGTTATGCACACCCACAAATGCAAATGCAAATACAAATACAAATACAAACACCCACCGCACTACACCACCATGGTGAGTTGTTGACTGCACGAGATGCAACAGTCGTGTGCGCCGTGGTGAATGCCGATGTTTTCATCAAGCTTTGAGCAAAGAGCAGAAACACACTTGAAGAAGTTCACCACGCGTCACAAGACTGAGACTTTTACAGGTCGATTTAGAGAGAAAAAAGGTGTATCCGTGCCTATCGTCACAAGAAGGCGTGCATTTTTTTTAAAATTATTTGTGTTGTTTACATTTTGTATTTGCACTGCGCATAAATTTGTATTCAACTGGAATGTTTTGGCCGCTGTCGGCGCAGCATTGTGAATGGTCATGCTGCAGTTCCAAATGGGAGAGCGATTTGAAAGCACAGATTGTGGTTGTATATATGTTTATATATATATATATGTGTACATATATGTATATTTACATATATATATGTATGTATATATATATATATATATGTATATTTACATATATAAACATATATATGTGTTTATTTGTTTATATATTTATTTACATATATGTGTGTTTGCGTGCGTGCGAATTGGTACGTCGCAAAGCTTGCTGTTGCTGGCACTGCTTGTCGCTTGCTTAGCTACCGCTTGAAATCTAAGCTGAGCAGTGAGCAGTGTTATTTGTCCGTCCGTACTCGAAAATGTTGACGTTGTTGTTATCTTCGATAAGAAAAAAGTGTACAAAAACATTGTACCGTACATATGTACATGTATACGAATTATTATTTTTATTGAATGTCATTTTGAAATATCAGCAATTGTCGAACTAGTTAGATTAGCTTAATTGCTTTGACGAATGTAGTTGTTTAATTAATCATCATCTAGCGAAAGAAAATCCAATTGCACTTTAATATTTTGGAGTCAAGTCTATGCACCTCATAATAGCTTCAAATAACGTCAACCATATGGATATTTCATGTGATTCTTTTCACTTTTCAAAATATGTAGTTTTAGCGAAAGAGAGCTTAATTTTCGACGGCAGAAAATGGCGGAATTGTAAACAACCGTTTGAGATGAGCTTTTTGCTCTCTCTATCTCTCTATTTCTCTTTTACTCTCAATTGTGCTCCCTGCATTTGCATTTATTTTGTTATGTTTGTACTCACCTTTGGCCACTTTGCAGAGTACGATGCCGTACCACGACGCCACCGGCGTCTCATTCTCGTCCTGCGTTTCGACAAAACTAATGCTGCTACTGCCGTTGCGTGGTATAATCAGTGGTGGGGCCAATTTAAGCGGTGGGCAATCGATGTCCAGTGAATTGACATCATTTGCCACGGCCGCAGCTGCGGCGGCAGCTGCTGCTGCTGCAGCCGCTTCAGCAGCGGCGCTGCTGCGCACCTCCACAATGAAGCCGCACTCGACGACGGCGCAGAAAATGCGCTGCTCTTCGGGTTTGAACCATTTCGATTCGCGCAGCTTTTGTACGGCGACGCTGCTGCCAAATGTGGCGTTTACATTGGCGCCGACGCTAAGCTTGTGTTGGTGGTGCTGCTGCAGCGACGGTGGCCAAATGGATGTCGGCGAGCTGGGCGCCGATTGTGAGTAGACGGCGCTCCTGCTGCTGCTTGAGCGGGGCGAAGCCGTTGCCGTTGCTGCTGTTGCTGCTTGATTGTTGTGACCCTGCAGTGGCCACCATTTCAGTGAGCTGACAAAACTGTTTGATCGGTTCATACTGTGGGTGTTCGGGGCGTGGCCTGTTTTGTTGCACACGCGCGCGTAACTTTCACTAATTCGCAAAAAACACACACTTGCAACAGCGCGCGCAATTGTCTCCTCTTTATTTTTTTTGCTTTTCTTTTTTACTCTTTCAAGGGGCTTCTTATTGCTGCTGTTGTTGGTGAGTTTTCTTATCGCTTCGACTTGGTGCCCGTACAATTTCGTTTGATCCAATTAGAATTTTCTTTGATTTTGTCGTATAAAACAATTAATATAAATATATAAAAAAAAAAAAACAAAAAAGCTCGACACGCGTGCTCTGCACTAGCAAAATTTGTGCTGCTTACAGCAGCCAAATAATAAATCACCAAAATTTTGTGTTTCAGTAAGAACAAAAAATAATAATAATAAATAGTCTGTGGTCGAGAGGGGAGAGTCTGTGATTCGCTGGCTTATTTGTTGTTTTACTGGTCTCGTTTCTGTATTATTTTTGTCTTTTCCTTTCTGTTTATTGTATTTTCTTTTCACACAGCGGAGTTCATTCGATATGTTCGTGTTTTTCGCCTGAACGCCGTTTGTTGTCGCTTCTGCTGCTGTTGTTGTCACTGCACCGCAAGAGACTCGAAAGCCAAATACCAGCGTGCGAAAGGTTTATTTATAACCTAAGCCGGTTTCGTTTTGTCAGCTAGCAAACGAGTCGTCGTCGGCTGCGTCGTCGCTCTTTTTGTGGAGAACTTTGCACTCTCTATCTCTCGCGCGCGCTCTCTTGGTTTGTCGTGGTGAGTTGCGTTGCTGACCCACCGTTGTACCCCCTTTCCTGTTTTGGCTACGGGCTTGTTGCACGTTCCGTTAGGCTTTGCGCCTTATGCAGCTTTATTCTTGTTGTTTGTGTTGTTACATTTCTGTAATTTGTTATCGCTATAATTGTATTTGGGATACGATTTTAATTATGTTATCATCGCATATGCAGTTGTTAAATAGCCAGATGCCGATGGCGACGTCAAGCATGACTGCGACGTCGACAACGTTTGCGACGCCAGCAGCAACAGCTGCAGCGGCATCACTCGCTGCTTGACCTTCTTTTTATTCCTATGAGAAATTTATATGGTTGAATTATTTTGTTAACGTCGTAGTTTTTGTTGTTGCTATTTTCGTAGTTGTCCCCGCGCTCTTCACATAGTACGCATACAAATATAGACATACATACATACATACGTACGTCACATGGCAGGCCGTCCCTAAAAATAAGCACAAATATGATTGATTTATGTCATAATGATAACTTGTGATAATTTCATTGTATTGGCCATTGTTGATAATACCGATTATTTCTGATACCAGTTGATAACAATCATAAATACATACATTAAAACTTTTATCCACATAAAAAAACATTTTAAAATAACTTCCCAAAGCTTAGAGTAAAATCAGTTTCAGTTAAAAGTTAATAAATTCCAGTCGGCTAAGAATAACAGCATATTTTGTCGGAGTCTGTGAAATCTGTTTTATAATCAATGTATAACTATTTCTATTTAATCATTTTTTTTTTAATAAATTGCTAAGTTTTCTACCTATAGCGCGAAATTCGTCAATCAACATTCTTTACTTCGAATTGCTCCACAAGGAAGATTCAGGTCAGATTCAGGGTATTTAAATGTCGATATCACGCATAAAATAACCTAACACACACACACGCTTACATTTCAACTAGTATAAGTAGCTAAGTGCACTGGAAAAAAATAACTTGTCAAAATCTAACAAACCTGCGAAAATTGACTACTAACAATAAAAAAAAATTCTCTTGAGTCAGAAAAAAAACCATAAAATGCAAGTAAGATTCATTAGCAAGCGATAATCGTACGGTGTTAATGTATAAAAGTGATCCTATTGAGTCATCAACAACGGATGCAAGCGAAACTCGCAGAATATCCAACATATTTCCATTAAAATTTGAGGAAAAACATTGCTTTAGTTCATAAGAACTTCAGAAAAATGAGATAAACTTGTTTGGTAAAGATGCAAAAGGGAACGTAAGCCACCAAAATGTAAAGAATTTTATATGAAATTAACTAAAAATGCAGTCATGTTTCTTGTTTTTGCACCGAATTTACTGTCCAGATGTTTATATAAGTATGTATGTAGCAAGTACTTATGGGCTAAGGATTAATCAATGGTCAAGGACGGGCAATAATCCATAAGAGACCTTACAAAACCGTATCGCAGATCGATATTGTCGAACAAAGCATGGACTTGGCTGTTTGTCATGCTTTTTTATTCGCAACTCTTTGCGGCAGTCACAGACACACACACACATACATACACACGTACGGTTAGACTAATCCAAGCTGAGTTTGTTGTTTTGGACAACAATTAATATGACCCATTAAGTTTTCAAAGCTTTAATCTGGGCCAAGTAACAGCAACTGCAATGCTAACAGCGCTGCAACGCTGCTGACGTTGCTACGATTTTCAATTATTGTTTTTGCCTATTTTTATTAAACGTTATTTATTTTATTTTATTCCATATTCAAGTATTTCATTTTGATTGTCCATTTTCGATGCCATTTCGACTACGGCACATTTTTTGTAACGCAAAATATGAGACAAGAATTTTGAAAAGAATTCCCAAATACAAGTTGATCAACGAGTTAGAATTGTAATTAAATAGATCTTGTATACAGAATGCTTAAAACATTTTGAGAATGACAAACTATTTGTTAAAATATACAGTAGTAGTAAATAGTAGTTTTTAAATTAAAATTATAAGTAAATCTAGTTAAAATTCTATTATTCAATTAACAATTTATTAATAAAATACGTAAACAGATATATTTACACTTATACAGTTGCGGTCAAAATAATGGTAGTGCTGCTTCTCATAGCATTTAATTAAAATAGGTCTCATATGGTAATAAAATCGAGAACTCTTCAAAATGAACAAAAATTTAATTCTATCAAAGAAATTTCAAATAATTTCTTTAAAATAATAAAGCTTTGTCATTTCTTAATGTTGATTTATCTTCAGTATTGATTACTTGTATTCAGATAATATTTTCATAATTTTTTATTTTGATTTTACTTACCATTTTCCATCAATATTAAATATTTTTATATATTTTTATATTTGGCCGGTGTAAAGGGTATTTAAAGAGTGGGACGATGACTAAATCTCTTCTTTCTCGATATTGTTTCAAGTTTTTCATTTACTCAAGTATTTTACAGTCGTCGTCGCCGACGTCGCTGTTGTTGTTGTAGACGTTGCTATAAATACCCGCAGCTCTGCAACTTGCTGTTGTTGTTTCTGCTGTTTGCCATGTTGTTCTCCATATCTATTTTTAGTTTAACCTTGTCGGGCAGTCGGGTAGCATGTCAAACTGTTGGTCGAGGGGGGAATATAGCAGGCTAGTGTGTAGAGGGAAAGGTGAAGAGAGAGCGAGAGAGAGTGTTTACTAGATCGCGTTGGGGATGGCGGAAAGGGGCGGCGGGATGAGGTGAACATGATTATGCCAAGTCGCATTTTCGCGGCCAATTGACTATTGCGCTGCTCAGTTGAACAGCGTTTAATTAGCTTGCTGACCAGTTTGCCGGTTTCTATTTACATAGTTGCCATAACTGCAGCAACGGGTTTAAGCATCTCTCTCTTTCTCTTCCCCCCATTACAGCATTACACATTGATACACTTTCTTCACTCGTTGTTTACTATTATGGACTGTTCTCTTTTTTTGTTTATTTATTTTATGTCTTGTGAATTGCGCAATCAATAGTATCTCTAGTCCTTCTAAGCTTAGACGTAGGTCAGTGCCCAAATAATGTCATACATATACACTCGACCGCAATAAAAGTATATGTATATAGACAGCACCATACACACACACACTCACAGAGAACAAGCAACCACTGAAGAGTAACCATAGCAAGTCGCAGCTGTTTCATTCGCATACAGAAAATTTAATACCCTATTATATAATTTACATATTACTTGCAATATTTGACATATTTTCAATTACAAATTATGTTGTGCAATACACAATACACACAATAGTTAAGTTCTTGATTTTCATTTAATATAGCTCTTACATATTTTTATCATAAAAATAGTAAAAATTACTAGAATAATCCATCTCCACTCATTTTCGAAGAATCACGAAAAGTGTATTCAAATATCGTTATACTCATTACTTGTTTTTGTTTTTTCTCTCTTTCGCATATTTTGCGATTGTGAGTGTAAATTTTTTGTCTATTGTGCACAAATTAATTCATACATTACATTAATACTTACAAACATCTGAGTGTATGTATTTCCATTCACATGCATATAAACATTGCTCTCCTTAATGCACTTTGGCTGGCTGTCTATTTGAGTTGTTTGAGTATTTTTCAATAGACTGTGAACTCTGCTATGCCAGCCACCTGTATTTGTTTATATTGTATTGACCAACCTGATCAATTTGGCAAGTGGCAGGCGGCATGTGGCGGTAGCTGCATAAATTATAAATGATGAGCGAAAGCAAAACACAAATTAAAAGCCTGTCAAATTTTAAATAATTAGCGCATGGGTCGAAAGCTATTTATCTACACATTTAATATATAATATATAAAACACAGATATATAATGCGTTAAAGAAAACTCGTTGTTTTTGCGCTCCGTTTTTTGTTAGCCTCTAAGACATTTTGTCTTATAGGCTTGAGCACTTTGCAATGCCATCGATATGGTGGCATAACCGGACTTTGGTCTCATGTCAAAACTTCTTAATCCTATTTCCGATTTGGTTTTCGCTTCGGTTCTTTCGCGTTTCTTTGTGGCCCAACAAGGTTTAAGTAAACAAGCCTTAAGTAAATGTCCAAGCTTAAACAAACCTGAAGAGAATGCATTTAACACACACACATTCTCATTTTATTGGGAACTTTTGAGTTTTAAAAATGCAGCAAACGATTGGCCCAGCAATGGGTCTCGAGTAGCTATCGCTGAGTGAGGTGAGCTTTCTGTAGCATAGCTTACTGCGAAACACATTCGATCTAATCAAGCGAGGGAGTGTGAGAGACATCTGCAGGTCTGACATAAAGACACCAATTGATTGGTACAAAACTCATGCTTTTTATGACCACCTGTCGCAATCGATTGTAATTGTATATGTATGCACACAATCCACTCATATATAAAATATACATATCTGTTTGTAATCCTAAACCGCCACAGTTGACGTTCACGTCGACGCCTGCGTCTGTCATTTAATCTGCTCTCAGCTATTTTTAGGTTATTGTACAACACAGGCAGCATTGCGAGACTAAACAACAGCGGTAGTAACAACAAACAAGATGAAAATATGTAAATAAAATTTGCAAAACCATATCGCCGACGATTTCTTCCTGTTGCCTCGATTTGGAGGTGTGCCTTAAGCACATACGTAATATCGATATAAGTATTTATGTATGCGTGTTGCTTGCACTTGGCGGAAGGAAAGGACTACTTTCAGCAGCTGTTGCTCTTTGTGGTTTTTGTTGGTGTTGTAGGACGACGATCCCAGTACATAAAATAAATTGAATCTAAAACGCTGCTATCCAAGCACATGGGCATTTATATGCATGTATGCATATGTGTGTGTGTACATAATTCCAAGTTTGAAGCTTCGTCCAACCCACTCCCAAAACCACTGGAGCATTAGTCCCACTTATATTTTCGATTTAACTCGCTCGCGCTCTTTCTCTCTCTTTCTCTCTATTTTGTCTGTGCTGCGCTGCTGGGTGTTATTCACCTTCGGCTTCGGCAGCGTCCGCTACTAGCGCTGCTCATAACTCGTTTTGCGGCTTCATTGTTTGCCTTTGCCCACTTGTTCTGCCTTGCAAATATGCGGATAAAAACAAAATATGCAAAAATCATCGACCATTGATTACTGTTGGGTATTGTTGTTTTTTTAAATTTTTGTTTGCCACGGCATGTTGCTTATTTTTGAAATATGTAAATAAATTGCGAATTTTTTTTGGCTTTGTCTTGGTTGTTGGCTTGTGTTTATGCCTTATATCTGTATTATTGGGTGTCTGTCTGTGTGTGTTTGTCAGTTTTGTTTACATCTTGTTGTCGGTAGTTTTGCCAAAAAAAATATATTATTTTTGATACAACGTCACAACCACGTTGCCACTCCTCCAAATAGCAGCAGATAAAACTCACCTCAGCAGAAGCGCTGCGTTGCTCTCTCATTTTAAAAGCTTGACGCTCTGCCGCTGCAAAAGCTGCATATTTGCCGCCTGCCACCTAACTGACTGCCTGCCTGCCTACAAGCCTGGGAGCCTGCATTCTGTTCACAAACAAAAACAACATCAGCTATGTACTCAGTTCATCAGACTTACGAAAAAGCTCTTCCAACTCACCCATTCCGGTCTTTTGCTATATAAATGCACTGAAAATTGCATGCGGACATCAATTACATGGCTGCACAAAGATATGTATAAATATAAATACATACAAAAATACATAGATTTTTTCGCTGGTGCCGTTCAAACCAAAACAACAAGCAACAATTTATGTACATGCATACATTGTCTTGTGTATGTATGCATGTAGAATCGCTATAATTTTAAATATAAAAGTTTCAATACTCTTGATAAAAGTAAGAAATTTATAAATCTTGTTATTGGATTAAAACTTGTTTGTTGTCGCACAAACTGAACTGATCCGACAACTTCTAGCTAATGTATATATATTTGTATATGAAATATTAACCAGATCCTCGTCTTGATTCAGAGTGGAATTCGGTTCTTATATCCCTGTTGAGTCTGAAGAACAATTCATGATTCTGTCATTTAAAATTAACACAATTGCAAACTTTATACTTTTTGTGATTTAAATTTAACGGCGTAGTTTCTCATATATATATATATATCTATATATACTATAAGCAATCATGAAAACATTATTGCAAGAATATATTTTTTTCTTTCTTTTTTTAAAATAAATTATCTGTAGTTACTAATATTTTACTTGTGTGACTGTATTCCCAAGTTGCCTTATTTTTCTGAGTCGCTGTATTGTAGCAAGAAGATGCCAAGTGGGAATTACTTCACGTCCGACCTTTCTGTCTCAAGATCAAGTGCACAGAATCTAAAAGATTTGGCAGCTGATTTGATGTTACGGTAAACGTAAACGTCCCTAATACAATATATAATCCAGTTGGATTGATATAGACATGCATAGATGGAATTGCATTTTAATCTGGTTAAGTTTATCGGGTTCTAAAATTTTTTTTATGCCTTTTCTTAATCAAGATAGCCTGACATAATTGGTATCTATATATTGTTGTTATTATTATTATTAATTTATATTCTTTTATCGTATTGTTTTGCTTTGCCTCTGTTCAAGAATGAACATGAGACGCTGCAAAGCTCAGCTAATTGTTAATGGCAAAATAATGGCAAAAAGATAAACAAACATCACATTTGTCGATGAGTGAAGCTCAGCTATTCTAAGAAGAGAAGACCGCAAATTGAGTCGCCATACAAACGCTTCAAAGCTCAGCTAGTTTAAGAATAAACATCACATGGAGACGCCCTAAAAGCGGATCCGGTAATATAAATAAACATAACATGAGGTCGCCTTACAAGCGGCTTCATATTTATTTAGGTTTAAGATTTTTGTATATAATAAAGAAATGCTTTGCTCAGAGCAAAGAGTTCGATTCTAAACGTCGTCTCATCGTGTTGACTACACCCTATTCGTGTTTCACACATCCTCTGATAAATGCAAATATACAATTCTTGTCAACTGGGATGTTCGCTTCCACTCAATTATACAAATGACAAACATAGATATATGTATAAATATATATTTATTTTGTTTTCTTCTTTATCTTTTTATTTATTATTCATTGTAAATTTGTTTGCACAGTTTGATTGCCAGAGTCGCATGCAATTTCCTGCTCGATATGATGAAGTATTTTTCAAATGTATATTTATATATATATATATATATTGTATATTATTTATATTGATTTATAAATAATTTACACACATATGTGTGGATTTATCAAGACATTGCACTGCACTACATACAAATCGGTATTCACAATAAGAAATATCGCTTGTAAGTTTTCTGCTAGCAGGCACTGTGCGAATGGTGTGAATAAAACATCGTTGATAAAAATTAAACTGCATCTGCAAAATATATACTCAATCACAAATCCGTAAGTAAAAACAAATGTGTGTATGTATGTATGTATGTATGTATGTATGTATGTATGTATATGCTCATGTGAATATTTTAACTAAAGCCACAAACTTAAGTCAAGTGGCTTACTGGCCGCATTATCGCTATCAAGATTGATAAAGTACAACATTTCACAATAAACACAAACAAAAAGCAAAGAACAAGCGTGACTGAAAGAACTCGACGTGGAAATACCCTATACCAGCTGTTAGATATGCATATAAATAATCCGTTGCAAGCTATTAAATTTACATTTATTGAAAATATAATGTTGCCAGCTCTTTTGAGCTTTAAGTACAATCAACATCATCGATTTTTATCGATTTTTGTGCAATCGAATAGAGCGAAATGGAAGAAGAGTAAATATATTCATGCCAAACTTAGTGTCTCTTGCCTAAATCGTCAAAGGCAGCAAGTATAAATTCACCTCTTTAGATTATCATAAATATATATATATATATATAAAGGTTAAAGGTTTTTTCTCTTGTCTTGTCACAAACATTCTATTTCACAACTTTTGAACCATTTCGAATGGCTACAGGATATAAAAATAACTCGTTATAAGAATACACACAGATATACATAAAATCAGAAATATTGTATATAAAAGTGGGTGTGACCGCGGCAAATGATTTGCCTTAGTTGGTGTTAGTCACAGGTAGTCCAGCCGATAAAATATGGTGCATAATATATAGTATAGCAAAACCAAATCTTTTTGCACTGAGTCAAGGCAAAACTTATATTATGATCTGGCTTACCCGAATACTCAAGCAAAGTTTTTATCTTGAATTTACAAGTTTTTTTTTATTCATTTTCCTTATTCTTTTGCGTTAATCTGTTAAACACGTTTGCTTTTGATTGCTTTTAATGGTATTTGGATGTCACCTTTACAATTTGTGTATGATTTCGTCATAACTTCTCATAAATCATCATTGTCTTATTAATGTTAATTTATTAACATTTAAACCTACTTTATACAAAGATCATTTACAAAGGTATTTCGAAACAAAAACAGCAAAATTCGAATAAATTTTTCTGAAAACTGCGTTTGTTTTTCTTCATCGATTAATTTTTAAAATTAACTACTTTACATTATTTGTCCTTAAAATTATTCACTTTACTTCGTCGTGATTCGAATTCTAAGGTTAGACTCTCTATCAAATACCTGAAAGTGACAATCAACTTTTGTTAAGCACCATAAAGATATTCGGACAAAACTCACTGGATACGAGTGTTATTATATAAACAATTTTTCCCAAGATTAGATATACTAAACGTAATCAAGATTGTAAATGACTCATAAATGTCTGTTTATTTTTATTCAAATGGGATTTAATTGGTTATATTTGAACTTGAATCTTTAAGTTAAAGTTACTTTTGACATATTTTAAATAATAATTACAAGAACAAAAACGTTTATAATGGTTTTTAATTAACAGTGTAGTTTGTTCTGTATTATATCCAAAAAGCAATCGTTTCTAGAATTAATATTCACTTGTATTTTGCTTTAAATAGAAATCAGTTTTCTTTTATATATTTATATATATTGTTTAGATTACGTGAAGCTTCTTCAGGCTCTGAAACAAACTACAAAACATTTATAATATATGCAGCTACAAATCGATTGCATTTTGATGTACTTATAAACACATACGTAAGATGTACATGCCTTTGATATACATATGCTTTTAACTATCATCAATTCCATTTTGATACATTTTCCGCATATTGCTTAAGCTGTGACAGTTCGTAAGCATTATCTTTGCTTGTCCATTTGCCGTTTATTGAATGCATGTATTGTGTTGTACTTATGTATATGCATACATACATCTATCACATATTGCTGCATATCAAATTGGCATGGATTGGACATCGGTCGGCTGCAGAGATAATATTATTGAATCAGTGCGTTGGCGTTGAAGCAACAGCTCCAACTGTATCATAAATTATTTTCTCTCTATACTGCATACACACATGCATAAACACATATAAAGGCAGATATATAGAAGAGTGCGTCTCTCGATAAAACTCCGCAAAACATTTGTATTTGTAGGCTTGTTCTCCACCTCCTCCTCTCCCTTTAGGTATTAATCGCGAACTAATGCGCAATTTGCTCATAAGTTACTCATTGCCTCTGTTTGCAAATGTCAGCTTTTTTATGTTAGTTTTTGTTGTTGTTTGCATGAACAAAACTCCAGCCAATGCTGACTGCAGATACTTATGTTACATTGCACACACAGACAGAGCGTACAGGATCTGCTGCACGTCGCCATCAGAGCAAAGTTGCATACGTGAGTCGCATCATGTTCTGCCACCGCCGCCGACGCCGCCTCAATTTGGTACGAAGCGCCTAATCGAATAAACTCACTCGTGCGTCGACTGTGAGAAATCGTTAAATCGCTTGAGTCGCAGCCGAATTGTTCTCTCTCTCTCTGTGTCTTTCTTGAGAGCGTCGTGTGTGTGCGAGTGGTGAGTTTCGTGAAATTCAACACAGCACCAGTCAGGATATCCGACTGTATAGATTTTGCCAGATACAAACACTGCTCAGCTCAAAGCTCCGAGGCCGCTGTTCGGGATTTGGGTCATGCATCTGGGTATATACTATATACGCAACAATAGTCTTGCGGGTTAAGCACCTGGCCCAAGGCTTAAGCAATTTTGCGTAGAATGCTCTAGACTGAGTTGCTTTCTATTGTTTTTTTCAGCTGTCCCTCATACGTTCACTAATACAGTGGCGGTCATAATAAAAGCATTGCTGCTTTTGAAAGCATTTAATAAAAATATGTTTCATAATATGTTCATAAAATTGAAACCACTTTAAAGACTTCCTTAACGGGAAATCTTTGAAAATAATTATATTTTTTAAATACTAAACGCAGTGCAATTTACTCACTCTTTAAATTCAATTTTTAGAAATAATATTTAGACAGGGAAAACTGAGAATATTTCACTATTATATTTTAAAAATAATTTATTAAAATTAAATATTTCATAAACAAAAGAAAAACGAAAAATTTACATATTAATTAAAGTATATTTGATGTAATTTTTTTTTAAACATATTCCACTACTGTTGCCCGCAAACAATTGACCATAAATGGCATTCTTGACCTACTCAATAGGATTGTTCTAAGGCCAAAGTGATTTATATATATTTCTGAACATTGATTTTCTGTTTTTCACCATCCGTAATTAATTTAAATTTTCCTTTAAAGTATTATATCGATGTCTCTGTCTCTGTCTGTTTTGTAGATTGTGGCACGTCGCCATGACCTGAAGCTGATTGTGACGTCGGCAACGATGGATTCGACAAAGTTTGCAACATTCTTTGGCAATGTGCCGACGTTCACCATACCTGGACGGACATTTCCGGTGGATGTAATGTTTAGTAAGAATGCGTGCGAGGATTATGTGGAGTCGGCGGTGAAGCAGGCACTGCAGGTGCATCTGACGCCCAACGAGGGTGACATGCTGATATTTATGCCCGGCCAGGAGGATATCGAGGTGACGTGCGAGGTGCTCGAGGAGCGCCTCAGCGAGATTGACAATGCGCCCTTGCTGAGCATATTGCCCATCTACTCGCAACTGCCATCGGATCTGCAGGCAAAGATCTTTCAGAAGAGTGCCGATGGGGTGCGCAAATGTGTGGTCGCCACCAATATAGCGGAGACATCGCTAACCGTTGACGGCATCATCTATGTGATCGATTCCGGCTACTGCAAACTGAAGGTCTACAATCCCCGCATCGGCATGGACGCCCTACAGATCTATCCCATTTCGCAGGCGAATGCCAATCAGCGTTCGGGTCGTGCCGGCCGCACAGGTCCCGGCCAGGCGTATCGCCTCTACACCCAGCGACAGTACAAGGATGAGCTTTTGGCCCTCACTGTGCCGGAGATTCAGCGCACCAATCTGGCCAATACAGTGCTGCTGCTCAAATCGCTGGGCGTTGTCGATCTATTGCAGTTCCATTTCATGGATCCACCGCCGCAGGATAACATCCTCAATTCGCTGTATCAGCTGTGGATATTGGGTGCACTTGATCACACTGGCGCCCTGACCACCCTGGGTCGACAGATGGCCGAGTTTCCGCTTGATCCACCACAATGCCAGATGCTCATCGTTGCCTGCCAAATGGAGTGCAGCTCCGAGGTCCTCATCATTGGTGCGTCCACTCGATTAAGATTGTGTATACATAAATCCCTGAGAAGAAGCTACTTTGGCTGAGATAACTAACACAAAACACTCTGATAACTGTTCAGTTTTGGTCACATTCTAGTCTAACGTCTTAAGATTTTAAAATATCTTATATATACACAAATCTATATATATATATACATATATATATGTATATATATATATATAGCTGTAGAATCTGTATGTAAATAAATTTATCTGTTTTAATAATCAAATACGGAGCGATACTTTGCTACTTTGCTACTCAGCAAGAACACCATTTTCAACAGATTGTTCCGATAGCAACTTATCATCTTTGATATATAGCTTTACCCATGATGATAGAGACTTAAAAAACCTTAAATGAAATTGATTAAATTGTGGTCTAAACGTTTTGTTGAATTCATGTTTCAGTTTCCATGTTGTCGGTGCCATCGATATTCTATCGGCCCAAGGGACGCGAGGAGGAGGCGGATGGTGTGCGTGAAAAGTTCCAGGTACCCGAATCGGATCATCTGACCTACCTCAATGTCTACTTGCAGTGGAAGCAGAACAAGTAAGCAACACTTCTCTCTCTCTTTCTCTTTGTATTCCTCTCTAATTCACTCCATGTATCTCTGGCTCGATCTGCAGCTATAGCTCCACCTGGTGCAACGAACATTTCATACACATTAAGGCGATGCGAAAGGTGCGCGAGGTGCGTCAGCAGCTAAAGGACATTATGACGCAGCAGAAGATGAACGTGAAGTCGTGCGGCACCGATTGGGACATTGTGCGCAAGTGCATCTGTTCCGCCTATTTCTATCAGGCGGCACGTCTGAAGGGCATCGGGGAGTATGTGAACCTGAGAACGGGCATGCCCTGCCATCTGCATCCGACATCGGCGCTTTATGGACTGGGCACCACGCCCGACTATGTTGTTTATCATGAGCTGATTATGACCGCCAAGGAGTATATGCAGTGTGCCACTGCTGTCGATGGCTATTGGCTGGCGGAATTGGGGCCGATGTTCTTTTCGGTCAAGGAGACGGGACGCAGTGGTCGCGACAAAAAGAAACTGGCCGCCGAGCATCTCAAGGAGATGGAGGAGCAAATGTTGCAGGCCCAGCAAGAGATGGAGGAGCGTAAACAGCAGGCGGTCCACCGCGAGGAGCAACTGGCGGCCAAGCAGGAAATCGCAACGCCAGGCAATGCAACGCCCAGACGCACCCCATCACGCATCGGCCTCTAAGATCTAACAGATTATCACCATCATCATTATTCTGTATTTCATTTTTAAGCATATGTTTGTATTTGGACACTTCCAGCTCCACACAAAAAATTTCACTATGACCTGGTGTTCCTGGTGTGGAACTATGGAAATTTCGTTTTTCTTGATGAGGTTATTTTTAAACCACCCATAAACATTTCAGAATGCATTACTAGTTATTTTATATTTGAATAAATAAACAGAAATCAATTTAAACTCTAATATTATGAATTCATTTGGCGATACCAGATTCTTAAATACTGCATCAGCATTTAAATTTTCACCCCATAAAATAGAAATCATACAAAATTCATATAGCTTTGGGAATTGAAGAAAGCTATCAGAATTGATGGTGCAGTGGAATCTTGGAGGCCAACGCTGTTGACCTGCATTGCAGGATTATGAGGTCATCAGGCACTTCTAAGCATTCCACTCGCAGGGTGAACGGAACTAGCTCCAAGTTAGCTATGTGCCAGGTTATTAATCCTCTTTTATACATTTTTAATAATAAGAATCAGCAGTCAAGGTACTGGGCACGTGGTTGGCGGTAGTAGCACTGTTGCGTATGTACATCACATTCAGCACCTGGTTGAGTGCAGGGGCACGGCCCGCCAATGATGTTGCTCACCTTCTCATCCTTGGGCTGACAATCCATGCGCTTCCCGCCGTCATGTGCTGTGCAAATGCAGCGCATATCCCGGCAACTGGCGTGTTTATACTTGGCGGACTGCACGTCCGTGATGCAACTCAGTTCGAGCAGTTCGTCGGCTAAGGCAGTGCCATGGAGTTAACAGAAGCCAAGCAGTAAAATATGCTTTAGTTGCATTGTTAAAAATTTCTTTTCTGTAGTTAGGTGCGTACAAAACAAGAGGGCGCCATTAACCGTTACAATGACCATGCTTGTATTGATATACGGTCATTTTTGTGCCCGATATGGCAGCACTGCTGTTGACAGAACGTATAGCCCTTGCCAACACTGCGATTCTCGTAAATAACTTAATTGGTTGTGATTTTCAATTAAAAAAAAAAATTAATAAATCAAAATGTTCGCCGTGGACGTACTGCTAGCCCTCCACCATCTGCCCGACGGTAAGTTGTGAAGCGCAATGATTGTTCTAAGACCAGCGATTTTTTTTAAGTGATTTTTTCTAAGCGATTTACATTTATTTCTGAACATAGATTTTCTGTTTTTCACCATCCGTAATTAATTTAAATTTTCCTTTAAAATATTATATCGATGTCTGTGTCTCTGTCTGTTTTGTAGATTGTGGCACGTCGCCATGACCTGAAGCTGATTGTGACGTCGGCAACGATGGATTCGACAAAGTTTGCAACATTCTTTGGCAATGTGCGGACGGACATTTCCGGTGGATGTGATGCTTAGCAAGAATGCGTGCGAGGATTATGTGGAGTCGGCGGTGAAGCAGGCACTGCAGGTGCATCTGACGCCCAACGACGGTAACATGCTGATATTTATGCCCGGCCAGGAGGATATCGAGGTGACGTGCGAGGTGCTCGAGGAGAGCCTCAGCGAGATCGACAATGCGCCCGTGCTGAACATATTGCCCATCTATTCGCAACTGCCATCGGATCTGCAGGCAAAGATCTTTCAGAAGAGTGCCGATGGGGTGCGCAAATGTGTGGTCGCCACCAATATAGCGGAGACATCGCTACCCGTTGGTGGCATCATCTATGTGATCGATTCCGGCTACTGCAAAACTTAAGGTGTACAATCCCCGCATCGGTATGGACGCCCTACAGATCTATCGCATTTCGCAGGCAAATGCCAATCAGCGTTCGGGTTGTGCCGGCCGCACTAGTCCCGGCCAGGCGTATCGCCTCTACACCCAGCGACAGTACAAGTATGGAGCTTTTGGCCCTCACTGTGCCGGAGATTCAGCGCACCAATCTGACCAGTAGAGTGCTGCTGCTCAAATCGCTGTGCGTTGTCGATCTATTGCAGTTCCATTTCATGGATCCACCGCCGCAGGATAACATTCTCAATTCGCTGTATCAGCTGTGGATATTGGGTGCACTTGATCACACTGGCGCCCTGACCACCCTAGGTCGACAGATGGCCAAGTTTCCGCTTGATCCACCACAATGCCAGATGCTCATCGTTGCCTGCCAAATGGAGTGCAGCTCCGAGGTCCTCATCATTGGTGCGTCCACTCGATTAAGATTGTGTATACATAAATCCCTGAGAAGAAGCTACTTTGGCTGAGATAACTAACACAAAACACTCTGATAACTGTTCAGTTTTGGTCACATTCTAGTCTAACGTCTTAAGATTTTAAAATATCTTATATATACACAAATCTATATATATATATATATATATATATATATATATATAGCTGTAGAATCTGTATGTAAATGGATTTATCTGTTTTAATAATCAAATACGGAGCGATACTTTGCTACTTTGCTACTCAGCAAGAACACCATTTTCAACAGATTGTTCCGATAGCAACTTATCATCTTTGATATATAGCTTTACCCATGATGATAGAGACTTAAAAAACCTTAAATGAAATTGATTAAATTGTGGTCTAAACGTTTTGTTGAATTCATGTTTCAGTTTCCATGTTATGACCGCCAAGGAGTATATGCAGTGTGCCACTGCTGTCGATGGCTATTGGCTGGCGAAATTGGGGCCGATGTTCTTTTCGGTCAAGAAGACGGGACGCAGTGGTCACGACAAAAAGAAACAGGCCGCCGAGCATCTCAAGGAGATGGAGGAGCAAATGTTGCAGGCGCAGCAAGAAATGGAGGAGCGTAAACAGCAGGGGGTCCACCGCGAGGAGCAACTGGCGGCCATGCAGGAAATCGCAACACCAGGCAATGCAACGCCCAGACGCACCCCATCACGCATCGGCCTCTAAGATCTAAGAGATTATCACCATCATCATTATTCTGTATTTCATTTTTAAGCATATGTTTGTATTTGGATACTTCCAGCTCCACACAAGAAATTTCACTATGACCTGGTGTTCATGCCAGAAAGTAAACCATAAACAGCGAACTGCCTCCCTCTTTTCCGCCACACTTCTGGCAATATTCACCATCCTGCAGCAAAATCCTTTTTAATCGTCTTGTAAAAAACCAATTGAATATACAATATGAATCAAAAAAGTGCTT
Source organism: Drosophila demipolita (assembly GCA_035042405.1). Taxonomy (NCBI): domain Eukaryota; kingdom Metazoa; phylum Arthropoda; class Insecta; order Diptera; family Drosophilidae; genus Drosophila; species Drosophila demipolita. The sequence goes on from JAWNLI010000488.1 coordinate 1,229,834, forward strand.
TTTTGTGTGTTATAAAACTCGAACCCATTTTTGGGCCTTGCAACGCTCAAGTTTGTTTGTACGATTTATTGCTCTGCAATTAAAATCGTTTTTGAAATTTCCCAATAAATATGTTCAAATCGCTTCTTATTTTATGTTTTATTTATTATTCACAGTGTAGACAATTTCTTCATTTGAGTTCATGAATACCTTAGACATACATGAATTTTAATAAAATTGTGTAACTTTGAATTTAAATTATCGATGGAATATTAGACTGATGCAGTTATATAAAATACAATTTATAATTATAAATGTTGTTATAAATCTAGTCTCACTACTTCTTGTAGCTACTTAGTTGCCGTTCAAGTCCCGCTTGATTCAAAAAAATTTTCTACCTCGCATTATAAATGCCGGAAGATAGTTATCATTATACGATTGATTTTTAGCGAATGGACTATTGAAAAACACAGGTTTTTTGAGTTGTTCCACGAATTTGCTATCGAACAGATTGTTGCGTATCTTGGGGCTGCTGTTAACTAGCTCAGCCAATGGGCCAGTCTTTTTAAATTCAATGCTTCCGCATGTATCGATTGACTTATTGCCGTGCTGAGTCTGCTTGGTCGAGTTGTGGAATGTCGATGGTGTGCTCATCTTGGGCATCAACGGCATCAAATTCTGCTGGATGCTGCTGCGTTTCATTTTTAAAATTATTTCTTTTCGACCCAACTTATTACTACTCGGCGAAACTGCCGTCCAGTGTTGTTGTGGCTCCAGCATTTGATTCGCATTTTCTGGGAGAGTATATCGTTTTGGCGAATCTTTCGTAAACTGAAACATGGGCACCTCGGGCCGTTGCACCTTTTCATTTTTGAGCTTCTTGGCCAGTATTGGAGGCTTCACCATTGACAATCGCTTGTCAGTCTTGACTCGGTCCAATCCATCTTTGGCAATAGTACTCTGGGCATGCAAACTGGCACGAACATTGGATGTGGGCAGCATCTTTTCATCCGTGTCGATGCATAAAACCCGCTGCGTAGCCGACGTTTTTGAAAACACAGGTATTTTGAGTTGTTCCACGAATTTGCTATCGAACAGATTGTTGCGTATCTTGGGGCTGCTGTTAACTAGCTCAGCCAATGGGCCAGTCTTTTTAAATTCAATGCTTCCGCATGTATCGATTGACTTATTGCCGTGCTGAGTCTGCTTGGTCGAGTTGTGGAATGTCGATGGTGTGCTCATCTTGGGCATCAACGGCATCAAATTCTGCTGGATGCTGCTGCGTTTCATTTTTAAAATTATTTCTTTTCGACCCAACTTATTACTACTCGGCGAAACTGCCGTCAAGTGTTGTTGTGGCTCCAGCATTTGATTCGCATTTTCTGGGAGAGTATATCGTTTTGGCAAATCTTTCGTAAACTGAAACATGGGCACCTCGGGCCGTTGCACCTTTTCATTATTGAGCTTGTTGGCCAGTATTGGAGGCTTCACCATTGACAATCGCTTGTCAGTCTTGACTCGGTCCAATCCATCTTTGGCAATAGTACTCTGGGCATGCAAACTGGCACGAACATTGGATGTGGGCAGCATCTTTTCATCCGAGTCGATGCATAAAACCCGCTGCGTAGCCGACGTTTTTGAAAACTGATGCGCTTTTAGTGGTAGGCGGGTTTGATCAAAATTTGGCTCATTCGTCACATCAATTGGCTGCTTATCTGGAAGGGGTAAGCTCCAGCGTCGTCGTCCAATTAGGGTGGACATTGTTCGCATTGAGGGACAACTCAGGGATCTGAATGCGGAGCAAAGGTATGAGATAGATCTCGGCTTAACTATCTCTAAGTTAGGTGTTCCCATCAAGATACGAGGGCACTGGGAACAGTGACTGAAAGCTGTTAAAAAAACAAACATAAATTGCATATTCTTTCTAACTTATGGACAGAGTACTCACCTCCCCGATTTCGCAGCAATGTGTCAAATGCTTTTAGGCGATGCATTGTGAGTTTACCGAAAATAATCAACTATATAATTTGTATTTTTGTTTAAAATGCTTGCGACAGAAAAGCGATATCTTTAACTGTATGGCTTATAGAATTGGTTAATTTATATATGTGTAATGCATAAAAATATAAAACTTTTTTAAATTTTGTTTGAGCTAAAATAAATTAATTTTACTGTAAGCACTACTGAGAAGCACAGGTGACAATGATGAAAATATGTGGAAAAGACTACTTTGATATATTTGCGAAAACACAACTAACTTAGAGAAGTCAAAAAATAAAAATACAAATATTTTATACACATTGATGCATGCATTTTTCTTTAAAATCAAATGTACGTTGCATCCCGTATTATATTTTTTACTTGAATTGCGCAATTTTTATCAGAAACCTTCGAGTCCCAAGTATCTGTAAAATTAAAAAAAAATAATCCAAATCGGGTGCACGGGAAAACTGCGAGCTCCAAAAAAGATGTTGTCTTTCGAGATCCTTTCTGAAATATTCATATTATAATTATCAGACCCAGAGATTAATTCTGTATATCATTTTGAAAACCAAATGATGACAAAATGTACAATTGAAGATGTACAAAAATACATAAAAGTTTTCGCTCTACAATATTTCATTTCAGTTCAAATTTGCTGTGTGCATATGTCCAAATAGTGCTGTTCGTCTTCTGGCCCAGATGCTCCTCAGTTCTAGCATAGTATTTGCTCCGACAGCCACATCGATTGTTGTGACAAATGCCGCCAGCGCCGAGTTGTAGCTGGCATTGGGCATGTGTTGTACAGGTGGCGTTATATGTAGAGCCCGACACGCAGAGAGTCATGTTGTGATTGGACACAGATTCAATGTTGCAGCCGCATTTATTAGCCTCCGGCAAACAAGTTGAAGCACCAATATTTCCGCAAAAAGTACTGTTGAAGCAGTTTATATCTATGGCAATGCATACAAGTTAATTGATTGTGGTTTTTCTTTTTGGAATTGTTGGTTAATTTAATTTACCTAAGATGGCAAGGCATTTGCCCTGATGCGCTTCAAAGTGTTCTTTGCATATGTAGCGCTTCCGCGATGTGTGGCACTCGGAAAACGTGTCTGCCAACTGGCACTGACGCTGCATCTCACAGCGACCGTTGAGCGTCACCCGCTGCGGCAGGCATCGACACTTGTCCACGCTGGGCACGTGGTTGGCGGTAGTAGCACTGTTGCGTATGTACATCACATTCAGCACCTGGTTGAGTGCAGGGGCACGGCCCGCCAATGATGTTGCTCACCTTCTCATCCTTGGGCTGACAATCCATGCGCTTCCCGCCGTCATGTGCTGTGCAAATGCAGCGCATATCCCGGCAACTGGCGTGTTTATACTTGGCGGACTGCACGTCCATGATGCAACTCAGTTCGAGCAGTTCGTCGGCTAAGGCAGTGCCATGGAGTTCACAGAAGCCAAGCAGTAAAATATGCTTTAGTTGCATTGTTAAAAATTTCTTTTCTGTAGTTAGGTGCGTACAAAACAAGAGGGCGCCATTAACCGTTACAATGACCATGCTTGTATCGATATACGGTCATTTTTGTGCCCGATATGGCAGCACTGCTGTTGACAGAACGTATAGCCCTTGCCAACACTGCGATTCTCGTAAATAACTTAATTGGTTGTGATTTTCAATTAAAAAAAAAAATTAATAAATAAACAAAATGGTTCGCCGTGGACGTGCTGCTAGCCCTCCACCATCTGCCCGACGGTAAGTTGTGAAGCGCAATGATTGTTCTAAGACCAGCGATTTTTTTTAAGTGATTTTTTCTAAGCGATTTACATTTATTTCTGAACATAGATTTTCTGTTTTTCATCATCCGTAATTAATTTAAATTTTCCTTTAAAATATTATATCGATGTCTGTGTCTCTGTCTGTTTTGTAGATTGTGGCACGTCGCCATGACCTGAAGCTGATTGTGACGTCGGCAACGATGGATTCGACAAAGTTTGCAACATTCTTTGGCAATGTGCGGACGGACATTTCCGGTGGATGTGATGCTTAGCAAGAATGCGTGCGAGGATTATGTGGAGTCGGCGGTGAAGCAGGCACTGCAGGTGCATCTGACGCCCAACGACGGTAACATGCTGATATTTATGCCCGGCCAGGAGGATATCGAGGTGACGTGCGAGGTGCTCGAGGAGAGCCTCAGCGAGATCGACAATGCGCCCGTGCTGAACATATTGCCCATCTATTCGCAACTGCCATCGGATCTGCAGGCAAAGATCTTTCAGAAGAGTGCCGATGGGGTGCGCAAATGTGTGGTCGCCACCAATATAGCGGAGACATCGCTACCCGTTGGTGGCATCATCTATGTGATCGATTCCGGCTACTGCAAAACTTAAGGTGTACAATCCCCGCAACGGTATGGACGCCCTACAGATCTATCGCATTTCGCAGGCAAATGCCAATCAGCGTTCGGGTTGTGCCGGCCGCACTAGTCCCGGCCAGGCGTATCGCCTCTACACCCAGCGACAGTACAAGTATGAGCTTTTGGCCCTCACTGTGCCGGAGATTCAGCGCACCAATCTGGCCAATACAGTGCTGCTGCTCAAATCGCTGTGCGTTGTCGATCTATTGCAGTTCCATTTCATGGATCCACCGCCGCAGGATAACATTCTCAATTCGCTGTATCAGCTGTGGATATTGGGTGCACTTGATCACACTGGCGCCCTGACCACCCTGGTCGACAGATGGCCGAGTTTCCGCTTGATCCACCACAATGCCAGATGCTCATCGTTGCCTGCCAAATGGAGTGCAGCTCCGAGGTCCTCATCATTGGTGCGTCCACTCGATTAAGATTGTGTATACATAAATCCCTGAGAAGAAGCTACTTTGGCTGAGATAACTAACACAAAACACTCTGATAACTGTTCAGTTTTGGTCACATTCTAGTCTAACGTCTTAAGATTTTAAAATATCTTATATATACACAAATCTATATATATATATATATGTATATATATATATATAGCTGTAGAATCTGTATGTAAATGGATTTATCTGTATTAATAATAAAATACGGAGCGATACTTTGCTACTTTGCTACTCAGCAAGAACACCATTTTCAACAGATTGTTCCGATAGCAACTTATCATCTTTGATATATAGCTTTACCCATGATGATAGAGACTTAAAAAACCTTAAATGAAATTGATTAAATTGTGGTCTAAACGTTTTGTTGAATTCATGTTTCAGTTTCCATGTTATGACCGCCAAGGAGTATATGCAGTGTGCCACTGCTGTCGATGGCTATTGGCTGGCGAAATTGGGGCCGATGTTCTTTTCGGTCAAGAAGACGGGACGCAGTGGTCACGACAAAAAGAAACAGGCCGCCGAGCATCTCAAGGAGATGGAGGAGCAAATGTTGCAGGCGCAGCAAGAAATGGAGGAGCGTAAACAGCAGGGGGTCCACCGCGAGGAGCAACTGGCGGCCATGCAGGAAATCGCAACACCAGGCAATGCAACGCCCAGACGCACCCCATCACGCATCGGCCTCTAAGATCTAAGAGATTATCACCATCATCAATTTTCTGTATTTCATTTTTAAGCATATGTTTGTATTTGGATACTTTCAGCTCCACACAAGAAATTTCACTATGACCTGGTGTTCATGCCAGAAAGTAAACCATAAACAGCGAACTGCCTCCCTCTTTTCCGCCACACTTCTGGCAATATTCACCATCCTGCATGCAAAATCCTTTTTAATCGTCTTGTAAAAAACCAACTGAATATACAATATGAGTCAAACAAGTGCTTTTTTGATGTGTTATAAAACTCGAACCCATTTTTGGGCCTTGCAACGCTCAAGTTTGTTTGTACGATTTATTGCTCTGCAATTAAAATCGTTTTTGAAATTTCCCAATAAATATGTTCAAATCGCTTCTTATTTTATGTTTTATTTATTATTCACAGTGTAGACAATTTCTTCATTTGAGTTCATGAATACCTTAGACATACATGAATTTTAATAAAATTGTGTAACTTTGAATTTAAATTATCGATGGAATATTAGACTGATGCAGTTATATAAAATACAATTTATAATTATAAATGTTGTTATAAATCTAGTCTCACTACTTCTTGTAGCTACTTAGTTGCCGTTCAAGTCCCGCTTGATTCAAAAAAATTTTCTACCTCGCATTATAAATGCCGGAAGATAGTTATCATTATACGATTGATTTTTAGCGAATGGACTATTGAAAAACACAGGTTTTTTGAGTTGTTCCACGAATTTGCTATCGAACAGATTGTTGCGTATCTTGGGGCTGCTGTTAACTAGCTCAGCCAATGGGCCAGTCTTTTTAAATTCAATGCTTCCGCATGTATCGATTGACTTATTGCCGTGCTGAGTCTGCTTGGTCGAGTTGAGGAATGTCGATGGTGTGCTCATCTTGGGCATCAACGGCATCAAATTCTGCTGGATGCTGCTGCGTTTCATTTTTAAAATTATTTCTTTTCGACCCAACTTATTACTACTCGGCGAAACTGCCGTCAAGTGTTGTTGTGGCTCCAGCATTTGATTCGCATTTTCTGGGAGAGTATATCGTTTTGGCGAATCTTTCGTAAACTGAAACATGGGCACCTCGGGCCGTTGCACCTTTTCATTTTTGAGCTTCTTGGCCAGTATTGGAGGCTTCACCATTGACAATCGCTTGTCAGTCTTGACTCGGTCCAATCCATCTTTGGCAATAGTACTCTGGGCATGCAAACTGGCACGAACATTGGATGTGGGCAGCATCTTTTCATCCGTGTCGATGCATAAAACCCGCTGCGTAGCCGACGTTTTTGAAAACACAGGTATTTTGAGTTGTTCCACGAATTTGCTATCGAACAGATTGTTGCGTATCTTGGGGCTGCTGTTAACTAGCTCAGCCAATGGGCCAGTCTTTTTAAATTCAATGCTTCCGCATGTATCGATTGACTTATTGCCGTGCTGAGTCTGCTTGGTCGAGTTGTGGAATGTCGATGGTGTGCTCATCTTGGGCATCAACGGCATCAAATTCTGCTGGATGCTGCTGCGTTTCATTTTTAAAATTATTTCTTTTCGACCCAACTTATTACTACTCGGCGAAACTGCCGTCAAGTGTTGTTGTGGCTCCAGCATTTGATTCGCATTTTCTGGGAGAGTATATCGTTTTGGCAAATCTTTCGTAAACTGAAACATGGGCACCTCGGGCCGTTGCACCTTTTCATTATTGAGCTTGTTGGCCAGTATTGGAGGCTTCACCATTGACAATCGCTTGTCAGTCTTGACTCGGTCCAATCCATCTTTGGCAATAGTACTCTGGGCATGCAAACTGGCACGAACATTGGATGTGGGCAGCATCTTTTCATCCGTGTCGATGCATAAAACCCGCTGCGTAGCCGACGTTTTTGAAAACTGATGCGCTTTTAGTGGTAGGCGGGTTTGATCAAAATTTGGCTCATTCGTCACATAAATTGGCTGCTTATCTGGAAGGGGTAAGCTCCAGCGTCGTCGTCCCATAAGGGTGGACATTGTTCGCATTGATGGACAACTCAGGGATCTGAATGCGGAGCAAAGGTATGAGATAGATTTCGGCTTAACTATCTCTAAGTTAGGTGTTCCCATCAAGAAACGGGGGCACTGCGAACAGTGACTGAAAGCTGTTAAAAAACAAACATAAATTGCATATTCTTTCTAACTTATGGACAGAGTACTCACCTCCCCGATTTCGCAGCAATGTGTCAAATGCTTTTAGGCGATGCATTGTGAGTTTACCGAAAATAATCAACTATATAATTTGTATTTTTGTTTAAACTGCTTGCGACAGAAAAGCGATATCTTTAACTGTATGGCTTATAGAATTGGTTAATTTATATATGTGTAATGCATTAAAATATAAAACTTTTTTAAATTTTGTTTGAGCTAAAATAAAATAATATTACTGTAAGTACTACTGAGAAGCACAGGTGACAATGAAAATATGTGGAAAAAAACTACTTTGATATATCTACGAAAACACAACTAACATAGGGAAGTTGAAAAATAAAATTCAAATACTTTATACACATTGTAGCACGCATTTTCTTTAAAATCAAATGTATGTTGCATCGCGTATTCATTTTTTTTCAAGTTGAAATTTCGATAGCCACTACATTGCATGCTCATATAAAACTGGTTCCGATAACACTCAACTATTGTAATTTTTAAAGTGTCATCGATACTTTATGCAGTGCGCCACAAGTGTTATTTGCGAACATTGGTGGTATTACAGTTTTATGTTGACATGACGGGATATGATTTTCAAAGTAAATCTAAATAACCTATCAACGAAATAATATATCACTCCCTCCTTCGACGTGAAATAAGCCATAAAATTCAGTTTTGATGTTATCTTAAGCACCATCATTAAAATTAAGCCATATTTTTATTTGTTCCATTAATAAAATAGAACCATAATCCATTGCGATTCTAAGTTGATGTTCGAGGAATCAGCTTATACAGATAATCTGTCGGGTTAGGAACTTGAATGATTGAGCTATGTTTTTTATACCAGTTGTAACATATTTTGCATATCAGTATTGATGACATATATATCGACTTGCTTAGCAATCGATTACTTAATTAATCGAGTGAAAGAAAAACATAAAAGCATAAATGTATTTACAGTTAACAAACAGAATCAACTATAGCAGTATAAGGTGCAGTGTTCTGAAAGGAGTACGTACGAAAGTGGCAATAACAACAGCGACATTCTGTAAGTTAGATTAATTATCATTGCATTCCGATTTTATTTGCGCGCGCTGTACAGATAAAATTCTTTGAAGTGGATGTGTATTTAAAAAAAATAAGAAAAAAGTAGAATGCCGCAGTTCGGCTTATATGAAATATGAGTATGTATGCATTTGTGTTTTAGTGTGTGTGTGTTTGTATGTGTACCGCATAACAACAAATATTGACCATCAATGCCATAGAAACGACGCTGCGCAAATTAAATTAGAAGCATTGCAATGTAAACATTGGTGACGTATCCATTCATTCATACATACATACACATAAATACATGCATGTCTCCATCTGTGGCAGCCAATGCCCATTTATCAACAGCAAAAACAACTACCCTTACATCTATTAGACTCTTGCCACTCGCTGTCGGTTGGGCTATTTATATACAGATTAGTCTGCTTGTCGTAGACATTAATTAAGTTTAGGATTGGCTGCCAGGGCGTTCGGTGTAGGCGGTGTATAAGCTGTGTTATATATATATATATATATTATGTAAGACAGTGTCTATGTGCATTTTTCGAATCACAATGTCGAACTTGTCCCAAAGCAACATTTCAAAAAGTTAAAAGGCGGCCAGCAGAACATATCAATAACAACTAGCGACGATGCTCACGCTGTCACACTGACCCTGACCAGTTGTTGTCATTATTAGGGTGGAAGATGCGGGTGCTGGGGTGGTTTTATCACAATACAAGCTGTTACAGCGAGCGTTACTGGCACTGGCTGACCTTGGGCCTTATGCCGGAAACACATCACACACACCGGTCAAGTAAAATAGGTGTGAAGACGATGGCTTGTAAATTTTTATATTTATATTTATTTAAATTATAATTTTGCAAATACAATATGTTTGTTTGTAAGTGTTGAATTTAATTGAAAATCAAAAATCTCTAGCTTAACTTTTCTCTTGCACATTTCTTTGTTAAAAGTGCACATTAAAGTGGACTGGCCCCTGAGGTTGGCCAATACAAGGCGTTTGCTTTTTTTAAGTTTGTTTATTTAATACGGAATTATTTGACTACTACTGCTAAGTAAATGCTTCTGATTTTAATCACTCCACACAATTGGCACCCTTTGACTGGTGCCTGTTCTTCTAAAAATACACAAGTTATCATGTCTTAAAAACTATTTTACTGCCCAGGTGTGTATATACATGCATGTAAATAAATATATTTTATATAATCTCGATTTGATACCAGGCTTTAAAGCATTCTGTGCCAACCAAAGATTGGACTTTGAGCCCATAGCACTGTGAGAATTGGTGATAAGACGTTGAGAGCAACGACAAGTGGATTGAATAAACATAGACATATATGCATAAGAAGCTATAAACCTATCCTCACAATGAACATATATATAAATCTACATATATATATAAATTTATTAGGAAGAGGGATGATGAATTGCAAGTGGGATTCAAAGACCACTTCAGCTCTGCGATGGCGTTGCCTCTCAAATTTGTTCATTGAATATGTTTATTTGTAGTAATCAGTTTTCGCAATCAACAATTGAATTCTAACCTCAAATTGAATGCACTTGGAGAAATGACGAGCAAATAAAAAATTTCGCTATAATTGGCCAGATGCACTTGTAAACAAACCAATTTAGTACCTAAATTACAAAAGTGTAGATAATAGCAAAGAATAGACTCATTCAAGTCAGACATAACTAATCCGGCATAAAGTTGACGCCGCGAATGATAAGGCTGACAATCAAAGCAATAAAGTTAAAAGCATAAAAGCCAAATAGTACAGCATTGTTTTATTAGTCATCATAAATAGGAAGTCGGCTGGCTTGTTTATCAGCTCCTGTTGTTAGCGCAGCTTGATTTGGCTTATTGGCGTTGTTTGGTAATCAATCAATTTATAAATATTAATTAGTCTATACATTTGCATGTACACTGAAATACATATATAGAATAAGTGATTTCAAGAAAATTATCGTTAACCATACTGGCAATTCTAATCCACAGTGTAGCGAGTGGGGGTCAGCTGAAGAGTGCGCCGGAATCGGACGATGAACAATCTCGTGCAGGATTTACAGAACAGATATTCTTTTCTGGGTAATCTGTTCACTCACGTATGGAAATGCATTATTCGATCGAATATAAAGCTCAAACTACAACTGCGTAGCATTCAGTGGAAGAATGCAAAGGCCAAGTCAGGATGTGCCTACCAACCAACAGAGGTGAACACATATACATATTTCACAGTATATCACAGATCTAATTTTATTTTTAATGTATTCTCCAACTTTATTTCATGCGCAGATAGAGCAGGTGGCAAATGTCATAACTCATGGTATTTGGATAGTGCCCGCCGTGTTTGCGGTCATTAAGCTCTTTGAACGCTCCAACAGCTCTAGCCAGTATCTGGTGTCTTGGGTGTACGGCACTACCCTTTGTATGGTGTTCACCGTTTCTACATTCTTCCACTGCTCCTGTTACTGTGCCGAACAGAAGTGAGTATATTTAAAATATATCTATTAACACATTTATATACAACAACAATAAGAATTGTATCTGTAAGGCCGCCCAAAAGCCACGATGGATGGCCCACACTGGGCTGGCATACGTATCAGAGTTTGAAAAATATTTTGCATCGCTGCGATCGTGCCATGATCTATGTGTTTATAGCTGGTTCATACTTTCCATGGCTAACGTTGGAGAATACAGACAATTCGGCTATACTATTTTGTATGGAATGGCTAATTTGGCTAATGGCAGCGTTTGGCATTGCTTATCAACAGGTACTTTGGCTGTTATAAGTGTTAATTCAGTGTGTTTTCATCCACATCTTGTCCATTTACAGCTTTACCATGAACGCTACAAATGCCTGGAGACATTCTTTTATATTGTAATGGGACTGGGCCCAGCGCTGGTTGTAATGTTAACGGGCCATCATTTTAATGGCATGTTGAACCTAAAACTCGGTGGAGCCTTCTACATACTGGGCATTATATTTTTTAAGTCGGATGGCCTTATTCCCATGGCGCACGCCATTTGGCATCTTTTTGTGGTGCTCGCCGCCGGTTGTCATTATTATGCAATTTTGGTGAACCTGTATCCGAATGACGCCAATAGTCTAACGAACCAGTAGCTGAATAACGCCTTAGTCTTTGTGAAGCGCATGACTATAAAAGTAGATAGTCTTATGTACTTAATAGAAACTCTAACACAACCTTATGACCCACAAAAACTCCATTCCAATTGGAAATGATTTAGTTTATTATATCTCGAGTCAGCCGGAAAGCATTCCCTCCTACGTACCACCCATATAACTTACTGCTCCAAGATTAGCCAAATGTTTATGTTTTTTTTTTTAATTTATATAGAAATTATATTATTGAATGATTTATATGCGTTAGTTGAGTTTATGAAACGGATTTATATACCATAATTATAGTTGTAGTAAACTAGGATATTAGAAAATTCAATAGAAAAGATAACGAATTGTTAACATAGATAAACAAAACATTTCTTGTGATCAATATCTGCGGGCTTGCCAAAGAATTAAATGGTAAACAATTATTCTCAAATCATTAAAAATTATGTGTGGTGTCTATGGCGGTCTTTTTGTAGGTAGACCAATCCACCTATGTATACACATTCTGTAGCAACAAAACATTATTTTATGAAGTGACTATATGACTATGACACGTTATACTTACATATAACAAGCTCACATTTGAAAGTGTTTTTTTTTTAAGACTAAGAAATTGTACAAAATCTTATTGTAAATTATGATAATTGAATTCAACACTGTTGAAAACACTAGAAACCCGCCTAAAAAAACATAATATATACATACATACGTCATTTAATATGTATGAACATATTTAAATATATATATTTATATTATTCGTTTTAGATCATAAGCTAATCGTGAACCAATATCTAATTCAAGTTGTTGGTCTGTGGTTAAGTGTGCTATATTACTAAGTGTGCAATTGCTCAGGGATTACTTATGCATGCCGAATGCTCCACTCAATCGTGATGATGAATGATGATTGTGCTAATCACGAATTGAATGCGTTCGTGAAAAGAGCACGTAATTTGTATATGCAATTGTTTTACGGATGCTTCGCGAATTTCGATATAAATTATACAATGAATTTGTGCTGAGCAGAATTTATACAATAGAAAGAGTATGAAATGATAATTATACATTTATAAATTAGCATATATATTATTTTTACATTTACTAAATGTATATCTGTAAATCTATACAATAAATATGAACCTTGTATACAGGTTTTTTAGATTCTAAAAACTATCTAACCATATATTCATTTATACCATATATTATGTTGCAATGTAAATAAATAATTCTTGCAAATTATGATGCTGTCAGATACTTGAATGGAATATGTTAGTTTCCTTGGATATCGTTTGAAAATTGCGGCAAGTTATCAAAAGTAACATTAAAATACAGTGCTGTAAAGTGGCTTGCAATCCCCGATATTTCTACTATCGATAATGGAACAGGATCAGACCTGTATGGACTATATTAAAATTTTTTTAAAATTAAAATATAAGCTATATTGTTTGTCTTTTGAACAGAGACATTAGTGCCTTTATTATATAATATATTATATTAATAATATTATATATAATGTATTATAAAAATAGTTTCACATGAATCTTAAAATATCGAACTATCGACATGCATTAAACAGTCTGAAAAGTCAGCGAACAGTTTATATTTAATGGACAAGGAGAGGAAAGCCTATGAGGAGCTTTTACAAACAATAAACATTCGAGCATGCAGCTCTTCCACAGAGGTACATAAACACCTCCAACGGCAGCTGGAGTTTCTGCGCAACATCGAGAAACAGACGCCTGCTGGGCCATATGGCGCAAGCAAAGCGACGCAGCTGGCACATCTGCTGACAGAGGAGGCCCGTTTATATAGTTCCCATGGTGAAGAAGGCTCACTTAACCTGAGCCAATGGCTGCTGTGGCTAAACGAGCTGCCCCAGAACCGGAAGCAGCTGCTGGGCGATACGCAACCATTGCTTCAGTGGGTATTGCAACATGCGGAAAAGCGATGCGAAGTAGATGTTCTAAAATGTCTTATCTCACTGCTGGACACACCAGAGTTGAGCGCAGCATGCGAACTTTTTCAACGCTTGGTAGCTATTCCGTTACCAAGCAGTGGGGAGGCGGCTCTGCTACTCACACTCTGCCAGGAAAAGCTGTTCAGTGCACTGTGCTGCGCGAATGCGGAGTTGCAGGAGCCGGCATTGCATGTGAGTGGCCTGTTGGCCAATTCACTGTTGCAAGCACATTACGAGGGACGTTTGGTAATACGCACAGTCATGTCATGTCCTGAGCAGAAGGAGCAGGAGCAGTTAACACTGCTGGTCGCACACTCGCTGCAGTTGCTGCAGAAGATAACATCCCTGCATGCCGATTATGCACAACAACATGCGCCGGAACTGCTCGGCCTAGCACTGGCCTATGTACGATGCACCGCTGAGGGGGTAGGGTCGTCGCCGCAGCTGCCACATCGCGTCCATCCTGCGCAGCAAGCGGCCTCTTATGGCCACGATGAGGAGAATTTGGCAGGTGCTGTCAACCAAAACATAGCTGCGGCCGGTCGCCGCGTCAAGTCGCGCAAGATGCGCTCATTGAACAAACAGCGCAACAATGGCAACGTACAGCAGGAGAGCAGCGAGGCAGCAGCAACAACTGGGCATAGCCTTGGGGATCGGATGAAACTGTTGCTGCTTGGCAACAACGACTATGGCTGTCGAACTCCGAGCGGCGGTGATTCCGAGGGCGGCTGCACGCCCTCTTCCGATGGCGCAGGGGGACAACAGCTAGCAGCCAGCCAATCACGGCAGCGGCGCCAGTGTCAAGTTAAAGTCCGTGTCGCAGCGCTCCAACTGCTTGGCGCTGTCACCAAACAGCTGCCCCGACGCATTCTCTACGGCTACTGGCATGCGCTCTTTCCGAGCGAAGGAGGCGACGTCAAGAATTGCTTGTTGCACATCGGCGCCAGTGATGGCAATTTGCGGTGTCGCGCCCTCGCCCTGCAGATGGCTGCACAGCTGCTATACGGCTCCAAGCCGTATTTGAGCCAAGCGAGCAGCGCTTCGGTGCCCAGCAACTATACGCCGTTTGCGCTGAGCCTGGCCAGCAGTGTACTGGCTGCGTATCGTCAACTGACGGTTATACTGAAGCGTGAGTATGCGCCACCGGTGCTGACGCAGTGCCTCAAATGCCTGGCGGTGCTGGTGCAGGCAACGCCATTCGAGCAACTGCAAATGGGCATCGTTTATGAGTTTGTGCCGCATGTGAAAACGTTGACGCAACACGTGGACACCAGCGTTAAGGTTTCCGCGTTGCTCGTCATGGAAATGCTGGTGGCAACGCCGAGTCTCACACAGGAAATGGCATGTGCAGTGGGTTTGCCGCTAAGTGAACGCCGTACGCCTAACATGACCACCGCCATGCGCTCTAATCTGCACCAGATGGAGCTAGAGCAACAGTTTGAACAAATTTGTGACTCCGATGACGAACAAGAGCAGGAGGAGGAGGTGGAAGCGGCGGTGGATGGAAAAGAAAAGGACGTTTTTGCTGCTGCAACTCCAGGTGAACAGTTGAAGCCATCTCATTCAGGCATTCAGATTGTGGCGCGCGTTCGCATTCCACGCAACTCTTGGCTGCTGCGTCTGGTACTCCGTTATATGGATTGTCCGGCAAGTACAACACCGCTTCGTGTCGAGTGCCTGCAGGTGATCCTCGCCATGACGACGCATTTCTGTATGCTACGCGAGCATTTAGATCGTCTAGCCGATGTGCTGTGCAGCGCCTTGGAGGATGACTCCTTGGATGTGCGTCTCTATGGAGCACGCTGCCTCGACGCCATTGGCTTTCAGATGGCTCGTCATGCAATGGGGCAGACGACCAAGCCCCACTCGCAGTCCCAGCCACAGCCCGAGTTGCAGCAACAATATTTAAACTTCTGGCTGCGCATGCTGCCGGCCATCTATGGCGCCTATATGGATGCAGCCAATGTAACAGCGCCGTTGAGGTGCTCCTTGTGCGATGCCCTGTCTAACATGGGCGGCAACAGTTTAGAGCGTTTGCCGCAGGCACAGCGCAATGGTTTGCTTGCCTTCCTATTGGGCAGCAGCAGTGACGATGACGCCGATCATTTGGTGCGTGCGGCGGCTGTCCGGGCACTGGCCGTGTATGTGCTGCATCCTACTCTTCGAGCCGATCTGGTGTTTGTGGAGCATGCGGCTGAGCTGGCTTTACGATTAATCGCCGACTATCAGCTGGCCGTGCGAATTAAGGCTGCTTGGGCGCTGGGCAATATTAGTGATGCGCTTGTGGCACCAACCACTCAATCGGCTGCTGGTCAGCCAGATCAGGAGCAGCGACAGGAGATGCAGGAATTGGAAAAGGAACGCATTTCGCAGGCACTGCTCGGGCGGCTAATCGACGCTGCGGGGTTAGCCTGCGGTGACCATGACAAGGTGCGCGCCAATGCGGTACGAGCTCTAGGCAATTTGCTGCGCCTGCTACCGTCCGATGAACATGCACTAATGCAGCGGACGATGGCAAAGTTGCTGGATTGTTTGCGCTCGGCGGGGAGTGCTAAGGTCAAGTGGAACGCCTGCTATGCCATTGGCAATTTGGTGCGCAATCGTGCGATCTTCGCGACAAGCTCCAGCTTGGCGCGCACACTCTTTGTGGCGCTCAGTCAATTAATTGTGCAGCATGCTAACTTCAAGGTGCGAATCAATGCGACCAGCGTCCTGCTGCAGATCGAGCAGCGGGCTGATTTTGGTGTTCACTATGCCACCATGTGGCGTTCGCTACTGGAGGCCATCGAGCGCTCCAATGCGCTGGACACCTTTGAGGAATATAATCATCGGGATGGATTACAGCAACAGCTCTGTTTGGCCATGTCCCATATGCTGGGACGTGCGCGGCCGGATGATTTAATGGCCTGCCGTGACGCACTGGAATCGCATTTGGACGGCGTCAGTGGCACCTGGCGTCGGGTTGCCTATCGCATTGTGCCCGAGCAGGCGGCACCGCTGCTTACATGCGGCTCCTTATTGCAGCAACGCCTGGATGCCGCTTCCCTCACCGCTGAGCAACGGAGCGCACTCACATTCCTAGCCGGTGCATTGCGTCTGGATAGTTAATCCTATTACATCAATATGTCTCTCACAATTCACATCACGTGCAAACATAAATCTTGGTTTTTAAAAATTACACAATTGTATTTGCAATAATATGTTGGTCTTATTTGCTTTAAATGCAGATCGATTGAGTTAGTCGCTGTGAGGATTCTATAAGGATTTGGCCGAGCTAGACCCAAGCTTATACGTCCACTAGGTGGGCTGGGAAATCAATAGAATCGCAAATCGAAAAACAACATATCTCCAACAATTTTAAAGCTACATCCTACATAAAATCGAAAAAAAATATGTATTTATTTTTACGGTATTCGCCTTTCAGTATCGATAAAAATATGGGTTGGCGCCCCATTAGTTTCAAAGATATAGTCCCGTATATATGCACATATAATCCTTGAATGCAGTTTGATAGAGTTATAGAATTATAGTTATTTTTCTAAAAATGAATTATCTCAGTATTATTCTTGTCTCAAAAATTTATGAATTTAGTTTACTTCATACAAATGTGAAGAATTCAAGAATTAAAGAAAATTGCTCAAATATTTTTTTATGAAACTTTTTATTTAATGCATATAAGTATATGTATGCCATATGTTTACTACAGAGCGGGATCTTTAAAAAATTATCAGCTACTGGTTATACCCTAAACCCATTAAGAATGGGTAAAAAGATAGAATGGTTTTGTGCAAATGTATGTAACAGGCAGAATGAAGTATATCCGGCCCCATAAAGTATATATATATTATTGATTAGGATCTGTCAACAGCCGAGTCGATATAACCAAGTCCGGCTCTATGAACAAGCGGATCTCAGAAACAATACTTTTTCATACAATTTACAATACAATTTCGCGTATTTTCGGCGCAGATTAAGATTGATTTACTTTTTTTTTATAACTCTTGATAACAATAGTGGAAAAGTGGAAAAGAGATGGCATGATAATCGACGGGAACGTCAATGTTTTTGGTTGTATTCTGCTAAAGACTCGTTACTTGTGCTTATATGTATTTTTGTACGTATATTAGTATTTATGTATGTATACATGTATGTATATATGTATGTTTTGTAAGTTTGTAAGTTGCACGTGTTTTTAGCAAGCAATAAAGAAATTGTTATAAATAAATAAGTCTGCTCACATTTGGGAGCAAAACTTTTTAAATTGTAAAATTTCAATAAAATTAGAACATATATAACAGCTAGGTTCAGGGTATATCGTAGTCGAACTCACTCGACTACAGCATTCTTACTTGAGCTAATTGTTGTTGTTGACTTTTTGTTCTCATAGTGTCTAAAATAATTGCTTATTCTATACTATTTATTGTTTTTTATGTCGTTAAAGTTAAATGTCAACACCAAATGGTTGTTGAAATTGTTTTATTAAGTTTTTTAATGGATAAACATATTTAATATTAAATATATATAATTCTATATAAAAATGACTTGCAGTAAAAATTAAAAAAAAGTAAAACACTTTTAAATTAAAATGGCAGACTGATAGTTTAAAAAAGAAAAACAGAAGAGAATTAAACAGTAAAAAGCGTTCGCCGTTGTCAATTAAAAATAAACATTGCATTTACCACTTGGTGACTGTTGACATACCTTCCATATGCATCTTATAATACATATGTGCTTTCATGTCGATAGCCACATACTATTATAAAAAAAAACCCACATTCTCCATACCCCCTTCCCAACCCAAATTCTATAGCCCTGCCCTAGCTTGCTGTGTTGATTATTATCTAATTTCGTTCGCTCTTGCGATCATCCATTACGGCTTGAAGTTTTCTCAGATGCGGCGGCTGATCGAATCTTAGACGCTTCATCGTATCAATGGTATTTAGTCCGGGTTCTCCCCCAAAGGACAACATACGCTTGCCGTTGCCGAGCACCTTCTTGTTCATATCCTCCAGTTTCTGTGAATTGTGCCAATATTTATATATATAAGTTGTATTTAGTTAAACCCAATTGGTTACCTTGGCCGGACTGCAACTGATGATGTATTCCATCTGATCTGGAGACTGTTGTTTCTCATTCTTGGACATTATTGTTACAGAGAAAGAGTGGTTAGGTATTAGCTGCTTGGGCACCATTGTGCGCTCGACGGGATGTGGCGATAGCAGAAGATTTACATTCTGTAATAGAAGTTTAATTTATGTATAAGGATGTGGCTATCCACCTAACGACAATTGACTACTCACGTCCGGACTAGCATTGAGACAATTGGTGCAGAACTTTGTCATTTCTGGGACATAAATATTGTTGTAAAAGTGTATAATATCTTTATACTCAGGTTCACCATTCTCTTTGACGCTTATGAGCACCTCTCGATAGACACTATTGACCGCCTGCGGCTGAGTGCGATAGGCGAGCATAATCTTACTAAATTTGGGTTCCAGCATTTTTGTAACCTGCATTGCAATAACGAAATGATTAAATAAACACTTAGCCACAGAAATGAGCAGAGGCGGTGTACAATAAATGCAATGAAAAAGTATAGCAAACGAGCATGTGTTGCAATATAGTCGAGTTGCTTATTAATATGTTGCAACTGTTTGCAGTGGATAATCAGTTGTCGTACTTACTCTTATGAATATATATATTGCACACATAATGATTTGGTCGAGATGGCGATCTTGCATTAATTGAATCTTGTTTGTTATTGAATACTCGAATATGGTCCAAATCTTTTCGGCTTTCTTCTCACCAAGATTTAGCTCATTGCACAGTGTCGAGATACGAGTCCAGCCGAGCTGATATATCTTACGCAGAAATATCTGCAGCGGCCCGGCTGTTCTAGCTCCGCATACTTCCAAGTAGGAGGGCAAAGGATTGGCCGCACTGCTTATAATATCCCAAGCTGGCGAGATGCGCTGCCAGACCAGTCGCTCCAGGCATGTCTCCTCAATAGAATTCAGATGCTTAACCAGGCTGCGCGTCAGACAGTCCTTTCCATGGCGTACAACGATTTCAATGATCTTAAAAAATTCGAACGCATTAATAATAAAACACTCCAGAATCCAGGGGAACTTGAGCTCCGTGTTGTAAGCATAGAGGACCAGCTCCGTGCAACAGGTCATTAGTGTAACATTAAAGATGTCCAATGAGATCTTGCGCATAATTTGCGGCTTGTTTTTAATCTCGGCACGGAGTATGTGATCCATCAGGTAGAAATAAAGCGATTTAGTCAAACGGAATCGGTTCTCAGCCTCGCTGCGCATTGGATACTTTGCGAGAAACTTGTTTTCCATTTCATTCATAATATTTAATATCTTCGCAATATGCTCTTCGCCAGCCTGTCTGTAATGAGTAATGGATGGATGGATGCATGGTGCATTTCATCATTCATTAAAACAAACCACAAAAATGTTATCAAGTCATGTTAAGTAACCTACTTGACGAATTCGGTGGGCTCCGTAATGCGACTAACGGTGGCGCTCAGCTTCTTTACATTGTTGGTGGCATGGGCCACTGGCTCGAACTTTTGTTCCGACATCACGGACTGGGGAGGCAAGTCCTGTTTGCGTGTCAAAGGCGTTACTGGAGGACGCAACGCTTGCTCGTTATGTTTTTTGTGCTCGCTAGCATCCAGCTGATAGGCCCCCAATATGCGCTCGTCAAACTCACCCATGCTCAGCACATACTGTTCGTAGCTTACGTTTAGAGATCTCAGATTGCGTTCAAAATTGGTACTGTCCACTACGCCGAGCAGCGTTTCCTCGTTACCAAAAATGGTCTGTAATGTGTACAGTTACAATTGTTAGTAGCATTCATTAGCATCGTCGCCAACAGTTGCTGTGGTAGATGCTTACATTTGCCTGAAAGAAGCTGCGCATAATGTCACTGAAGACGGTCGCCTTCATAGTTTTAGCCTCTTCCAACATCTCGCAGAAGTACTTGAGTATACAATGATTACGGGCTTGCTTCTCGTCAAAGTGTGGCGAGTTCCAATTTGGTGGCAAGCCTTCAAAGTTCGGGTTGATGAGATCAGTGAGTTTCTCGGCCAGCACATTGGCGTAGATGAGATCAATGCAGCACATCATAAGATTGTACGATGTGACCAGATCAAGCGTTGTCGTCGGCTTCTGATTCTTGCAACATAGAAACAGGCGCCAGCAGATATCGTCCAACTTGATAAAGGAGCATTTAGCGCTACAAAATGAAATTTATTGGTAGATTTTTTCCAAAGGCGAATTGCGATTTTGTCGAATGGGACACAGACACACCTGTATTTTGAGTGCTTCTTTTCGTTGGGAGGAGAGAAAAACACTTGGTCGAATGTCTTTCTGAAACTCTTGTAGAGCGTGAGTGTGATGAAAAACTTGCGTTCCAGTTGCTCCATTTTTCGGATAAACTGTTGCGGCAGATTGGTCATGTCGCACCACAGTTTTATCCGTGACGTAAACTCATAGATGCTAAACAATGAAAGAGAAAAGCGAGGCGGGGAAAGTGACAAATGACAACAATTTCAACAACTAAAATGGGAATTAAAATCAGTAAGTAACGCACCTCATCTGACAGCTCCGCAGCAAATTGTTTAATGACACACAATTGCCCATAACGACAGTATCTTTTCCATCTACCGTGGGCGTTGCCGATTGACGGCAGGCTGCGTACAGGGCACAACAGAACCAATGCGCGATGTCCCCCTTCAAATGCAAAGCAAAATCAGTGTTAATATCAAATGTGCAATTTTAAATACACACACACGCGCACGCATGCTGTATGTGTGCACGTTATGTACGCACCTCCAAAGAATAATGCTGCTGCACTTCGTTGAGCATTCGAAATGCGTCGACCTCGGTCTGGCGATCCATGTTTAGATCACGGCACAGATTTTCGAATTTGCTCTGCATCGTCTCAATGCCATCGTCAATGGAAACGCCGGCGCTAGTTACCACCTCGGCGCCGAGCTCCTGCTCTTGCACATCGCTGCTCATTGTTGATGGCGATTTGACGTATTCGAATATTTTCACACAAATTTGTCTACAATTGAACGTTGCTGCTAATGACAGCAGCAGCGGCGCGCGCGTCCGCGGGTTTACCTCGATAAATCAGCGCGCGACTGCAGTAGCAATACCAACAACAACAAAGACGTAACGTTGACAAGTTAAATTTTCAGCGCAGGGTGCACATTGAATTTGATGCTTTTTGATTTGCACACCAACTTTAATTGTTGCTAAATGCGTTTCGTTTTCTCGTTGAGTTTAGTCGTATTGTTGTTCTTGGAAAAATATGTCGGCGCCACTACGACGTATTAATTTATTGCAAGACCCAATAGTTTCTCCCAAAAAGGCGGGAAGACATAGAGCTGCCAGACTGTTTACTGTTGTGCGGGAAATTAATTTTTTGGCGCCAAACATAAAATATATCGGCAGTCAAATAAAGTGGTGCAATAGATAATAATAAAGCAAAATTAAAGAACACTTAATTAATAATATGCTTAGTGAATGTCAATTGAATAATTTTTACTTTTCGTACGTCTCTCAATTTTATGGCAACGCTGCACTAACTAAAGACAGCTGGGCTAAGCAAATGGCGGCAACACCAGAAAAACAGCTGTGTGACGACCACGACTACACAAGCCGAACTAACATACAGAATGACATCATGCAGCATGCATGCACATTTTTTAAAAATGTTTAACTTGTTTCAGTCTGTTAATTGATGGAAAAATTGATGTTGAAAGAAATTAATTTTGAAATTTTTTACGATCTACTTGTCGATGAAAATAGAACGGATGGTAACATTTTTTTTTACAAATTTAAGGTGCGATTTTTTGGTGGTGAACGTGGTGATACGCATTAAAAGAAACTTTCCCATCCCATAGTTTATATAGATTCTTGATCACCAACATTAGTTGAGTCTATATAGCCATGTTTATCTCGTTTATGTTTTTTTTTTCATATAACTTTTTTACCATGATATCCAGACCACTTTATGAAATAGCTGCCGATATAATAGATGTTTTATCGAAATATCCTTATGGAAATACCACAACTATTTACTCATTCATTCTATTAACTCTCCTTAAGAATTTTTAAATGCGATCGCTTTGCTGGGTACATGTGAAATCTATGCAAATGACAAAGCCAATGGCTAATACTGATGGGACCAAATAAAAGCTATAGTTATGCACTGGCCATGCCATAGTATTATTATTATCATCGTTTGTCGCAGAGTGCCGCCATTGAGCCCTGTGCGGGAACTGTGCGCAAAACCAGACTCCGAGACAAATTGCATGAAAATGAAAACTGTGCGCTGGTGCAATGGCAATAAAAATGCTTTGGGGTCAAACTGTGCGGAAAATACTGCGACAGGGCAAAACAATGAAAAAAAAGATGGAAAACAATTGATACCTCAAATCAAGTCGAATTTTGTATACGGTCGCAAACTCAAACTTTGCATACTCAAACATATGCACCATGTGAAAGCGAGGTTTCAGTCTGTGCAATAATTTTGATGTCCCATTTTATAGAGTATGCTATTTATTAAAGCGCGCTCACACTGAAAGAATAACTTACTAACTATAAATTATACATCTATTGAGGGTGAATTCTGAATCTTGTGCTTTGAGAATTTTGATACAATTATTACCAATTGAAAATTAATTAATTGTAAGTCTTCATATTTTAGAACATGACAAGGAACAAAAACTCCATCCCTGTAGACGATATAAATATATATATATATAAATAATTTTCAACATTTGGCCCAGTGTATGCACATGGTTGAAGCAAAGTTTAAGGAAATATTCAGTGTAAGCTTAAGATAAACTCGACCCAAGGGAGTTTTGACTGCAACTTTCGCGCTGTCAACTATGTGTGTGCGTGTGTGTGTGTGTGGAAGTGTGCGCGTATGTTTGCGATACGCGTTTGTTTATTTGCACACTCACATACAAACACAGAGCCGCTGGCCACTTTTAAAACATGGCACTGCAGCACTGTGGACCTGCCCACAACAGCTCATTCACGCCTAGTGCTACGTCAGTAACACACACACACGCACACGCCCAGACACACCGAAACAAACATGCAAAAATGCAGAAATGCTGACTTTCCGCCATATTCACAGAAAAAGTTGATCCTTTGCAAACGGCAACATTTTGTAGTCAGTTTCACTTCTGTCTCATTGCCCAGAAACCTTTGCAACACACGCCCTTCCCTCTCTGGTCACAACCGCACACCTTCCATTATATCACATCATATGTGCCATCAGAAACTGTAATTCCTGTAAACAAAATGAAAATAACTCCAATGCTAACAAAAGCCAGCAACAAGATGAAGCACACAAAGGCGAAATACTGTAAAAAAAAACATAGCTATATATTTTGTATATCTAGCATATAGATAAATATATGCATGAGTGTTGCCGAAATATATATTCAAATTGTTTTTGAAATGAAACCGCAAAAATGTCGCTACTCGAATTAAAGTGATGTGGTTGCAACGTTGCAACTGAAATTTAGATGCGATTATTTATATCGCTCCTTCCTTTGTATACCTGGCTTATAAATTGCAATCCCATCTTTTAATGCTATTTTTTTTGCTAGTTTTCTTAAATTTGCACTTGATTCGGATACACCTAACTGTCTAATTAGTCCTTGACTAATTAATGCCTCCCAACACAAGAAAAAAACATGATTGACATGCGGTTGGGTTGTAAGCGTAACCTGGGCTTCTGAACTATGATATACCCTAGGCCACAGTAATTATTAATATTGCAACCAAATCAAAATGTGATCTCAGTAAGAAGAAGACAATCAAAGGGCGATTAAAATTCTAGATTAAAGATTTTCGATTGAAGAGCGAATAAATCATTAAATAAGATTACAGATTTTGTAAAATATTATTTATTCTCTGTATACAAATTAGTAGAGCTTCACAATTAAAGCTATTGATCAAACAAAGATCAGACGACGCCTTACAGATTCAAGTAAGCCTCGCTTTATCAGCTCTCTGTGAATGGAGGGTATAAAGAAAATGATTTGACCTTTTGCCAAAAGGGTTCTTGGCAAATTGCGAGGCTTCTATTTTTTGTTTTAATTTGAATTTTTTTTTGTTTTGGACGCCAACCAAGGAAGGTGCCATCCAAAGCTTTTGGCCGCACATCGTAACTTGGCAAAATATATGGCCGCACATTATTTAAAGGGCTCCCCTTGCGGTTGCTGTTGTCGCTGCTTTGGCTGGTAAAACAAGCGCGAAAACATAATGAGCATATAAATAGACAAACAATCACTGGCAAACGGGCTGCAACAACAACATTGTGTTGACCAGACACCAGCCCGCAGCAGCCGCCGGTTGCTTCCAGCGTGAACTAAATCCTTCCCCTACACAATCCCCCCTTTAAAACCAAACACTTCTACTGAGGCCAATTCACCACACATTGTTGTGTTGAGTTTTCTGTTTCGGCTCGTGGTCTTTGTCAGTTGACAGGCAGCTCTGTTGCCGAGCACATCATGTCCTTACAGCCTTTCGATCAGTACCAAAAACATCCCGTTATTTTAGTTGTATCTTAAACATACTATGTAGACGATTTTGATCGGATACCTCTTTGTGTATATTTAGTCAATTAATTACTATCCAGTCAGCTGCCTTTAATTACCATTGATTTTTATTTTTCAGAATTGCAGTCAACATTTATTTTGAAGAAGCGAGATATATAAATAATTAATAATATTAATTAAATGAAATGTAGAAATTGCCCATAACAATTATCCTCGTACAGATACAGAAAAAAACGGTTTTATTACACACGTTTTAAGCTTTACTTATAAATACATATGTCATTTTTTTATCCAGAGCATAAATTTAATTAAAGTAAGTATTCTTCAAATTTGTAATTATTTACTTTGATTTAATGTTTGCTGCGCCGTTGGTTTTGGTTTTCTATATTGTTGTTTTTAGATGCGTGCAGTCTAATGAATTCTTAAAAACATGACAGATATATTTTCGATGTTTGTTTGACGAGCGCTTAAATGGAAATGTTTGCGAAAATTGTGGGCGAAAAAAATAAAATCAAGGACAATTTAAGCGAACCAAAATTCGGTATTCAAAAATGGTAAACGACAGCAATTAAAATATTCAGCGTCAGATGTATAACATAAATATATAAACAGAAAGATTTAATACCCTTTTTGAGGTAATATAGATTAGGCATAAAATTTAATGTCTAATTTTAACAGCTTCCCATTGATCAATGTATTATTAATAATTTTATATAGTGTAGTCAATATTCGAAATATTTCTTATTACTGTATCCTAATAGAAACCGATTTGTTCGAAAGAGCATTGAGTCCTCGGCCTACCTGGAATTTTCAATATTTTATTTGTTGCTATCTCAATTTGAGCCGAGAATTTTTATTGCTTTATGCTTTCGTTTCCATTGGATTTTATTTCAATCGTCGCCACGTTTATTGCAGCTCTAAATCGAATTTGGACACGCCTAGATAACTTTGAGATTTATTTATTTAACAATTTGTTCGGCAAGTCTGGCAATTTGTTAGATATATTTTTAAAATTTAAATCGTTCGTTTATTGTGTGAATTTAATTTAAGGTCAGTTAAAGCAGTTTAATAAAGTGCTTCAATTTCAATGCGATAAGCAAAAGATTTAACCGAAAAAATAATATAAATAAAAATGCTTAGCTATCAATAATTTATCGCATTTGGATTCTGTTTGGACTTAATTAAAAATAAATTGAATTTATAGATTTTTTATTTGTGACGGCTTTTGAATCATAGTTTTTTTTTTTTTATATTTATGAATATTTAAAAAGCTTGATATGATTTTCAAATTTTACGAGCATTATCATTACTCTTAAAAGTTTTAAAAAGTGTAAGTCGGCGTTTTCCTCCAAGTAAGGAAATTATTTTGCTTTTGCATGTTATAATTGCTTAACTCACGCCGTTCAGCCCCATTGCTCTACAATAAGGAAATTTTAAAAATATATATATATTGACAGCGCAATCGGCTCAATTACGAAATGTTGAGTTATGAAATGCAAAAAGCGTTTATTCGCAGTAATTAAAAACGTATCTTGCATGCATGAAAACCGTTAACCTGCCGGCTTTATTTGTGTTTGTCTTAACTTTTTGGCTACACGCATCTTAGCTGCATTATGGAAATAAAAATCGCCCGTGAATTCGAGCTTATCTCCAAAAATCTTAATATATTATAATAATTATATAATAAAAAAAAAAAATCGGATATTGGTATTATTAAAAAAAATACCATTGGAATTTGACAAAATTTTTAAGTTTTTATTACTTTACACACTTATTAAGTTCAAAATGAAAATGAAAAGTTTCGCTTTCCGCTGCTCTCAATTCATAAACAATATATGATGTTTTTGCGAGGAACTATATATTTTGTGATATGTCATGTCCAGCTATACAGTTTTTTAGCTTATATTAAGTAGTGCCCCAACCCCCCCCCCCACCACCACACACACACACACACACACACATATCAACCTGCTTTCACAACCACCTGGCAGCAGTTCGTGTGTCGTGTGCTGTTCGCTTCGAAGCGTAACGTGCAATTTTTTATTGTTATAGCCAAAGTTGCTACATGGCCAACTGCCTCGACACTGTTGTTCTTAACTTTTGCTTGCATTTGTGGCACACCCGCCCATCTATCGTGGCAAACTAAATATACGCCCACCACTTAACACCCACCCAACCAGCCAAGTTGAAGTTTTCAATTTTTCCCACATTGTCATGTCTCCTCTGCCCTGGCAACCTGATACTGCCAAGTTTTTGTTTTTTGTTGGCACCGTGACTATTGCAAAAGTATTGTTGGTCAAATTAAAAAAACATTTTACAATTGCAGGAGTATATATGTGAGTGTGTGTGTGCTTATGTGGTGTTTATATTGTGGCAACTTTCGCTAGTGACTTGGCACAAAACTTGGCCATGTCCTGCGTCTACCCCAAATGGCAAGACGGTTGCACTTTGCTTCTACCAAAGACGCCTCCGTTGCAGCCAGCTCTCAATTCATCGTCATTTATTGTTGTCGTTTATTCTTCTTCTTCTACTTCTTACTATTGCTATTTTTTTGTGCAACAAATTTTCTCTTTCCATACTCTAACATGGAGTAATTAAATTACGTTATGAAACACTCTCGGCTAATAAAAACAGCTAAGCGATTTAATGAATCAAAATACATAACTTAACAGAGAGAAAACGAAATATCTTCATCAAAAATAATTTCATTGAGATTGTTTATTTGAACTGTACTTAACATTCTTTACTTAGATACAAAAGTGATTAAATCAAATGCCGTAAATTATTTCTAGGAGGAATTTCAATATTATTTGCTAGGGTATTACATTTTCTGTACCGTTTCTTGTTCTCAATTCGCTTTTTCAACTCTTTGATAGTCCAAAGTTGCTGCTGGTTACTTAAGTGTGGCTGCAACGATACGCCCCGATACGCCCCGATACATCTGGCTCCTCCCACATTATTGGCGGGGTTCTTTGTCCTTCTGGGTGGGGCCAATTTTTGGTAATTAGTTAGCTTCTAAGTGTTGGTACTTGTGAGAGTTTTGTAGTTTGGCAAACGGCAAAGTTAATTTGCGACTGCCTTTTGACATTGTCAGCGGCAAAAAGCTTTAACTAAACAAATATATCACATAGAAAACGAAAACGAAAACTCAAAGGCAACAGAACTAATGTAGTGACAAAACTTGTTTTTGCAAAATGGTTGAAAGCTTTTAGTATTTAAATTTCAACTCATTAATTATTTCCAGCTTCTAGAAGGTATGACAAATTTTGAGAAGATAACTAAGAAGCTTTTTGCAAGAATACTGGAACAAACAACAGGGAAATGTCAATTAAATTAAGGCGATCGGCAATGATAATGAATTCAAATTCGGAAGAAAAAAAAAAAAAAACTAAAACTATCAATTTATATTTGGTATCGAAACAAATGAAGGTGCACCAAATGCCACATTAAATTTTGCATTTTGTTGGCCTGACAGGTGTATTTCCGGGATAAGGGTTTTTGGGGTTTTTAAGAGTGCACATTAATATTATCCCACCTGAATACCATAGAAAACATGTGGGGAAATCTGTATCGACGACTTTATGCAGGAATTTAACAGTTTGAGACAGGTGATTAAGAAATGGTTCAAAATTCCATTTGTTGAATCGCTGCCAAAACGAATTTTCGAAATTATAAACAAATCTGTCGACTGTGCACAATCTTAATTTATGTTTATGATATCTTTATAAGTTAATTATATTAATAATAAGTCCGTTGGACTCACTGAATGGTCCGTTTTATCATCCTCGTCTTTGGATGGCTTAATCTCTTCCTCTGACTGTTCGTAGCAAGATCCATTTTCGTCTTCTTGTCCGCCGTAATTTCAGACACAGTTGTATCGAATAGCTTCTTACTATAATATTCGTGATCGATACTGCCGCTTTTCATTAGCTTCGAGTTGTTCAGCGTAAACTCGGCTATAATATCTTCGAACAAGTGCAGGCTTGCATCTTGATTGATTAATTTTCTTAACTCCTCTATGAGTTTCAATTGAGCTTTCAGTAGCTCAATTTGCTTCGATGTTTTTGTTTTCAACATTTTTTTTTTTTTTTTTTTTTTTTTAATGATTTTCTTTGTACAAACTCTGAAACCGACGCGAATTAATTAATATTTTCACTGCGTTTAGTGCAGACTATATTTTCCGATTCAATGTTGAATTTCGAAGTCTGAAACCGACGCGAAGTTCAAATTATATGGACTACATTTATTGTAGAACTATATCATCGAAGTCAACGTTTAGTTTCGAACTCTGAATCCGGCCAAAAAATGTGAGAAACAACACGACGAGACGGCGTTTATAATCGAACTGTTTGGTCTGATGAGCATCTTTTTATTTTATACAAAAATCTTAAACCTAAATACATATGAAGCCGCTTGTAAGGCGATTTCATGTTATGTTTATTTATCTTAACGGAGTCGCCTGTGGGGCGACTCCATGTGATGTTTATTCTATTGGAATAGCTGAGCTTTGCAGCGTTTGTGGGGCGACTCCATGTGAGGTTTATTCGTCTAAGAATTGTGATATTTATTCTTCTGATAATGCGCTGTTTATTTATCTTAAAATCGCTGAGCTTTAACTGCAGCCACTTGAAAGTCGTCATTAAAAATTAGCTGAGCTTTGCAGCGTCTCATGTTCATACTTGAACAAATTGCATTTTATCGAATTTCGCAGCTTAACATAAAGTCTTTTTAAATATATGAATAATTCATTTTCTGTTAATGTTGCCAATATGGTTAACATATTATTAATGAATTGTGAGCTTATCAGATTTGTCGTAATGAAAAAGACATTAATCTGTTTGGAGTGGAAAACTGATATTTTTGGGTACAGGACAGTCTGGTTAGGTTTGAGTGTGAAATAATTAAACAATTAACAATTAATTGGCTTGAGCATTTTTTTTTATGTCAACTGCGGATCAGAAGGCGACATCAAATGTCCTCGTCGTGTGGCCATGACGCCAATCAGGCCCAGCAGAACGGAAATGCCTGACATCAAGGCAGAGTTTCCGGTTCCGTTCCAGTCAACAGCGTAACGCATTGGTTTTGTAGCTACAATGACACTCAGAAAAATTTCATATGCCTTTAAAATTTGGAAACTATAGTTTTTAAATTATATGAGATGCTTTTATCGATGTACACTAACAGGTGTATGGGTTTCGAAAAGCGGAGTTGTTTTTTTTTTTTTTATCAATCTCTTACGGGAGTTACCACTGTACAGTGTATAGAAAAAAAAAATGTACGGATGGACAGACAAACCAATATGTATCTTCGATATCTTTTTCCAAGTGATGCCAGCGATCAAACGTTGCAATTAATAATCATAATAATATTATTCCCTAAATGGTGGCTGCCAAGATACTTAAATGTCATTTATTCTGAAAATTCCTATCGTGGTCTGTCTCTGTATTATTTCCAAAACATTTCCATTCGATTTTTAGCAATTTACTCTGTGGCCAATTTACTAGCCTTATTTGCTTTATTTCAAGTTGGTTATTTAAGCGAATTAAGCTTAAATTTATGAATTGCAGCTGGCAGGTATTAAAATGTAATTCCTGTGTTTTTTTTTGTTTTTAAAAATTCTTGGCCGTTTTTTTTTTTAAAACCGCGCAAATCCTTTTTTGTGAAATGTTATTTGTAAGTTAATTGACCTATAAAATGAGAGCGAAAATGTAAATGTTCTAAGTGGCTTATTGTATGGGTCATGCATCAAACGAAGCATAATAATTAACTGCAGTAGTAAAACGTATAAAATGTGAAGTTAAGTGCTCTTTATTTGACCTGCCTGCATTGTGTGGCCCCAATCCTTAAGTTGCCTTAAACTGTGCCCCAGTTCAGCAATTTTACTTTTTTTTTATTTTTAATTTTTGTTTTACTTAAAATGTTAAAAGTTTTGTCATTAAGCCTTTTTAATAATGAATTATATGGTAGCCGTCACATTACACATAGGCACTCAAACACACACACACACAAACACACAAACACACACACACCGAGGCGCAGCAGAAGCGTGAGTGTGTTAAAGCGAGACACACATTTTGCAATTTGCTGTAGCGAAACTTTATTATTACAAAATTTTGTGGTGTCTAAAACCACCTCCAACTCCACTTCCATCATCTGCCCCCTCCCCCGCACCCGTACCGGCACCCGGCAGCGGGTTGCTTGTCAACGTTGGCATCATTATGGGCTCTCTATGGAAATTATATTTATTTCATAATTATGCGCAGAACATGATAGAGTTGGTGCCGCTTTAGAAGCTCACTTTGCTGCCCTCCCCCTCCCCCACCCCACCCCACTCTTCTCCCAGAATCTCAGAAGTGACACATATGTCGAGGTTTCTGGTAAATAAATGAATACATATTATGTATATGAGTGTGGAATTATACGAATTAGACAGGTGTGCCTCACATAATCTTGAAAGAAGGCACACGCATACAGACATTACTCCATAGAGCTAAAAACCTATCAAGGCTATCACTGAGAGCCTGCAAGGTTGTCTTAAAGATGCTATATATATATATATAATTTTTTTTTGAGTGGATTACTCTGACGCAGAAAATTTGAACTTAATGTTGGTTTTAAAATCACTGTTTGCCGGCTACAAATCAAGTGTTTTGTATTTAATATTTTTCGGATCGTGTGAATGATATAAACAGAAAACATTTGTTAATATGAGTTTTCTTCAGGTAGTCAATGCAGCAATTAATGGTGTTTATTTTGCTCACCCCTCAACTGTCAGTTGTGGCATGCAACTGCCATATTTGTATTG
Organism: Drosophila demipolita; assembly: GCA_035042405.1. NCBI lineage: Eukaryota > Metazoa > Arthropoda > Insecta > Diptera > Drosophilidae > Drosophila > Drosophila demipolita. The sequence continues at coordinate 1,262,058 of JAWNLI010000488.1, forward strand.
CATTACCCGAATTGTCATTGTTTTGAGCTGTGGTGTATATTTTGATTTATATATATATATATATTTTATTATTATTTATTGCTAATTTTTCACTCGAATCATTTTGTGGAGGAATGAGAAAATATTTATAAAATTTAATAATTTGGAACTCTTTCGGCTTATACTAATAGATATTAAGCAGAAATTGCATAAATGCGATGATAGAGAAATAAAACAATTTAATTCTTTAAGCCTAAAATTGCGATTTGAAAAAACCCGATTCAAACATGATTTTTACACTTACCTCGATCAGGCGGGCTAAATTGGCAGTTATATTTTTTGTACTGGCAAATGATTTAAATTAGTTTTGTTTTTACCGATAGGTTTTCAAGTAATTTAATAAAAAAAAAACTGGCTGATAAGTTGTTGACGTAAAATTGTTTATTTGATACGGACGAGCTATTTCGGAAACATGTTCATATAAATATATATTTGCGTCCTTTTTTTATTTGTATTTTATTCAAAAAGTGCGTTTTTTACATATTAACTCACTTCCCACACACACACACACACATTCACATAACATATGATTTATAACTATGCTAAGCTCACAATTTGCTATGCAACGCCTAAAAGTATGCCACACACACACACAGAAATATAACGGCACATTTATTTTATTATGCAAGCATTACTTATTACATTCGCAGCACATGCAACTGCCGAGAGAGAGAGACAGAGAAGGGGGGAGACGGAGACAGAGACAGAGACAGAGACAGAGCAGCAGATTGCCGACCCAGCGAGCCTTTTTGCCATTTGTCATACACAAAAGGCGATGTCAGCTTTGCAGTGAAATAAAAATTCGCACACACACATACAGAGATATATATAGAGAGAGGAGAGAGAGAGAGGGGGGGGTGGAAAGAGTGAGAGACGAATTCAGCTGGCGCACATTGAAAATTTGTTGCATTTGTTGTTGCCGGCGCTGCGACATAACGAGTTGGGTGGCAATGCAGCGCTCTCATTGCCATAATTGAAGTCTTTATGCGCCACATATAGCAATACACACACACACACACACATATGTGCTGATCCCAATGCTTCCCCCCCCCCTCACCATCCCTCTGCCATTTGTTTGTATATACCTTGCGTATCAATGCATCAATCCTGGCAACGGCATTTGCCATTCGGCTTTTGCAGTCCGCTGCTGTTGTTTGTTGCATGTTTCAACATGGCAGGCAATACGCGGTTGCCATTCGATTCACAGTTTTGCTGCTCATTTGTGGCAACAGAAATCTAGCAAGAGCGATATATGCAGAGAGAGAGAGAGAGGGAGGGAGAAAGTGAGCCTGAATGGGACAACTGTGTGCATAACGGCAGACAAAGAAGTGCATGAAAAGCCAGAGACTGTTGCATCCACTTTCAAGTTGCCAACAATGGCGGATAGCAACGGTTCTTGCTTGCACAAATGGCGCCATATGTGGCAGTCGCTCAATGTGCAGGTGCTGCTTTGATCCTCTATACCCACAGCAACCACCATCACCACAACCGCCACCATCACCACCAGCCTCCACCTTCATCATGATCATCATCATCGTCATCATCATCATGAACATAAACATTATTGTTGTCAGCGTCATGCGGCGTGACTATGACATTAGTTTGCCTTGCACCCACACACAATACCATCCCCCCCCCCAACGAATGACGGAAGTGGCAGTTGTATCATGGCTTGACACGTGTTTGGCATGGACATGCGACAAGCAGACAACACTTCTATTCAAACAATATATTTGTAGTTCAACAAAAGGTAGCATCAACTGTTTTTTTTTTTTTTTTTTCACATATCACCTCAATGCCTGCCCTGCCTTGGCTTGCGGCTCTCTGAAGTAACTGGGGCAGTTCAGTTAGTTTGAAGGCAGTTCGAGTAATAAATAAATAATGCTTTATATATGTAATGCATGTAGTTGCACACTGATTGAACTACGTCCAGCATTAGGGGTATTCACATTCTTCCCTTTTGGCGATTCCATTATGAGCATCTGTCATATCAAAAAATTACAAAATCAAATGTGTTAAATGAAAAGAAGTTTAATTTCTTTATTGCAATAACTTTAAAAAAAAAATGTGTTATTAAATAAATCAATTTTCTATTTATATATGTATATGTAGGTGTATTTAAGTGAATTAAATATTTAGAATGTAATTTGTCAATCCACCCAGCAATTATAAGAATCTATTCTCTGTTGATTCTTGGCCTGCTTTGCTCGTCAACCAACAACAACAACAAAAACAACATATTCAAGAGAAAACATAAAATAAATACAAAAGCTTCCAGCCGGAATATGTTTCAAAGCAAATAAGACAACAAAGCAAACGGTTGCAAACAAAGCAGCAGCGAGTGATGGTGAGGGTAGCCAAAAAAGCTGCGGAGACGGGAGGCAGTTGCTCTCTGGTGACATTCATTGTCTATGTGCATTTTTCGCTTCAAGTTTTAACTTTTTTTTATGCTCCTTTTGCTCATGTCGTTCTTCAGGCACCACTCCCCCCTTACCATTGCCCACTTCATTTGCATTGTCCTGCTGCTTGTTTGCGGTTGTTGCGATGGCTAAGCAATGACATACACCCTCCTACACAACTACACACCTGCACAACTACACACCCACACAGACACACACACACATAAATTGTTTTAACGTTGACAGCTTTTGCTATTTTTGCCAGCGGTGACAATTGCATTTGTTTTGGTTTTAATTAGCTAAAGAGAACTTTACAACTACAAAATAATTGACTGAACGTGAACGAAAGAAAGGTAGAGAGAAAGAGAGATAGAGAGAGAGAGAGGGAGAGGGAGAGAATGAGAAAGAGAGAAAGACGGAGAGCGAAAACTATAGTGTGGCTTGTCATTGGGGAGTATGTGGTTAATGTTAAAAGCCACTATACAGCCAGGGGCAAGCACAACTTCCTTAAATAACTGCATAAAGGTGCAAAGAGTTGACCTCAACACTTTGACACACACACACACACACACACAAGCACATATACTGTCTTCAGTTACCGCACTAAAACCAAGCACGCTCATCTTGGCTTTTATGGCTTAAACTAAAAGCGCTTCAAATAGCGCTCTGATGAGGCCAAAGTAAATGATGTGCTAATTGAAGTATGCGTACAACTGTCTCTCATTCCATCTCACATACTCTCTCTCTCTCTCTCTCACTCAGGCATTCGTTGAGCTCAGTCAGTTGAAATCTCGTCAAGCATAATATTTTTATTTTTTATGAAATGAGATGCAGTTAGTGAGTTTTCATATGAAATTATATTAGTGCAGCTGAGTGGTTACAGGACAGTGCCACAGTTTTCGTAAGGGGTCTCGCTCCACTACGACATAAACTAAATAAAAAAAACCTTACAGCTCAATTACACATTTTACAAAATCCATGTTGCTAAAATCCCAGTTAAGCACAAGTTTTTCACACAACAAAAAAAAAAAAACTAGAAACGATTAAATAAAACTGAAATGCAAGTAAATTTCCTAAATCCATGTGCCACCAGGAAACTAAACATCTTGCAACTCCCATCAAGTTTAGCCACTGTAAACTTGCCAAAATGACCCACGTTTTTGAACCCCTGCTTGGGTGCCGCCCTTGTTGCACGTAGAACTCGTAAAGGACATCGCATATGGAGTTAAATATAACTATGATAAAGCATATGGGTACCAGGCGTTGGCTAAAAATGACTGTCAAAGCCAACTAAAGATGTTGTAACAAAAACACCAAACAACCAAACGAAACCAGAAATAGTCCAAGTGACGAAGCAACAATGCTCTAAATATTAACTAATGATTTAATTTTTAAATTTAAAATGTTATTTTTAATCAAGATTGTTCAAAAACAATGTGCAACATGCAATCGTATCTTGGCCATATTTTATTTATTTTATATATTTTATCTTTAGCGCTAAATACAACTGACGACATGAATCAAAAATGTTCATACACTTTATCCGTCAGAAATAACATTTTTTAAATTAGTTCTGAAATTATTTTAATATATATATATTATGCAAAATTTGGCTCCAACTAACGTTTCAGATAATCAATAAGGTTGATTGCGAATTGGCCCAGGACTTAAGTGGCTAACTACCTTTCAGTTAGCCACTAACCGGTGTCTATACTGTAAATAGTAAATGTTACAAGCCGCATTAAATATTTATAATCCTCTTTGATATGCAGAGCATGAGCTCTTGAAGTCATCTTATTGCTCTTTGTCTTTGGGAGTCACAGGACACGTGCCGCACACACACACATATACAAATGTGTAATACGTAACTGGAATGCGGCACTGAGGAACTGAACTTCCTCTCTTCCCTCCTTCCCCGTCCCCTTACCCCCTCTTTGCCTGTCTGCCATGACAAGCAGTCGAGTGTCGAGTCATTCATTTATGCACTTGTTCGCTCATATTGTTGTGTGCTTACTCAAAAACTATAAAGTGTAGTCGCTATGGTGTCATGCTCACACACACACACACACATACACACTCACACACACACATACACACTCACACACACACACACACTCACACTAACACATACACATACAGACATATAGTGGACAATACATCTGGGGGGAGATCTGAGGATTGGGGGCAGTCAGTGTGGACTTTGTTTTGATTTGAGCCAGTTTGAGCAGTTGGTTATTTTGCTGGCATCGCAGTTAAGCAGTCTAAAATGAAAGTTTACTTTAAATTCATGCAGCGCTCGGAGCAACAGAATAGGACTGAGTATCGGTATTAAAATCGGCATCTCTATGGTTTTGGCCCCAAAATTGGTCATTCAGTTTGTGGCAGTTAAATCTCTTAATCGACATAGACGGTCACAGTTGTTGGCCGAATGGAAAGAAATGAGATTCGTAAAAGTTTAACTAGTTGCATTTAGGGCTGTGCTGGGGTGTTTTTGTTACGGCTTAACTGGAGTAGACCAATGGCCAAAATGTCTAACTGTGTGCCATATTAATGGCAAATGGCGTGCACTGCCCGCATATATATTGGATGCATGCCAGAAGGGTGCCAACATGGCTCAAACGAATGCACACACACACGCACACACACACACACACACACACACACACACACACATTCAGTCGCAGTCAGAAACACAGTCAACATCCGACAGCATAGAATCATTTATTACGTTTTAAATAACGTTTACGTATACGTTATATATATAAATGCGTCCTCAAAAATGTACCATTAGTTTCGAATTTAATGTCAACTTTAGCTTTAACTCCACTTGGATACTTCAACTTAAGATGCAGTCTGAGCAACAAAACAAAATAAATTAAATATAAATTAAATTTAAATCATAAAAATGTTAACAATCAACTTGATTGCCAAATGCCAAATCAAAAATATATATAATTTATATATATATTTCATAAATAAAATTGTTAATATGGTTTTTGTTTTCTCACAATTTAAACACCAAAATAAGGAAATATTCCAATTATTGCTATTATATAATAATATTCTGATTTTTTTTTTTTTGTTATTTGTTATTAAAAAAGTGTAAACTTTTTGTCTGAAGCAAAATGACTCGGAAACATTTCGTTTGAAAATTTTAAAAATTTTATGGGTTCTCGAAGTCCGCATTGAAAATTTGGATAACTTGGCAGACGCATCTCATATCATGTCCCGATCATCGAATGCACTAAATAGCTAAATGCCTCCTTTGAATTGTAACCAAAACGTTTGGCTGCCACACACACACACACACCCCTACACACACACACCCATATACTGGCTTGGTTGGAATATGTCGACCTTGGGGTTTGGTGGGACGGATTGAGAGCATTGATGGCTAAGTCTTGGTGTTGTTGTGTCCCAACGAATGGATGACATTTCTATGCCAGTTACTTACGCTAATTAAACGCTTCCCTTCACTTTACACTCTACATTGGCATTTGGCAACGTTGCCACAAATATGCGGCATGAGATAAGGTTGCTTCACCCTGTAAGTTGCAGCTGTTGTTGCATCTGCAACTGCTCAATACTCGAACTCCCCCTCTAAGAATTCCCGCTTTGCAGTGTCGACTTTAAAGAATTTCAGTTGCTGTTTGGGGAATTGCATTTTCGGTACTGTTTTTCAGAATTTAATTTTTTTTTTTTTTTTTTTTTAGCTTTGGTAAGCGATTTTTATTGGCTAAATGCGAATGCTAAAGCTGTTGCAGCTAGTTGACAGTTACCAGTTTTCATCTTTCTGCTAGCAGCTCCAAAATCGCCAGCGGACGGCTGCCTAAGATCCCAGTTGCCCAGTTCCCAATGCTCAGCTCCCAGCGGCTCTGTCGTCAGGTTAGTCCAGTTGAGTGGCGGAGCACTCGAGTGCAGGCGAAGCTGAAGACCCCTACAAAACGTGCAACTGGGAGCGTTAACTTCTTACCCCTACATTTTTTGTTCCTCTTCTTCTTCTTAATTTTTTTCTCCTTTTGCTATATACCCTGCCGATCGGCGTATACTGAAATCGTGCAAGCAAGCGAAGAAGATAATGAATATTATAGTTGAATGGATATTATATAGGATATTATAATGTAAATAAATGTTGAGCATTTTGAGCTAATCGAAATTGTACAGTTTGTTTATTTATGTCAACGCAGATGCAGGGTATCTGGTGGTACGGTCACTCCCGACTGGATCGGGCTTACTTCAGCTTGCTTCAGTGTTTTGGTCCTGCTTGCAGGCGTGGGCTGTTGTGGGGACAGTTTTGGCATTGCTGCATGGTTAGTTGGTTGCTGGCCAGTGGAGCTGCTGCTATTGCCATGTTCTGTATGCTGCTCGTTTTCGCTTGCAGCGACAATGATTCCCTGGACGCACACAGTCCCTTCCATTTTGCCCTTACCCATACCTTTGCCGTTACCTTTATCTTCAGCTTTATCCTTACCAGTTCCGAGCTGGCCACGATTTTATGGAATCACACGCTTCGCTAGTCTGCTGGCGACAGCTGCCGTGTGGTGAAGCATGGGGGCAGAGAGAATGGATAGGTGGTGGAGGTGGTTTGGGGAGTGTGGTTCGTGGAGATATTTGTGTGTGTGTGTCAGGTTTGTGGTATTTGCGTTTACCTTCCTTCGCCGGATGTGTGCGGTTGCCGGAAAATGAACTTATAACTTGACTTGTTTAACTAACGCATTTAAGTGATTCTCATCTTATTTCCAGAGTTTCCACGTTGCGGTCGTAGCCAAAGCTGATTTTGCTGCCACTGCCGCCATTGTCGGTGTTTTTTTTTTTATTTTTATTTTTTTTTGCCAATCCCTTTTCAGTTCAGCTTAGCCCTATCCGTGTCTTGGCTTTCCGGAATTTCGTTTGTCCCTCCTGCTGCTTTGGACTCTCTGCGCTTCTTTCGCAAGTGCTTAATTCCGTTTTCTCTGATTTAATTTGCAATTTGATTGTGATAGATATCACAGTGCGGGTGCAAAAAGGTTAACCATTGCCAGTTAGATGAGCTTCAGCGTGGCCAACTGTCAGCTGGGGAGTGCTTTTGAAATCTCTGGTCATTCAGCCGAGCGTCAACTGGCCCGTGACCAATGCCGATCTGATTCTCAATTAGATGCTTAAGCAATCAATTTACTTGAACACCAAACTCAATTATACAGGGGTCAATGATTTAGGTTCATTTCAGCAGTTAATAGGAAAAATCTATACACATCGATCTGCGTATGTAACCATATAAATATGGTAATGGGATAATTAGCCTGGACTATCAATCATTGGTAGATCATTTTTTTGTCGTATGGGTTAGTGTGTAACAAGTAGGAAACATAAATCAAGCAACGTTTACTTAATTTATATATAACACATGCCACGAAATGGAGTATGAGTTTTAAATTCGTAGACTGCTCCGTCTCATCAATTATGTTTGTGTGAATAGAGAAAAGTAGAAAAACCCATTTCGAAATTTGTATGTGGCATCAGCAAACAATGCGGGAAAATTAAATTTTTTGAGAAAAGAAATGGCAACCGGAGGCGACAACTTAAACCAGGCGGCCAGCTATAAATCATGATGTGATGGGTTGCCTTGGGTTGGTTGCGGTGCGGTTGGTTGGGTGGTGGGGGAGGGGGGGGGGTGGTTGTGGGGTGGCGGTGCAATTGGCGGGCAGATGTAATAAATTGTTTGACAAGTTGACAGGATGAACGGAAGGAAAGGCTGTGAAACGTTCAAAATGCCGAGCAACATGTTTATTATAACAAATTGCGCATACGCCATGTGATGCCATAAACAATTTGAATTGATATCCCGCACATATCCCGCACATGCAAACATGGCAAACATAAATCTTTAAGGTGACCAAAATCGAGAGCAACAAACATAAATAAAAAGCACCAACAAATTCGGAGCCAACCACAATTGGTATTAAATAACTAACAGATGCAATTTCACAATTGAATTGAGGCTGTAACCGAACAAGAACCAGAATCAGTTTCAGATTCCGATTCCGATTCCGATTCAGAATCTCAATCGGATTGACTAAATAAGTCTGGTTGCGAGCGTTGCCAACCGCAATCAAAACAACGATACGACAAAACTTGCGGTAACCAAGAGTTCGAAAGCCCAAAATGACGTCAACAGACATGGCTAACTTGTGTTTTGGCTTAACACCATGAACCCTCCGCACCCGGGCACCCTTGGCCCAGCAAACTTCGTCCAACGAACGGTCGTTCACTTTCCCTCTCTGTCTGTGAAAACACGGCTCGAAGGCTCTGGTGTGCTGGCCATGGCCAAGCTGACAGCTTGAATTTCCAAGCGTTCATTAGCCTTGAAAAGGATATTATAATTTGTTCTTCACGTAAATGAATGTTACTTCTCCGAACTCCATAAATATGTATAATAGTTGACTCAATATAGTCCTACCTGATTTTTCGATCATTTCTTAAATATGTGGCTGAAACTCGCTCAGCTTTAAGACTAAATCTTGATTAAGCCAAATAGAAAAACGCCATTTTGTTTCGGCTACTTACCAGATCGGACTATTATATTAGTCTTAAGTTATGGTATCAAGATAAATAACGACAATACTGTAAAATAATCAACAACAAAAAATCGTGAAAGAAAAATCTTAAATCTCAGCAGATCCGTTTCAAATTTCGAGCTTTCACAAAGTAAAATCAATTTCAGAAACTTTTGAATATTGGCTTCTAGAAAAATATAATGTTTAAATTTGATATTACTATTTTTGGTATGCCGCAAAAAATCAAAGCACGAAATAAATTGAAGAAAACATAAAACTTTAAATTTGTAAAGCAATGCAACAGGCTCCCTTTAAGCACATTCTACAAGGATTTACATAGGATATATACATAACCAAGACATATTTATGACAATGGGAAGGTTGACAAACTGGAAGAAGCATATACATTTTTGGGGAGGAGAGAGAGAGAGAGAGAGATGGAGAAGGAGACTCTGCTTTCGATGGCTGAACCATTTCCCAGCTGGCAGTTGTGTGACTTTCAAGCGATTTACTTGGCAAATTTATTTGCTTTTGCAATTTGGCCTTAATTGCAGCACAAAATGTTGACTTTACACTTTACGACAACTATTTTGGGAGTACAAACAGTTGGCATCGCCATCCTTACACCTTTGCCGTGCACCACCCTCTCCAGCTGAGCGCCAGGAGCAGCTCATTCTCGAATGCATATTTAGTGTATGGCTCCGAATGGTTGGCACTGACCAGGACTCGTTCGCCTGCTCATCCTTCTCTGCTTCTCATGTTTGGCCAAGCTCAACCACTTGGACTCAGGTGTGTGTGTGTGTGTGTGTGTTTGTGCATGGGCATTAAATAACTGTAACTATGCCGAATGCAAATTGTGCCTCTATTTGTTAAGTGTGTGCGTCAGCCTGTGTGTGTGTGTGGAGGTGTGTGTGTGTGTGTGTGTTTAAGAAGCCATTACAGCTGTTTTGGCCATAGATTGCCAGCCTGTGAACCACAAGATAAACGATAAATTTCGCTTATCGATTTCAGAGTTTCCTTCTGAGTCCTTCAACGTCGAAAATAGTTAAAAATTCGTACCCAAAATTAGACATTGATGTTGTTGTTGTTGTTGTTGTTGTTGTTGCTATTGTTGTTGTAATTTATGATTCAGCACATTGCGTTTCATCATTGCAATTGATGGAAGCATCGCAGATTCATTTCTGTTGCCGCTTTTCCATCATGAAATAAACATTCAATGAACATTTGCTTTAAGATCTAATTTCGAAATGAAATATTTTTAGAAAGAACACTTAACTATATATTTATTTCGAATTTTGTTGTTAATGCAGATACAGTTCTTTACTTAATAACTGTGCAACGATCTTATTGAGAATCTAAAAATTGTTAGTCATCTTTTGAGAAGTCGATCATTTTTTCTAACAAGGCTTTAATGGTTTTGTGCAAAGGTCAAAAAGTGTATATATCCTTGCTTAGTTGAGATGTCCGCCTATCCATTGATATTTGGAGCATATGTATATATACTCAAATTTGATTTTTGATTTTTTGTTTTACTGTCAACAGTTGCAAGCATTTTCTATTTGTAATGTATTTTAATTATTCTGCACATACTTATTTTTAGTACAACAAAGAGCAAATGGATGTTGAGGTTTTAGCAAACGTATCTAGTCCCAATCTATATCCCAAAATATTTGAAATTTATCTCTTGCTGGCTACAGTATTTTGATCCAATAATAATAATAATAATAATTAAATAAGCACCAAATTGCTACTTGTCACCTGCGAAGATCAATTGTCCGTCTGGCTGGTTACCTGATCTGTTCCGATTTCCAAAAAAATTTTAAAAAATGTTTAACATGCGAAGTTGTCCTCCAATTCAATTTTTTATTTTTTTTATTCATTAGAGAACTTCAAGTCAAATGTTTAATTTTCATTTAATTTGCCCAATTTTTCATTATAAAAAGTTTTTCTTTCGCAACTCTTTTTAATCTTTTGGATTTCTGGCTTAGAAATTGTTTAAAAAGTTTTTCTTTCGCAACTCTTATTAATCTTTTGGATTTCTGGCTTAGAAATGGTTTAAGACTAGAATTTAAGTTTTGAATAGAATTTAGGTTACTATGCTGAAAAGTGGAATCAGTTGATTACAGGGTATATGCCAAAGTAGCTAAAACATGCTTTTAAGTTTGATATCGGTTTTTGTTTTTGTTTGTTCTGCGGGTTTGGCATGCATAAAATTTCAGCTGCCAATGCTGGTGTGCTGGTGTGTGTGTGTGCTGGTGTGTGTGTGCTGGTGTGTGCACATATGCACGGTGCATGTGTTTGTAATTTATAGGTTTTCAGAAGCATTTCAATTAAATAAACTGACAGCTGGCTATCGTCTACCCACCAGGCTAGAGTGAACCATTAGCGTTGAGTGTGCGGGTGTGCGGGTGTGTGTGTGTGTGTGTGTGTGTTTGCGAGTAAGTGCTTGGGTTTGCGGAAGGTTCTGACACTGGCACAGATTCTCGGCCTAGGCAGGCAGGCACTATTTGACAGGCGAAATATATATATATATATGCGAAATGCATTTTGCATAATGCACACACTCAAATTCCAAAAGCAGTTCAACTTTTGTGGCCTCTGACGCGATTCAGCTAAAATATTCAATGTTATTGTCAATGCATAAGATACATGAAATATCTTTTACATTTCACAACACGGGGGCAGATGTATTGCCGTATATTAAATATGCATTTGACAATAGGCCAAATATATATATATGTCAGATTTTTAGTTTAATAGATTTTTAGTCGACTTCAATGACCCCAGAATTTAAGCGGTCGCCTTGTCAATCAGATGACTAGGCAAATTTATCCCAATGGGGAAAAGTCCCTGTTCGTATTTTATGCAGTATGGGTTGTTTTTTTTTTTTGTTTTCAATTTTGTTCGCTATTTCATAATTGTTATGGGATATAAAAGCAAACATATAAAACATACACTCAGACACAATCTATATTTTTGCATTTGGAATGGGGTTTTTTTTTTTTTGGTGCTCGTTGAATATTGAAAATAGATTTTTATTTTTATTGTGTGTTGCTGCAAAAATTTGGGGCTTTAATCTGAATTTATTACACTGTGTATTTTTGTTTGAATTAACTAGCTCTGATAGCAAAATAATCCAAAAGCATTAGAGTATATAGAAACCAAATAAATTATTCAATATCCTTTAAGTACAAGGATTAGGGATGAAAAGGGGAAAGGAAAACTTTTGTTGCCAGATCAGACTGAAATAGTAAGAGATAAAAGCAAAGTGTAATTTATTTTCAAATTTTCCATCAATCATAAATATTTATTTTATCTACAGCCATTGTATTGAAACATTTTTTTTTTTTTTTGATAAGGCGCTTTTGGGTTTTTTTCACTTGAAGATTTAAAGGATCCACATGAGCTGAATACTTTGCATTGCTGTGTGGTGGAGGGGGGGGGGGGGTGTGTTTGCTGAGATTTGAGATGGAGCAGTCTAAGCTGCTTTCATTTCATAATTGGAATTGTCATGTTACTAGTTGGCCAAGTTTGCAATTTTAATTACTCAAGGTGAATTTCATAAGGGACCCCTAGTAAAAAGATCGACAGCAGTTGCCCAAGTGCCTTATCGCCAAACAGACCCAAATACGCACATTTACACACACACACGCACACAGACATACACATGTTAACTAATACGAAAGCTTAAGAGGATTTGAAATTGGATTTTGTTGCTTAGTTATGCGTGGCTCTATACACAAATCATAGGAACCAAAAGACTGCAGAGTCTCCTAAATGCTGTCAGAAATTCATTTCTTTTTTTTTTTTTTTTTTTTTGCTACTTTGCTTTTGCGTTTTAATATCCGATTCCTGTCAGAGACACACACACACAGAACACACACACACATTTAGTTTTTGTTGCTTTTGGCAATTTTTTGTGCTTGACTTTTAGCACCTCTTCGTGGCATAGCTCAAGTTTTATTAAATGTTTGCTGCCTCTTACCAAAAAGTTATATTCTATTTTTTCTCTCTCTCTCTCTCTTCCTAAATCGAGTAGCTGTCCATATTTTTTGCTATTATTTTTAACCTCTCCCTCGATTTGTGCACAGTGGGAATTTTCGGATTATTTGGATTGCATTGACAATTAAATTTATTGGCAAACAATTTGAACATAAAATTCATACACACCACGCTTTAATTTCTTGGGTGTAAATTTAATTTGTTGTGCCATAATTGTTGCTGCTGTCGTCAACAGGCTCATACACATACATACATAATTTGATTAAATGAAGCGATCAACATTTTAATCAACTTGAAAAATTCATTTTAATTGCCTGCTGGATGCAGGAGGCTGCAATGAAGCCGTCAGCTCCTTGGTAGTCACAACTTTGTTGCTTCCGTTGTTTTTGATGCACCAGTTGCCAGAGTTGCCTGCCCCAGTTGTCTGTTGCTGCCACCCATTGCGCCAGTGGTGATAAATGTCCGTCTGACAGCTGTGCATTTTTCTTCATAATCGAAAAATCTTTACGCCTCTGACAACGAGACGATGGAAAAACGCCGATGGCGTTTACAAAAATATTCTAATACCCTGCTGTGATCTGAAGACCACAAAAATAAGCAACACTTATTTATTTGAAATAAATATACAATAAATTTAATTAAAATATGTCATGATGCATAATATTACGACCGAGGTAACTTTAGTTTGTGTACGGATAGCCACGGATAGCCATAAGGAAACTATTTCCAAATACGAAAATGTTTTTACAAGATTATTCAGTAAAATTTAAAAATATATATACCTAATAAAATTGCTGATATTCCGAGAAACTATGTTTATATTAATAGCAAATCATAAGCGAATTTGATACAATTGTTTAAACATTTAAATTTTATCTGAGCACTTTTGCAGAGTATTGTGTAGTCGATCAACATTTGCGCTTGTTGTTTTGCCTTGCCATTCACAAACGGTTTTTTATGCTGTAAGAAGCTCAAAAATCGATTTCATTGTTGGCTTGTCGCATCAGCTGATATTTATTATGTATTGTTATGATGCGTGGGGCTTTGCCTGGTTTTCTTTTTTTTTTTTGAGACCGGACTTACGGATCAGTAGCTGCAACTGACTAATGTTGCATGGATTTGGGCCTCATTGGGCGAGGCGACGGCTCTAATATATTGTTTATTTGATTTTCAGTGTGTCATATTTCTTCATTTCGTTATTTTACTTAACAATTAAAGTTGATGCACTCTAATTGCTGCAGCTGCTCTACACTGAGACAAACTCATGTTATGATTGCACATTGATTCACGGCCAAGTTCTTAGTTTGAATCTTGGATCGTCAGAAAATATTAGGAATTTTTTTTGTTTTGGGAAACAACTTTGGCTTCGAGTGTTTAGTGGCTTTGTGTGGCTAATTTAAGGTATAGTTCAGTGTGCTTAAATCAGTTGTTGTTGCTGTTGCTTGGCTTTGTACATTTTGCTGCAAAGAAATGCGGCCATTTTTGCAGCGAAGCATCTCCATCGCTCCCCAAACCCCGAAAGTATGCAGCGATTTTCGTGGATGTTTTATTTATTGCCTGCAATTTGCCGGTCGCCTCTTTTATGCGCAGCTTGTGCGATTTTTGCAAATTGCACCAAGGCAAAGCAAACGCACTGAGAGACGTACTTGCCCCATACCGGCCAAATAGTACCAAAGCCCCTAGCAGCGAGAGCATCCGCTACCCCCAAGCCAAGCCAAAAATAATAATAATAATAAAAGAGAGAACGTGGATGGCCTTTTTCTAAAATTACCAAGCATAAAATTTAATTAGCCAAAACCAAAAAGGCAGCTGCTGCAGCCGCTGCGTGCGGGATGAGGCTCTTAGTGGCGCCTCGCAATAAAACACACAAAAGCAAATTGCATTTGGCCAAAGGTTTGCTGAAGGCGTCCAGGGAAAAGAGGCGTGGCCAGAGTCGGCACTGAGACGCGAATAAGGCACTTAACGGAAGTAAAAACCAAAACCAAAAAAAAATGTATATATATATATAAGTAAAGAAAATAATAGCGAAAGGAAAGTGCAGCGTGTGAATTTTGTGAGCTCCACAGCAAAACGGACGCTGCAGAGCGTGACGAGCAGCCTGGCTTCCAAAAACTCAAAAAAAAATATATATTAAAAAAAAATCACCCAATTCCCCTACTCTCCATATACTCCTCTGATTGCGCTTTTTCGCAAGTATGCAGCGGCATTTGTACAATTTGTGCGCATTTTGGCATTCAATCGCAATTCCCCGACATGGCCAAATCCCTTAACGAAAATCGCAAGCGTTAAATTGCCGCGGGGCCATAAGTATGCGGTTGACTGCGGTCCTCGCTACGATCACGACATTCCTTCCCCACCACCTCCAACCCCTCCGCCCTCAACATTGACACCACAGCATTTGCATTAACCTTGGGTCAAGCGGGTCGCACTTTGGCAAAACCAGCAAAGAGGTCGCAGCAATTGGTTTGTCTCTCCTTTTTTTTTAGTCCAGTGAAAGAAATTTTTACGATTTATGCCATAAACATCCTTCAACTTGCCACATCATAATCACTTTTGGTGTCCTGTACAATTAAAAAAAAATCGAAAACGAAATATACAAATCCATTTTCCAGTTAAATTTGGCCTCTCTATGATTCTATGAAACATATTCTTGGAGCATAGATACTACTTATAGATAAGCAAGTTTTATATCAATTCAATATTAAAAGAATATATGTATTTATGTATGTATGTATTTATGTATGTTTAAATCAAACTTGTACTTTTATTCATCTGCAGGGTATTCATTTAATCATTCATATTCATTCACTCAATCATTCATAACTGTCATTTCAATTTTTGCTTGACATACTTTTCTGTCCGGGGGACTAAATAGAAAGGGGGGGGGGGGGGCTGCGGCATATGACACTTGACACTCAAACGTTGCTTTCGACTGGCCCCAACATTGCTTGCTCTTCACCTCTTCCTGCTGGCGATTGGTGACCACTTGCTACATCCAAATCTTGCTCTCCACTGTTGACATTGGTTCGCTTCGGTTCGTTTGTTCGTTTGTTTCCCCTTCCCCTGTCCAGTCATCTCATCTTGCCACAGCTATCAGCATGCCACATTGCTAAGTTGCCCAGCGGTATAGCGCTCAAATAACGGTTTAGCGTTTGCCATTTCTTTGCCACACTTTAAGGTTTTATATATTGCCAAGATTGGCATTTTGTGGTTTTTTTTTTTTATGTAGTTTCTCAATTCAATTCGAAAGCATTTATTTAATTTTGTTTATTTTACTCTCTCGTTTCACCAAAAAGACTTTATAAAAAACTGTAGATTTATTCGTAATTCCAAATGAATTTAAGTTTCAAGCAGCACTTCTTGCTTTAAGTGTTGCTTTTTTTTTTTTAATATATAAATATGTTTGTGCCTCAATTTATTATCTATGCTGGATCCATGCAACAATCGAACTGCATTTTTTTTCTTCAGTTTTCTGATGTTATTTAATTAAGGGCATTTGTGTTTTTTTCAATTCCCATGTCTTAACTTTGGCACTTAATTGAACTATGTTGGGCACCAAAAGTTGTTTAACCGGCAATAATTCAGCTGCCCGTAATAACAACAACAACAATAACAAAAACAGCAACAACAATAACAAAAACCACAACAACAACAACAATAACAAAAGCAACAACAACAACAACGAGCAGCAGCAACTCAAACCATAACATTTTTAACACAACCATATTTGTTGTTCTTGCTGTTGTTGTAGTTACATATATTGCGAACATGGTCAACTACAACAACCCCCCCCTCTTCCACTTCTCGCTATTTTTACTTCCCCTCCGTGTAGCTCGTCAGCATGCCACTTGCTCAAACATCTTCATCGACACTATTGATATGGTTTTCGCTGCTGTTTGCACTTTTTGGATGACCACTGAATACACAACATACCAAAACCATCCCCTCCCCCCCATGATCTCCTCGACATTTCTCTAGTACACCCTTTTATTATATGAATGCATTTTATTTGATTTTATTTTGCCACGCCAACATTTCATTTTTATATTTGGTTTTATTTGTTTTTGTTTTGTCGCTGGCTTTTTTCCACAGCTATTTATTGCTTGCATATTTTTGGTTTTACAATATCGAAAAGTG
Source organism: Drosophila demipolita (assembly GCA_035042405.1). NCBI lineage: Eukaryota > Metazoa > Arthropoda > Insecta > Diptera > Drosophilidae > Drosophila > Drosophila demipolita. The sequence goes on from JAWNLI010000488.1 coordinate 1,279,168, forward strand.
TACTGCCCACCGACAACCCCCCGCACCCACCGCAGCCCCACCCATATGTTGTCGACTTGGCCATTCAAGTGTGTGCGCGCGTGTGTGTGTTTGGGTTTGCCATTCGCTGCTGGCGCGGACACGGAAATGGTTACCAACAGCTGCGGATGTTGTGAAAATTTAATAAATATACCTCGCCTGACTCTTATTTATTCAATTTTATGCAGTGACGAACCCCCAACAATGCGCTGCATACCCTGTTCTCTGCAGGCATATGTAGGGTATTGTGTACACAAGTTATTGATATGTAAACAAAAATAAAATGGTTTATATTTTGAATTTGAAGCACCCAAGTCGTAATCGACCGCAGACATTTGAAGATACTTTACAAAAACACCAATAAGTAAAAAATTTTTATTTATTTGTATTTGTTTCTTTGAACCTTTTACGAATTATTACAATGTATTTTCTGGTCGTGCTATATTTGTTTCCATTCGTGTATACAAATAATTAACAGGAAAAGCTCTTCAACTTCGATTGGCCTGAAGCCTTTGCCAAGTTTAATAACCGAAAGCTATAAATAATTTACGTGCGATTATTAGATTAATATATGCAGTTAGTAGTATTAAAAAAAATTTGCATTTCGTGTGTGGAACAAAAGGCACAACTTAAGTCTTACTAATGCCGGACTCAGACGGGATTTTGTAATGCAAACAATGCAAAAATATTGATTGCACTAGAAATAAACTTGAAGACATAGAAAACTTGATTAGAATATAATAAATTATAATAATAAATTATGTTTCTAGCTTTGAAGTTAAGCTGAATTGTTGTGTTTGATTTGTTGAGATCTAGATATAAAAAAAAAAACAGTTAATCTGCTGATGGCAGTAAGTCAATGAGAAATCTGTTGCAACAATTGCCGTTTGATGGGTAATTTATAAAAAATGCTACCAGCCCGGTTTTTTTTTGTTTTTTTTTCCCCCGGACAATTAAATGATGCTCAAGAAAATCAGTCGCAATTGTCTATCTGCTGTTTGAACCTGAACATCCAACAGCTCCGCACTCATTGGTTAAATTCAGCAGCATTTTAAATTCAGTGTCACGCCCACACACACACACACAATGACGATGGTGATTGCTTGGCTCAAGATTTTCCGCTTCAATTGAATTTGGTGTCCAATGCCCGGCAATTTATTTGGCGCAACAATTGTTTTGGCATTAAGAGTGTGCAATAAAAATGCCAGAGGAAGTAAAAAAGAAAAAAATTGAAAATAACAAAAGACGAACATATAGTAAAGTCAGTAAATTGATGACTATGCTGTTGTTGCTGTTGCTGTTGCTGTTGCTGTTGCTACTACTGGTACTAGTGGTGTGGCATGCCACGTTTGTAGCTGTCGCTGTTGCCATCCATCACACTCAAAGTGAAATAAATTGAAACTAATACCAAAAGCTAATCAATGTATGTATTTTGTTGCTAATAGTGTTGTTGTTGGCATTGTTGTTGTTGTTGTTGTTATTATTGTTGTTGGTATTGTTGTTGTTGTTGCAACAGCTGTTGACGTTGTTAGTAGCGCTTCACTGTTACTTTCCCAAACAACTTGAAAATCCTGTTCGCCGTTGCATTCATTTGCCAAAGTCTAAGTTAGAGATTCCGATGTGAGCCACAGACGCAGGCGTGACTGTGACAATCGCTGTTGATGTTGGTATGGAAAAGGCGGCGTCGTCATGGAAAGTCAACCGCTGTTTGGTGAAAATGTTCAGGTGCGTTTTGTGGAGCAACTGCTTCAACTTCAAGTGGCCACTTGGCCAGTCCATGTGGCTCACTTTCTATGCTGATGCTGACATATCTTGACAGATGTCTAGTGCTCAAAAGACCAGCAACAAGGTTGGCCTTAAATAGGTAAACTGCTTGCAAAACTGGCTAAGTTTTGTCTGCGAAGAATATCGATGTGATTGTAATGGCAGCAGTAAGCCATTCATTCAAATTGTAATTCCTAAAATAATTGGTAAGCCTGCAAAATGAAAACAATCGTTGCTTTGGTCAATGTCTGACCACGTAATTGTTTGTCATTATTATTATTATTATTGTATGTATATCTGTTTGTATAAACAAGTCAATTGACCTCACATATAACGCCTCTCCACTCCGGCAGCAGCGAACTTTTTGGCTAAGTAATGCCATTAACTCGGCTTATGTTTCTCTCCTTTTCCTTTTCCTTTTCTTTTCCTTTTCTTTTCCTTTTCTTTTCCTTTTCTTTTCCTTTTCTTTTTCCATTTCTTTTTTGCTTTGCTGTTGACTGTTCCCAGACAAAAATAAAAGTTGATAATACGTAGTGTCGTGCCCCTGACAATGTGTCAACCCTAATACTGGACTATAATTAACACTCACGTATCACATGTGTCCACTTTTCGAGTCTACTTTCATGTCTGCCATTCTATGCATGTATGTGTGTGTGTGTGTGTGAGGTCGATTTCGTATATGTCTTTGCAGAGGAATACCACCAATAACAACCCGAAACCCTTTGGCGACACGTCGTTTTTAATAGTCAAAGAGACACGCTGAGCTGATTAACTCTAATCTAAAGTGGAAACAACCAAGTCCGCCAAAAGCAGACGAATAAAAAAGTAAAAATAAAGAAAATGATAGTTTAAGAGAAGAAGAATGCGAGAATAGAGCACAGACCGCCTTGCCACTGACTCTGTAAAGCTAATCGGAGCTCAGAACCAGCAGAAGAGGCGACCCGCAATAAAAAAACAAGCCAAATGTTTACATTTGTCAAAGACAAAAAAAAAAAATATAATAAAAATATGTGGAAAAAATCAAATAGAATTCCATAAAAATATTTGAATACTCTAAACATTTTGAATATAAGAGGTCTTTCTTTTAACCTTGATTAGGATATGTGAAACAAACAAAGAATACAAATTCGCTGTTAACGTCACTTTGCAGCCAACTATAATTTGAACGACGATTTAATAGCAGTGTGAATTAAGCCTTAGTCTTAACAGATATGCTCACTGAGCCACAGTTGCTTAATACCTGAAGTTAGGGCATGTAAATGCCTGAGGATGCAGGGACAGATTTCACAAGCACTGACTAAAGGTGGGTTGAATTCGAAATCAGAGTCGTAGTCAGTGGCGAAGTAAGTTTTGGCTTTTATGGTTGGAGCAGGAGTAGAAGCAGAAGCAGGAGCAGGAGCAGGAGGAACAGGTGCTGTGCCGCTTGTCTGTCTTTTGCTCTTATCTGCTCCTAATTTTATTCGGCAATGTAGTTTGATAATACCCACGTCTCATATGACTGTTCTGTGTGGATTTCAGTAGGTTTACTATTTCCTTTTGTGTGCATCCGAATAGGGATATTTACTAATTTTGTTGAGCAGTTTGACATATTTAGTAGAGCATTTGCGAGTTCCAAATCAAGTATGCAATCCATGGCGTGTTATCTGTAGCAAAGATTCCATTGCAGGTATTTAAAAAATAAAAATAAATACTCAGTGAGCAAAGCTAAAATCCATGAATCCATAATCATTTCAAAAGCATTCAGTAGTTGCATACAGATAGAACAAACTATGTGATTAATTTTCTAGTTGCTTGCCGAAACTATAAAATTCGATGAAATACTTTCAAAATTTGCATCTCTTCTATCAAAATACAATTTATTGCTATTATAATACATGTATAATCATTGAAATAGTTGGAGTTGGAGTTGGAGTAGGAGTGGCTGTTCGAGGAGATATACTAGTCCAACTGCTAAGAAGCGTAAGCTGTCCCAATGCATTGTAAATTGGCCAAGTGCAAGTCCATATTTTGACGTTAGTTTTCACCACACAGAGGCAGTGGAGAAAAGTGGTCAAACCTGTGTGTCGTTTGCACAGTCAACTTGCACGACGCGCAACGATTTTCCATCGGCTTCGGCTTCTGCTTCTGCTGCTGCTGCTGCTGCTGCTGCTGATGGCTGCGACGTCGCCGCCAACGTCAGCGGCATTATCAGGACCAGGCAGAGGCGGCGACTTCAGTCGCAAGCGAGCGTTCAGCGTGTGAACGTTGTGTTTGGCAGCAGCAGTAACTCTGAATAGCAGTAGAGGCATAAGCCGTAACAGTAACAGTAGCAGTCACTGTAGAACGATAACAATACCAATACCAGTGAACAGTCGCAGTCACTGTGAAGCATCTACGTCGCGTGCTTTTCCCGTATGTTTTCTGCTTATTTACTTATGTATTTTTTTCAAGTGTTTTTTCCAAGTGTTTTTCGCGCGCGTTTTCCACATGCCACGTGCTGCATGTGACGGCTTCAATTTGTTTGTTGTTGTTGCTTGTTTATTTGTTTGGTTGTGCGTGTGTCTGGCTCAAAGAGCCGCTGCAAACGATTTGTTTTTTTGATTTTAGTTGTTTGTGCTTTTTTTTTAAATTTATATTTGGTCTTGTTACTGTATTTGTTTTATAGAAAGCAGTGAATTTACACAAAAAAAAAATCAGTAGTTACAAAAATATGTCAATTGTTAGGAAAATCGAAGACGCAGCCTACAATTTTGCGGAACAAAGTAAATTAACCAATTTCAACAAATTTTCGAATATTCAAAAATATTCAGTAGAATTTTTTCTGTGATCTGGCAAAAACTTTAAAATTTTTATTCAACACGAAATGTGCAAATAATTCTTACGACTTAGTGTGTGGCTTAAATGGATTCTAGGGTTTGATATTTTTGAAAAATTAATTTAAGAAAAACAAAAAAACGAACGGCATTAAAGGCAACTTTCCCCATCCTCAACAAAGATTACAATAAGCAAATTGAACAAAAAATTCCTGCGAAAATGGAAGTTGGATTTTTGTTCTTCCATTTTTATTATTATTATTCTTATATTCTGTTTCCTCCTAGCCAACACTAGGAGGCTAGGAAATCATTTTAAAACAATAGCCATCCAACTTTGATAATTCAGCCCTAAATCTAGGAAATTGCAATATCTTGTATAATTTTAATGAAGTTACATTACCGAAACCTCCCCTTAAAGATCGATTATGAAATTTTCGTGCATTTCTATAAAAAGAGACACAAAAATAAAGAGGCACTTCTTGCACCAACCTCCCAACCTATCCCAGTATTTGTTTTGGATTTTTTTGGATTTATCTAGTTTGTCACTTGTCACGATATTGAAACTGCATTGGGCTTAATTTTTCGTTCACTTTCACCGTCGGTGGTATTTCTGTGAGTGGCTTGGCAAAAATACTTTAGTGTGTGTATACCCTGTGAACATAAAAAATTTTCAGTTAGATCTGGCAAATTTAATAGGTATAGAACTGGTTGCAACCTTGAAAACCCGATAGTACAAATTTATAGCGCCGCCCACACCATAAAAATCGAATAAAGCGAATTATATTTTTGTAGAAAAAATAATAAGTATTGATATTTTCTTCATTCGAATCGATATGGATAATCTGATATTCATCTAGATTTTATTTATTGTGTTCTTCTCTCTGCTTTCATTTTGAAAATATTTTTAATCAGCTTGCAAATCTTTGCCATGTTAATATTTAGTCAGTTCACTTTTCAGCTTAATTTCAGCTGCTGGTTTCCACATCCATTTTGCTGTGAAAATTCTTCTCATACTGAGAATGTGCTTGGCACATCTCGTTTCATTGAAAATCTTATTGTCATTTCATTTGATTAAAAATTTCATAATGCGCATCCTGCGAGCGTCTGTCAACGAAGAACACCAACGGCAAACAAGGCGAGTCCCGACTGCCCCACAGACAGCCCCTCTGTGTGTGTGTGTGTGTGTGTGTGTGACTGTCTATCTGTGTGTGTAAGCGTAAGAATCCAAAAGAAAATGAAAATGTTCTGCAGCATTTGTGATTGCCGGCATTAGATGTCTGCTCATTTGCAGTTGTCGCTGTTGTTTTGTGATATTTTGCAAGTCTCAAAATATATTATAATAAGACTTATTGGCGGTGAAAGTGTGATAAGGGTCTGCTAATGAGAAAATCCACAAAATCCATAAAATTGAGTGAAATATGAGTACATTTAGAGTAATTAATATGGAAACAGCTAGTTGGTGTTTTTTTGTTTACTGCTTCATGTTTTATTTAGATGGCAATTTGAACGTTGCTGTTGATTTTAATTTCATTTCCATTTTGGCTCCCAAACAACAACAACAACAACAACAACAACAACAACAACATCCACACCAACACCAGAAAAATGATGCACTTATTTAAATGCCCATCGCTCATTCAATTGCATGGCAAGTGAGCCGAAATTGAGCATTAGAGGAGCAGATGTGAAATACGAGTAATATTTGAGAAATGTGAACAATTTTGGCACACTGCAAATAAATATTGCATATGCAATGACTTTATTTGTGTCATCACAAATCGCAACAAACAGCTTCAAACTTTGCGGTTTATTGCTGTTTCGTGCGAATTGTTGATCTATGCTGGACAACAAACAACAAACAACAAACGAAAAACAACAATAATAAACAAACTAACATTGGGAGCAATAAAAACAGCCATCGCATTTAACGGCAACATTAAACATCGATTGACATCACGCATACGCAGTGTTTGACGCCAACATTTTTGCAACAATTTTGTGTGTTAATTGGTCGTGGCGAATGGGTAAGTGAAATTTTGTGCTTGCTTCGCTAAATGCATTCACACAACAAAACAAAAAACTTTTCCTTTCTTTCGTTTTACTCATTTTCACCATAAAAATGCTCTGCCAGTTATCCAAACACATTTCACAAGCCATGTATTGCAAAGTCGTTTTAAACCAATTAGGAAACATTGACAAAATAATTATTACACTTTTTTCCAAAGTTGTTTTTGATGGGCATGCCAAATATATATGTGTCTCTATTCATCCTGAGCAAAGTCGATAAAGTCGTATTCCTGGACATGTCTGCTGTAAAACATATATTTTGCCAACATATATTTACTTTTAATAAAAACTAAAAGATTTCTTAAATTGTGAATAAAATCTTCTGAAGATGGATTGCAGTAGGCAAAGAAAACTGAATGTTGGTATAAAAAATACTATTGTTAAAAAATAGTAAACATCTATGTCGATTAGCTGTGGTTGGTTTCAGTTTTGGCAGTTTCGGTAATTGAGAACACGTCTGCCAATTACGTAATTGATTTGTTTTGTATTTTTGATTTAATGCGTTGCATTTGTTTAAATTCTATCGAATGCTTTGAGCAATTCATATTTAATTAAACAAATTGTTTTGCTCGGCATTTTCGTTAACGATTTCCATGGCTAGCAATGAATTGTTTTGCAATTTATTTGGTTATGACATTTGTCCTGTTTCCAATAACCAAAACTTCACTTAATTCAATTATCATAACGACCGCCACAAAAATATACCATCACACACACAAGCACACCCACTCTCAAAAGGAGGTGTGGTTGTGCACAACATATATATTCTATTGAGAAGTCAACTAATGAAAAATTTCGGAAACGCATTTCCTGTTCGATGAGCAATTGACATGTCAAATTGTAAAAATTTTCGATTTATGTTTGACCAAAAATACACAAAACGCTTCAAAAATAAATACAATATATATATATATATATACATATATTGAAATCTGAGTTTTGACCACATGTCGAGTGTTGGTTGCTGTCAAAAGTTTGACAATTTGATATACGATATGTTTAATTTGTCTATTATTTTAGTAAAATGTAATTAAACGATTTCTCATTTGCTTATTTATGCTCGTTATATCGATTCAAGTAAGTAGAATAATTGCATTTATTTTTTTTAAAAATCGCTTTTCCACTTCATTCATTCAATTAATGGCAAATTAGTTTTATTCTACACATTTAACACTTTTGGTTATTGTTTCAACAATTATTGGACACATTCATTGGAAACATTAACCTGCAAAACTAAAAAAAAAAAAAAAAAAAAAAAAATTGTAGTATGAGAAGAAATCAATGTTAAATAATTGAACTTCATCTAAGAATGTTTTCTTGGCTTGGGATTGTTAACATGGATGGATAGATAACGGAAATTGGAGAATATAAACGAAATGTTGATAAATTGCGCCATTGAATATTCATTGAATATTCTAAGAAACGAAAAAGTAAGTGAAAATGGGAGCACAGCTGAAGGCAAATATATAATTCCCTTGTCCATCGAAAGTAAAAATACTCATAAATGTTGCCACGCCCCACAGACTTGAACGCCCATCAGCATAAAGCCACAACATGCCAACAGAGTCAGCGATGCATTTAAAATGCATTTTAATTATCTCGCGTTAGTTGATAATACGGAGAGAAAAAACTGCAAATTTCAAAATAAATACGTAAATTCAAAAATAAATAAACAAATGCGAAACACAACTGTGCGTGTTGTTTACTTATTTCTTCATCATTTTTGTTATCATAATTAAATGAAAATATAAAAAAAAAAATGCAATTTATTAATTGTTGTTGCAACGCTGAACCAATGCTGAATTAATATTGCAATATATAAAATTTAAAAAGTTAAAGCTGACATTACCCCAGCTAAGTTGGACTTTAAAAAAGTTGTATTGTATTTTCAAAATTAGTCAAATAAAACTTTTGCTATCTATCACATTTGCTAGGGATTATCTTTATCACTTTGATCAGTTGCTGGTTTTTTTTTTTTTTTTAATTACATTCAGATTATCGCGAAAAATGTAATTGATATCAGAAAAGTGTTTGTTTGTAATTTAAAGTGTATGATTTTATATAAATATATATATATATATATATATATATTTGTATATGAGGCCTTCTGATTATGTTTTCATGTTTCCTTTGCTTTTGCTTTCGACAGCAAAGTTAATTGAGGCACAAGCAAAACCCTGGCCAAGGCAACTCTAGTTAAATGTCAAAACTAAAGCAATTGGTATATGGTAATTGGGGGGTGTGCGGGAGGGAGTACAGCAAGACTAACTGGCTAAGCACCTTAAGCCCTGGCAGCATCGAAGCAAACAACAGTTTGTCCCCCCACTGTCAGGCCTTTGATTTTCTCCAGGCATGGGCGGAGCCCAACTCTTGCACCTCCTTCTAGTTGTTGGTTTTGTTCGTTCCCGTTTTCCTTACACTTCATCAATTTGACTTGGGCAATGTGTGGACCGTCCACCCCCCCCCTCCGCCCATCCGCCCCTGCCAATTCACCGCACATCTTCATCGCCATCAGCCGGCAACTAAATGCGCAAACACATGTTCCCAATAAAGTTGTGACCATGTCGCCCTCTCCCCCTCTCTGGCTCAATATATTGGAAGTTTCTGTGAGAGCGCATTTGTGTGTGTGTGTGTGTGTGTGTGTGTGTTTATGTGCCTAATGTATGTATTTGCATCTATTAGTGTGTGTGTGTGTGTGTGTCATGTCGACGACGAGCCGGGCAAAAACTATACAAAAACAAAAACTTTTGGCTTTGCGAATGGCCCAAGGCACCAATTGCGTTAAAAACCGACTGGTTAACAGAAGGTGGCCAAAAGTTAATAGCTGGCCAACAGCTGTACTTTCTACACAAACAAACTAACATTTGCTACGCAAATATTGAGAACTATTCGAATCTAATTTACCATTTTAGCTGAGCTACACCAAATACCAAAATCAGATACTAATCCATATTTTTTTCTGGCCTTGTTTGCTTTGAGTGCATTTTATAATATCCCAATTCAGTTAATACCAAATATTATCATGGCTGAGTTCTTGACTTATTTGCCGCCTTCAATCGTCAATATTGAAATAGTAAAAGGGAATTTTGGTTTTAAGTTAGTCCTGGAATGACCTTTGATGATTTAATATAGATTGATTGAGAGTATATAAAAACGTGAAGATTTGCCTAAATCCGGATGCTTAACTGGACAATTTACAATTGCAATTTTACCATATACAAATGTAAATTTGAAAAATATTTAGAGAGACTGAAAAGGGCATTTTCCACTTGAAGTTTGAAGTTTGTAACAGATGGCACAGATCAGCTGACAGTTGACAAACGCTGCAGATAAAGTGGCTTAGTGTAACACTTCCGTTTCCTGCACGTGTCTCGCACAAACACCAACACCAACACACTCACACACACACACACAGCAGCACACACATCGGAATGAAAAGCGGACTGGCCGATGTATGTACAGACTGGCCACTTGGGGTAATCGCGCAGACATTTGATTAATGGTTTTTATGCATCACTTCGGTTCGGGGGAAGTGTAGAGCAGCAGCAGCAGCAGCAGGAGCAGCAGAGTTGCCATTGAATATGCGTGCCACAGCTCGGTGCCCCAACAGGCAGCGGCTACTCAGCTCTGTTGTTGTAACAGCAACTGTAAATGTAACTGCAACCGTAACTGTAACTGTTACTCTATGGCCAACTGACAAGCGGTCTCATGAGGCATGCCATATGATATTTATATATATATATATATATATCTATATGCATGTGTATGAGTGTGTGTGTGTGTGTGTGTGTGTGTGTGTCTGAGTTTGATTCATTTTGCACATGTCGTTGGGTTCGCCACGTTTTTCGTGCTGATTAGTTTTGGGAATTATACGCTTTGGACTCTTGAGCTCCTTGGTCTCGATTGTCAAATATTGAAATAGATTCGGTTTGTATTTAAGATTCCACTGTTGGGGTGTTGGGGCCAAAAGGTTAATTGGTTAAAAGTGGTGTGCATTAAGTGGCTGTGAGACTGTGTGGCCAGTGTCCTTGAAGCATCATCATCTTCAATAAGTTACGCATTCAATTCGTTTGATTAGCCTGGTCAAAAGTTCATTTGAATTGTCCAGCCTCAATTGGCATTTGATTGAGTTTGGCACTCGATGCAAATCAAATTAGATGCTGCAACGCTACCGCACTTCAAAGGCTCCAACGCTTTTAATCAAAACACCAATTGAAATGCCTGCAGGCACAAACCGGCATCTGGCCAACACCAACAAAAAAGTCCAATTCAAGTTGAGAGGCGATGCATTCGCTTGCTGATTGCACACTGTCCGCGGGCTCGATTTGCCGGGCCCAATTACCACCTGCTCTTTTCAGCCAGTTCTTTTTGATTTGCATAGCCTGTAGGTAGCCTCCCGAGGGTCCCTTCACAGATGGGATTACCAAAAAAAAAAAAAAAGTTAATAAATAAATTCCCATCGATCTCCAAACTGCCACAACATTTTTCAGGTACATAATTGTTAATTGTAAATAAATATATTTTACAATATGTATAATGTATAATTGATATGGGCATATTTTTAGTGAGAAAGGGAATCGCAAAGGCGATCATTCATAGTTCTATAAGACACCTCAAATTGGTTTCTCTGTTGCCTCCATCAACACGTTTTGCTGTGCAACGCAATTTTGGGGCTATATCATCGCCGTAAATCTGCTCCAGTTCGCTTGCCTTTACGGGGGCGCCCCAAGTGCTCGCTATTAGCCTAACGAGCAACAAGATGCAACGCCCACACACCTAAGCCTTCCCCCACTTCCACTTCCTTCCCCTTTCCACACCAAACGGCGTCTGACCAAGCCGAGCACTTGCAACTGCTTCCCCTCAAGTTTTTATGCGCTGCCCAATCCCATTCCATGAGATTCCCACACCATGGCAAACCACAACCAACATTCTTATCAGCGTCGCACGTTTTTATCATAAATTTTACACTCCGCTTGCAATTTTTCGCTCATTTTTGTGGCCGCAAGTTGCTGGTGGTAGCGATATACACAGATGGTATACATATATATATATATAAAGAAATATATATACGAAACTAAAATGTTTGGCCTGGTCATAAAATGAGAAGTTGTTTTGCCAGTCGGGTCCAATGGGCCGTTAAAATGCATTATAAAGCGATATTTCCACACATACATATGGACCGCAGTACATTTTGTATATATATATATATATATTCATATGTATGTAAAGTACAAGACCTGCGAGCGGTGGGGTTATAAATGTAACCGGATGCCTCTCGGACTCTGACATCTCGTTATTATTTATCAATTTTATGGGTCTTGGCCATAAAGTACTGCCAGCAAGTTTGAGAATGAAATACAAAAGTACGGTAATAAAAAAAGTTGATGGGGTAACGAAAAATTTGAATAAAAATTGCTCTTGATTCCGTAAAGTAATTTAAAGTATAGCCGAGCCAATTTTTAATATTACAATCAGCTATAATCAGGATTTAAAAACTAAAATTGAAGTTTCAGTCTTCTGATTCTGAAATTGCGAATTGTTTTCTGTTCTTGAAACAAGCTTAGACATTTCTTAGTATGCAAGTTGACCAATTAAATTAATTGGGAGGCGAATCCATAATCAAAATGTACTCATTATTCTCTGGTCCGTTAAGCATTTAAACTGTATCTCTCTCTCTCTCACACACACTGTCTCGCGCGCACAGAGCTGTCACTTAGTTTCACAGAGTTAAGTCTGAGCTCAACAAATTTATGGCAACACAAGTCCAACATTATGAGTCCCACATGAATGCAGGGAAATGCGCTGATTGCCATCGTATTCCGATACTTTTGGCTCTGGACTATGTTCTATTTATATATCTCATACTTTACATGCCATTTACCTCGTGGTTGGTGTCCAGATTCGTGACAGTGATTCTCGCGCTTTTCACCTCTCAGTTGTCGCCAACCCCCCACACGTTGAACGCTGAAACGCCATTGGTCAGCCGACCATAAACTTTAAAGCCTTTACTTATATATGTACAAATATGTATCCATATTTATATATATATAAATATGTATCTATGTTTGTGTTTCGTTTGTTTTCAATTTTTCTGTATTTGTCTTGCATATTGTGCATACGCAGCGCCTGTCGGAAACAAGCTTCCCACTTATGCAAACGATCCCACAACCAATGTCTACGTCTGTGTGTGTGTGTGTGTGTGTGTGTGTGGCTGTTTACACAAAGTATCATTCACGCTATCATTGCCAGCAACGAAAAGCTGCAGCGCCGCCCATCCGCGAATCCTTTGCATATTTAAAAAATTGCAAAATATTTGCCGGCAACCCTGCCTCCAGCTTGTATCAAATTTCAAATGCTCTCCTCAAACCGTATTTTAAGTGTCGAAATATATTTTTGAACTATCTTAAAAAAAATGCATAGTATTTTCACTACTGTTTAAAGTCAAAGTGCTTTATTTTCGCTAATGGGAAGTGTATTTTGTTTTGTGATTTTTACTAAACTGTAGAAATGGCTGTATGTAAATATGTATAAATGTGTGTTGGCTTAGATATATATTTTATATCTTTTAAATGGTTGCTCCTAAGCGTCTATCTTAATGATGGGCATTGATGTCTTAATTTGTACACCAAATTTGTGGCTTTCAACTCAAAGGCAATATTAAGCCAGAGGCCATTAGGGATTTATTTGAATCGGTGCCAACATGGGACTTCAAGAGTACGAATTTTAAAGTATTTACCAAGATATGCTTTAGAAAATAATATTATTCATTTTAATCACTCATTATTGTGCCTCTCTTTTGTAATGTGATTGCTCTTTTCAAGGCTTTAGCTGAAAGAGTCTCTTATATAGTCATCTTAATGCCAAGCAATCCCCCAGAATGTAGTCTCTCCAAGTCATCTTCAAGGGAGCATCCCCCACAATATTTGGCTTGTGGAGGTGCTTGTGCATACTGCCATGTCCTGTCCGCAATCCAATTACTATCCAAAGAAACTTCCTGTAAGGATTTAAGCAGTTAGTTGATTTGCAATCTCCTGCTGCATTTCCTTAAGTATAGCTTAATTTTAATTTATTTTTTCAATTCAATAATATTTTGTTTGTATTCACATATCAAATGGAGGGTATTAGCTAGTCGCTCACTCTGGATATGGGCACTTCCGAAAGGTGCATTAAAATTGATCGCAACTAAAATGTTTGGATTTTGTTGCTGTTGTATTGCGCTTTGGATGCGCTGTAATTGCAAACAATTTTTTATATTTTGTTACTGGCTGCTTTTATAATTGCAGCGCACTGCCGCAACGAAGCTTGGAAACCCCCCTTGCTTCAGTCGCGATGCCTCTCTCTCCCATCTCCCATTTGCGCCGCGTGTTGCACGTTCCAGTGACTCGCTGTGCTAGCGTCTGTGCCGCACAGGCAACATCAAAAGCGCAATTTTTGCTGACGTTTTTATTGCATTATTTTCATTTCGCTGCTGCTGTGCAACACACCCTACCCCCCCCCCCCCCCCACCAGCAAACAGTTGCCACCAAGTTGGTCCGACTTCCCCGCAACAACAGCTTGCTCCCATTGCTGTTAGATGCACATTAGCAAGACAAGAGCAAACATCATGTCATTATTATCATCATTACGAGCATCATCATGGAATTTATAATCTTTGGTTAGTTTTGTGTTTTGTGTTTTCTGTTTTGTTTTTTTTTTCTGTTTTGAGATTTTGTTTTTGGATTTTGCATCGTTGTTCCTCGTCGCATTTAATTGAAAAGTGAAATTGATTTTTACCGACTGCTTTTGATTGCAAGTGAAAATATTTTCCTGATTTTTCTTTCGTTGCTCATTTTCTTGTACATCTATTTATGAAAATTATATGCATGTATATGCAACTTTTTTGTTGTTGAGATTTTCATCTCAGATCTGCTAGGGGAAAATGTTTCAACTGTTTTTTCATTATTTTCCACAACGATTTCCATTATAGAGTTTCGCTTTACGCCTCTCTCCCCCTTGGCTCTTAATTGCCGCCATTTGTGCGTCTTCTGAATGGCCGCTTTAATTGCGCTATAACTTTGCAAAAATGAAGCACTGAAATTCACCAGTTATTAAGGACTCCAGCAGTTATAACACCTATCATTAAAAAAAAAAAAAAAAAAACTTTTAAGTGCGTGCAACATATGTTGCTCTGAGGTGGGTGTTGCAAGTGTGGAGTGCGCAATGTTGAGAAAATGTATAAAAAGCATAAAAAGCAGCAACCAGATAATCTTCCTTCATAAATATTTGTGAAATCTTTTGATTTTTTTGGTGGGTGCTTTCACTCGGCCGGTTTTCGACCATCCAGAACATCTTTCCAGAATATTGACTTTTATTTTATAAAAATACTAACAAGAAAGAACTTTGAACTTTTATTCCTGATGATGATGATGTAGAGTGGTCTGGATAATTAGAACCAACATCATTTTAGTACGAGAGAATATATTTCAACCGATTGGTTCCATACCAAATATATGATAAAGTGATCCGATCTAATCGATGTACATGTAGAACTGAAGGAGCCTTGTTCTTAAAAACAAATGAAATATAAAAAACGAACAATCGTTCACATTTATCGACTATATCGACTATATATGTAAAAATTATTAAGCTAAACTTAGCAAGCCCCATAAATATAAATAAACAAAAAATTCAACTCACATTAGAATAATATAAAATATGTAATTGAATTGCAAAATTAAATTCTTTATACCTCCTCTGGCAAAGCCCATTTCCCTTTTATATGTTAACACGTCTTTAAATTGACAATGTAATTGATTCTTTTCGTAACACAATCTGTCACATTAATAACAAAAAAAAAAAAAAAAACAAATTCTTTTTATTTACAAGCAAAATGTGTATATTAAAGCGCCTTTATTTCAAAGAAGAGTTTGTACATTTTGTGTGTATTATTTTTGCAATCCTTTTGCAATTGAGAACAGCTTTCGTTGCAAATACAACTTGAAGTGACTTTTGCTACTGTTTTTCTTGTTTTTTTTTTTTAGATTTTTCTTACTTGCAGTGCTAGACAATTTGTGAGAAAAGTTGCGTCTCCCAACTGCAACTGAAGCGAAACGGCCAAGAATAATAAAAGCGACACAAAAGGCAACAACAACCACATCAGATAGAGACAGCAACTTGGATCGAGCCAAATTGCTGCATAGTTTGACAGTAAGAAGAAACTTACATATACGGCAAC
This sequence comes from Drosophila demipolita, assembly GCA_035042405.1. Lineage (NCBI taxonomy): Eukaryota > Metazoa > Arthropoda > Insecta > Diptera > Drosophilidae > Drosophila > Drosophila demipolita. Next base: position 1,295,023 of record JAWNLI010000488.1, read on the forward strand.
AACATGTCGTTGTTGTCGACAACAGGAACAGCAACAGCAACAGGAACAGCAACTAAACTAAGAACAAAACCAAGAGAAAGTACAACCAGAACATGCCGACTTGCCAACATAGTTCAATTCTTGGCAATCGCCTTATATTGTTGCTCTCAATTTAAGCTGGTGCTGTTGGTGGAGGGTCAGCAGCAGCAACAGCAACAGCAGCAGCAACTAAAATATCAGCAATTGCAATATCAAATGCAACAGCAATATGAATACCAACAGCAGCAGCACTATCAACAGCAGTTCCAGCAGCAACAACAGCAGCAACAACAACAGCAGCAACAACAACAGCAGCAACAACAACAACAGCAGCAACAACTTGAGTTGCCGACAGCAGCACAACCAATGCCGGAGCAACCCGTCGACTTGCTATCCACACAACCATCTCAGGTAAGTTCTCTTGAATATTTTAGTACCTAATTGAAATATGTTGTGAAACTGATTGAAGTGTTTAGCTACTTGCAACTTATTGCACTTAGTTACGCTTGCAGTAAATTGAAGCAACTGCAAAAATCATTTTGATTAAGTACGATTGAGCAGAGCTTTTATAAAAATAATTTAAACTTACTCTTCGTTAAATACAGATTTTTAAAAATCCTTTTTAAATATTTTGCAGTTTAATATTTAAGGCAGCCATATTTATTTTTTTGCTATTCATGTCTTCCTGTGTGGCGAGATTGTTGCAACTTGCAACACATTGTTTTTCTCCACCATCCGTCGCCTTCTCTATTCTATCACATTAGATCATTTGGGGCAACATTTCACTCGCTTAGCTCGATAAATTGAATCGGGGATTGCGAGTTTGCAGCTGCATCTGCTGGAAGACCTAAATCCCAATGACAACTTCAGTTTACGGTGACTTCATTTTTCATTTGGCTTTCCCTTCACTGCAACGACATAAAGTTAAGTAAGCTGATCAGCCAAGAATATAAAACCTTAACTTTTTTTTTATCTGCCACGTTTTCTTGTTTTTCGCTATTTTTTTATTTTATTTTCGGGCCGCAATTTGCGGTGCTTAGCAATTAATTTGCTTTTGATAGATTTTAAGTCAAATTTAATTAGAGCCAATTTTTGTTGTTAGCCATCTTTTGTGTAGCTGCCAAAGCTTGAAAAGTTTCTGAAAACCCAAAGAAATGTTACAAAATTTGCAAGTTGCTTGGCATTTTCGTTAATGAAGACAACGATTGCTTTTAAGTTAAGCAAAAGGCGTTAAATATGTTAAAGGATGCGTCGCTCAAGTGTTAAATTTTATTTATATATATATATATTTTTTTTATTAAAAATATACGAAAATCAAATGATTTTTAATCAATCAATGTGATTATGTTTGGACTTATCAGTTGATATTGACTATCCTTTTTGAGGCAAGATATGTGGCAAGTTTGGATTTGAGATCCACAAAATAATTTGAAATTGAGGGCGTCTTTCGACTAGAGGAAAGTAAAAATTCCAGCTGTACAGTCTCTATCACTACCAACAGCCACGCCCACAGACAGCTGAAGCCACTTTCAAATAAACAGGAGATTCCATAAACCACTTTGCTCAAAAATGCCCTCGGTTTGATTCAATCGTCGATTGCCGATGGTCGATTGCATTTTTTTAGTTGTTTGTTTTTGTTTTTTTATTTGATTTTTGTGGGGCCACTTGCAGTTCGCGTGGCTTACAAAAATATTTTTGTACTCAAAAAAAAAAAAAGAAAAATTGGTAGTTGCGAACGATATTTGGCCAATGCTTGACAGTCGGACTGGCTTCGTTGCCGGTTGGCCGGTTGTCCGTTGGCCATTTGAGCAGCTGGCCAGCTGGGTGCAAGTGCTCTGCAAGTGGCTTTCAGCTCTTTCGCATCCGTAAAGTGAACTAAATGCGATGTCTTCTTTTTGCCCTGATTCTTCTCTTATTGCCATTGTCGTCTGTTTTATGGTAGAAAATGTCGTTTTTCTTTTTTTTTTTTTATCTTTTTTCAACCAATTGGCTGCTGTACTTGTTTCCACAGGACCCTGTTGCCAATAAATGCCTGAAAAGGTCACAACTATGCCACTTGTGATAAATAAGCTAAATTCAATGAAATGCCCTTAAAAGTTGACAAGTATCGATATTTACGAGACTTATAAACATATAATTGCATGCTTAGGAATAAAATGCTTAATTTAATAAAATATTTTTTTTGCAAAAAGTGGCTTAGCTACATACATTTATACATAGATTTCTAGATCTTAAAAGTGTTCCATTAACCATTAGGGTAAAAAAAAAAAGGATATCATTTGGACTTAGCTCCATGCCAGTGTTCGCTGCTGTTTACAGGGTATCTGTGTATCAAGTATAATCATATTTTTATTGCATTTTTACTTGTTTTTACTTTACGTTTGCAATAAAATAAAATTCACACAGACTCCAAAGCGTCATGTGGCCGCAGAGCAATGACTGCAGCTAAAGCATTTCCCCAGCCAAATGCCTTTCGGCATTCACACACACACACACACACACAGACACATACGCACACCCACACACAGTCAAAAACTATAAAGCAAAACTCCGTTTTGTGTGTGTGTGTGTGTGAGTCACAACGAAAGCTACTGCATGGAATTTATTTTACCATTTCGTCCCAAGGCAAAATTTATGAATTTCGACTCGTTGCCACCGCTGGCCGCCGCACATATGCGGTTTTTATATATTGACACTTAAAATTTATTGCTCTTAAAATCTACAAAACGCTGGCGCAACGACCCAGCACAGCCAGGGAATCATTTCGCTTACTTTTCGTTTCGTATCGTTTTGCGCTGTGTAACATTTTTGCCATGTTTTCTTTTGTTTTCGTTTGTTTTGTTTTGTTTTGTTGTGTTTGGCTTTGTTGTGTTTTTTGTTTTGTTTTTTTGTTTTGTTTGGTTTTGTTTTGTTTGCTTCAGTTCCGTTTGGCTCGGACAGCTAGCTTAGCTTCTTTCCCGTTGGAAAAATTGAAAATTGTTTTGCTGTGTGCCAACTATGAAAAGCCAGCGACAGGGCGCTGTAAGCTGACAAAACTAAGCGTCAAATCGAGCGTAAAATTGTTGTGGCTGCCACAACCAACATGCCAAAAATATACAAATGCATTCGCAGTTATGAATGCATTGAGGCGACGCTAATGCCAAAACCCGATGCTACCTATTATTTAAATGCAACTTGAGAATCTCCATGCATATGTATTGATTGGGTTAAGTGGTAAATAATGCGATTTAAAATGCGAAATATATGTTAATTAATGTTTATACAACTATGCCCACTTTTCATAATACCAACTGTCATTATGGAGATGAAGATGAAGGGGTGGGGGGAGGGGACGAAGTGCGAAACGAGACAGATTGAGCCACTTAAGTAGCTGTGTGTCAGCGTCAAAGCTGAAAATCGCTTAAGATTAATGATGCAAAAAATTGAGCATCATCAAAGAAAGTGAAAATGGAATTAGGTGCAAGGGCGCTTGAGAGCGTACTGAACAACAGCAGGGTCCCAGAAGAGTGGGGGGAAATTTAGATAGGGCAAAACGTGCAGCAAGTAAAGCGAAAGAAAATTGCGGCATTAAACTTAACCACAATAACTGCCAAGCCAAAACGAACTGGTAACAACTTCAAAAAAAAAACAACAACAACGATAGCAGCAGTAATGTGGGTGTGCGGAGGGGGTGTGTGTGTGTGTGTGTGTATGTGTGTTTGTGTTTGTGTGTGTCTATATAAGTAGCAAGAAGCAGATGGGCCTAAAGTGCTTTCCGTGCGGGCGGAAACGGAACTGGAAATGGCAGCATCGCCAACGCCGATGCATCGGATTTTGGATCTGTGGAAACAGTACAGGATATCTTGACATGTATAATTCCTGCTTGTAGATTTATGTGTCTGCACGCATATATTCGCGATCATTCCTTATTCCTTCATTTCAATGTTACCAAATTTCCAAGTATTTAGCTATACATATATTGTTACAACTCCGAATAAATGTGATTTTAATTTTAATTGTATATAGATAAACTCACCACAACTTGAAAGACGCAAGTTGTTGTCAAAATGAAATGTTGCATATCATGCCGCAAAAATTCTTCACCCCCTCCCCCGCCGCCCTAGCATAGTCAAAACTTTGCAAGTGGTTCAGAGTAGGGCGCACAGCCTTAGACATCTTTCGAGAATTCATGGGATGGGGGACGCAGGGGAACGGGCTGCATGCGGATTGCAGGGATTAGTAGACGCCTTCAGTTGCCTGGCGACAAAATAATTAGCGCGTTGCGCTTACAAGTTTCCGTTAAAAAGCGATTTACGCTTGCTAAGCATTGGCTGATGGCGACTGCCAGATTACAGGATTAAAGCCTGATATATTAATAGACTATTTGCCCTGCATGTGCATTTATATGGCGGCTTAGCAACTGCCGCCGCAACGAAACGTTAATTTTAAGATTTGCCTCATAATTGCGAAGAGCCTTAAACTGGACTATGATCCAAATTTCCCACCAAACATACAAGTTGTATTAATAATGACATATTTTTTGTTTGCAACAGAATTTAAAAAAAATGCCTAAGAATAAAAGTGACAACATTTATTTTTTACTATAAGTTTTTTGAAGCAGTTTAGTTTGGTTGCAATATCTTCATAACACATAAATTGCCGACAGACTCGTCTAGTAATGCTCATCAAGAATGCCTTCAATGTGTTTAAATGTTAAAATATTCTCTTCATTAAGAAATGCATAGGTTTTTGTGAATATTTTAGTGAGTAAGTTGTAAATTTGAACTAACGACTATTCTCTCCAAAATGCTGTAAGTGGCTTATAAGCTGCTGGACAAATATTTTGAAACGCAAATTACATGTTTTGGGAACTGGAGAAATTAAGCTGTTACAGCTGGTTACAGATAACCTGAAGATAGACTCGGTTTTAGAGCTGACTTTAGACATTCCCAAAAAGTTAATCTGGAAGTGCAACTGAGTGGGGTTTCAGCATCAGCCAAAACTGAATTTCCCTCAGGATTTGGAGTGCAATCAACTCGGCTTAAACAAATAACAAGTTTTTGTGGATTCCACATACAACATTTTTGTTTTATTATCTTTCGATATAAAAATGCATGGTTTTTGCATGCATTTCGGTGTGGAAGGCCCTAAAAATTCAGAGCCAATTTTAGTAGCTAACCAAACCAATTTGCAGCATTTCGTGTATAAACTTGCCACAAAATAGTTGCAACAATTTTACGCCACTACTTTTGACTTTATGTTGTTGCTGTTTTCATTTCTATTTTTTTAACGATGCCCTTTTGGTAAGGAATATTTTTTGGCTTTGTTTATTGTTTTTTTAGTGCTGTATCCTAAGCCCAGCGAAAACTTTTGCACATTTATTTTTGTTTATTTTTTTTTGTTCTTTTCTTTTTTGCATATGCGAAAACTGGCAACGCAAACGCCGACGTTGACTTTGACGTTGTCGTTGACGGCAACGTTGAGGGCGACGGCGACGGCGACGTCGACTGCGATTGCGATTGCTGCGATTGCAGCGACTGCAGCGACTGCAAGTGAATGGAAGTGCCCCGAAAGCTTGTTAAGCCCATGACATTAAAACCAACAAATGCAATAATAACAGCAAGAAATCCCGAAAACAACAACAACAATAGCAAACAGCAGCCCGCAGCGGATTAAGTGGAGAAAATAAGGGGGGGAGGGGTGGGTTGAAGGGGTAGGCACAAGAAGGGTATTAGAAGGTAAAGCAACAGACAAGTGCAGAAATATGTCATGTCCATGTCTCTATCTCCGTCCCTGTCTCCCTCTCTGTCTACGTCTGTGCCTGTGGCTGCCAGCAGGATCCGTTGCAACTGAATTTTGCATTGTTGCCTCATTTTGGGGTCAGTCAGCGGTGCAGAAATATGTCCACTACTATATCCTCTCCATTTTCTTTTTCTTTTCGTTTCCAGCAGTCATCTTTTATTTTATTTATTCACCTCTTCATCTTCAAATTTTTTTTGGTATTATGGCCGTTGAGCAACAACAATAACAGCAGCCAACAATGGGTAGAATATTATTGCTTGGGTTAGCCAGCACTCATCCTCTCAGCGTCCCATCCGCTTCCCTAATGTTATGGCGACATCCTCATCACACAACTTAGTACTGAAATGCAGCAGTGGGATCAGTCAATGAAACCACAAATCATTAAATATAACCTTAAAAAATAAATACAAATATGATTTTTGAGAAAAACACATCCTTTCGTTTTTGAAATATAACTGATGAATAATGAGGTTAGTCTCTAAAAATATGACGATTTGGGAATGGAGGCTTGTCTTAGCCCTTATTGTGCTTTTAGCCTTGACAAAATGGGAGCAAGAAACGGTCAGAAGTTTGTCAAGTGGTTGTCTGGGTGCCATCGACATTGTTGTTGGAGCGCAATTGAGAAAAAATGTAAAAAAAAATATTATCACTCAAAGTTTTTTGCACAGCTGCAATTCGAATGTCTGTGGAGAAGCTGATAACAGTAAATTTGAGCTTAAGCTGAATGCAATTTATTTAAGATGCAAAAAAACAAACAGAATTCCAAAATAAAAAGTCAAGAAAAAACATTGCAAGGAGAGACAAAAAAAAATGCAAAAAAATGAGAAGCATTGCGACTGAATTCAATGAAATAAATAAATGAAAATGCCATTTTGTGAGATATATGATTCTATCAATGACAGATCGAACGGTTTAGGGAGGCGGAAAGGGCGGGCCACTCAAAAACATATATTGGTAACATACTTTGAAATGTTGTGCCTCTAGCAATGACTCCAGCAAATTGTGAAATATATAGGCGTATTTCAGATATGATGATCTTTGAAGGAGATTAACTGCAAGTTAACTTCCACGTTTGGTGACTCTGGTTTTATCGATTTACACTTCCGGAATATCGGCTTTAGCAATTAATAAAGGCTAAAATGCGCTAATATACCATTAATATACCTATAAATTTTGACGGCACATTTAGGCGTGGCGATCTTTGGAGCACTTCATCAACCCAAATTTGTAAAAGATATCTGACCTTATCGATTTTTATCAATTTCATAGCCTTTTATATTCTGTATCAGAGTTTAAAAATGAATATTCTCACCAAGAATACCATTGAATATAAGCACCTTCAGCTAATAATAAAAATAAAAATAAAGTAAGAATGTAAATTTGTATTAAGCAATGTTTAATAAATCACATTTAATTTCATCAAAAACTTTTCGTACCAGTCTTTGTAATATATAATTGTGGCAAGTGCAAACACACACTTTGGGCCACACACAGATACACACAGCCATCAAGGAACAGCTTCATTAGCAACAATGGCAAAACACACATTTCGCTTCACACAAAAACTGAAAATTTGCAAACATTTTTCGACTCCATTGTTAAATATTTGCTTGCATGCAGCAATTAAAAACAAAAAATATAAATAAAATAATTGCAACTAATTAAAGTGCAAATGTAAATATTTGACTAAATAAATATAAATTTAGATAGCATACTTGCACTCGCACACACACACACACACACACACACACACACATGCCTGTCTGATTAAATTTCAAACGTCGAAATTGCGAACCGCTGCACAAAACTGATATAAATAAAATCAAGCACAAATTTGTTCCACATATTTTGTTGCATGCCGAATATTGAAGACCCTGCCTAAAATAATAACATATATAAAGCTCAAAACTAACCTTATGTATGCAGTAATAACTTCATTTATTTTCTAAGACAAAAGTCTTAGAAGTGGTTTTGTCAAATTTCTTGGTCATGGTTTTATTTGTTTTTCGTCTGACTTATCTAAATTAAAACACAATTAAACTTTATAGAGAAATAGAGCAAATTGTTGGGTAGATTTTCGGGAAAGCTTTTAAATTATTGATGTTCGTTGCAAGTAAAAAAAAATATCACAATTTAATTTAAACTTCAATTAAAAATTAAATAAAGTTTTCAATCGCAAAAAAGCCAACGATACAGCGATAATTATTCAATTATATCTCAAATGAAAATATCGATATACAAATAGGTAATAAATAAAAATTAATAGATATGTGTCTAGACAATCGTAGTCAACAACTGACATTTAAAATCTCATTATAACTATAGACAAAAAGAAATGCTTATTTTTGCAGGCATACCTGTTTGCTGTTGGCATTTTAACAGGGCATTAGAATGGCCTATTTAAATAATTAGTGAAATAAAATGTGAAATTTTTATAGACGCTCTCCGAGGATGACTAATAAATGGCCATTTGCCACATTGGTGTGGCACTTTGTGCTGTACACGCAATCGTATATAATGAAGGATCATGGGGCGTGCGAGGGGGTTGCAAAGAATAGAAACAACAAAAGCGGCTCGATAACTGTACAGTTAAAAGCCCCAATAAAATGTTTAAATGTTGGCCGAGCTGCTTAATGTTGCAGTTGCAACTTGTTTGCGGGTACGTGTGAATGTGCGTATTCCGATTGTACGCTTCACTGCCCCTCCAGTGAGCAGTGTAGATATAAATATTAACAAATCTGAAATCGAAAAAAAAAAAAAATATAGCTCAACTGAATCCCATTCCATATAGCTCTTGTTATCGCAACTGAACACACAAAATTCTGCATTGTTGTATTCAATTATATCGAGTTCTGCATGTATAATTTGTATATTTGATTTCCTGTTTTCGATATCAGCATAATAATTTCTTTTTGCTTCTTATTATGAATATAATTTAATAATAATAAATATATATTTTTCGAACCTGTGGCAATTTAAATGAAAAATTATAGTCGACAGCACATTTAAAAGTGGCAACCGATATTTAATCGATAACTTCTATGCATTTTCAGTTTTTCACATATATTTTTGTTTCGAAATGTTATTCTATCATCCCATTTTGGGCACTCGCATCGTGTCCAACTTAATGCGCTGCAAGTAATTATCACAATTACAGTATCCTTGAGGGCGTTCAAAACTGTTCGGCTTCCTAATGATAGCCATGTTTTCATTCTGAGAGCTCCACACTTGCATAATGTGCAACAACAGCGCCAACTGCAGTTATATGCCAGTCGATAAGCACCGCTGCCTCGCTGCCTCGCTGCCCCGGGGATGCAACTAACTAACTGCGCATTGTGTCTGCCAGTCTTTTTTGGTTTGGCCTTTTCTCTGTTTGTTGTGCCCTGTTTTTATAAAAATTAATAAATTGGGTTTGTTTGGGGGACATATTTAAGTCCATTAGGCAAACGGTCTACCCATAGATCCAGCTTTAAGGACACACTATTTTATAGATATATATTTTTGGTAAGTCATTAGAGTAATAATATGCTTAATTGCTAAAGTTTCTGTATAAGGGTGTGTATTTGGGCAACAGGGTATTTTAGCGTCAATAATTACTGTGAAAGTATTTAAACTTGTTTTACTAACGTTTCGGGACTGTAAGTTAGCCCGTTTGCAGCGCATAAAAGTTGGTAATATTGTCGCAAAATATCCGACCCCCAATGGCATAAGCAACGGTTTGTTTATTTGCACATGCATATATATATATATATATATATATATATATACACACACACATACTCAGTATGCCTGTAGGTGTTTGCATCTGTTTGCATTCATATTTATATAACGTGATATGTCTACATTTTGCACTGTAATTAAATTACCAACAACAGCAACAGCAGCAGGAGCTTAACAGTGATTCACACACGTACTTAAGCACTCACTCATTTACACTCACTCACACACACACACTCACTCACACAATCACACTACTCACTTAGCTGCGCTGAATCAATCGTTGAAACTTTACGCTGAATTAAGTACCGGGATAAGGACTCGCTGCAAAAAAAAAAAAAAAAAGTAAAGTAAAGCCCTCCTCAAACAGACACACACACACATGCTATGCAGACGTGTGTGTGTGTGTGTGTAAAAAATAAAGCAATGCCTGTTCAAATATCGCTCATACGCCTCGTAAACTGTTTAAAACTGCATGACAGTTGATTTTACCTGCAAAGGTGTTGGCTCGGAAAGTGTCCCCTTTGTGTCTGTATGTGTGTGTATGTGTGTGTATGTGTGTGTATGTTTGTGTGTGTGTGTGTGTGTGTGCTCGTGTTTGTGTGTATTTGTGTGTGGTATCCAAAGTTCAGACGAGGTTAAGCAAAGATTTATATAAGCATCAGTAAAGTTTGAGTGCACCGGCTATTTGAGGTTGAGTCTCATAGTCAAGTGGCATCCGAGGAAGAGTTGCCAGGTGAAGCTGAACCCATTGAATTATTGAGTGACAACCATTGACTATAGCAAACACCCCCCCCCCCCCACCACCCATCCACCCCCTTACCAATATTTGCCTCTATCCCTCTGAATTCTGTCATTCTGTGTGTATGTGTCAGAGTGGTCCTGTGCAATGAAGCATTTTCCAGCTGTAGTCACGGATCACATGTGGGTCATCAATAAACTTATGCCAAACGATTGTTGTTGTTGTTGCTGTTGTTTGTTGTTGTTACCCGCTTCATGTCAGTAATTTGACCATAAAACGTTAAATATTCAGTTCAGTGCCATGCAAGATTAATTTAAACCCGCTGCAATAGTCAAATGCCAATTAAAGCAGAGATCTGCTGTCTACTAACAATTTGATTAATCAACTATCAAATTAATATTGAATGTTGTGAAAAATAATACTTAATAACGTATTGAATACTAACTAATTTGGTTTTAATATAATCATTAAATTCTTAATTATAAATATTTAATAATATGCATTCTGGCATTTATGTAAACATCGCACATAGAATATAATTTGTACACCATTTTCTCCACACTGTAAAATTCTAGAATTAAAAAAAAAAAAAAAAAACCCTTTCGCTTTGCTTATAAATTGAAATTGAATGGTTTGCTTACAAATAAGTTTTAAATTTGTAAGTGATTGCGTTTCCAAGCCACCTCCAATGGCTGTTTCCTGCTTAAATTCAAAACAAAAATCCTGACTTCCGACCATTGATAGCCTTATTGGAAATTGTTTTTTTAGTCAGCACCAAAATATGCAGAAATTCATTGCCCCAAAACGCAAAGCCCGAGCATATCGATCCAATAAGCGTGACAATTTCTTGCATCGATAGATTTTGTACACGCCACGCATAGTTCATAGCACACTTTTAAGCGGAAGCTACATCCAAGCATCCACAATATATACAGACTCACACACACACTCACACACACACACACACACAGAAGCACACACACACTTCGACTGACTGATCGATTTTCAATTGAAATTCAGTGGTTTCTTTCATATGGAAACTCAATTCATTCAGTTTCATTCGCTGTTTTTGGGTTTACTGGGCAACACTTAAAAAAAAAAGAAGATGTACAAAAAAAAACCACAAATGCGCTTATGGACCAGTTTACAGTAAGCTTAAACTCTTTATCTGATTTACCCAGTACAACAAATCAATATAGATATTAAATATCAAAGTATTATCTTGCTGATTGTCGCTCTAATAAAAATATGAATAATATTGTGCAATTAATTACAGAATTTTATATAAAAAATTCAATTGGACAAATACAATTATTTTGCGTGAATTAATTTAATTTTAAAGAGCACAAATAATGCTTAAAACTCAGTGCGAGCCACATTGAGCTACATTAATTAAAGATATTTTATGATTTTTGCATTTAAATTCAATTGTTGCAATGCGGCCACAAGTCTTCGGGCAGTTGGCACGTGCTGTCACTTAGTGTGTGTGTGTGTGTGTGTGTGAGGGAGTGTGCGACTGTTAGATATTCGATAGTGTAGGTAGGTGGTTATGGCTTGGCTTTGATGGCACATCATAAGCATATTACACGAACCGGTGCCAAGTTTTAATGGCCAACCATGTCGCATGCAAACTTTTCCATTGCCTATGCAAACGATCTATCCAACAAAAACAACAACTGCAACAACAGCAACAACAGCAACAGCAACAATAACAACTAACGAACAAAGCGAAGAAGAATAGAATTCGCATAGATATTCAAATGCCACATTAAATGCAATGCTCCTCGGTGCCAGAAACTTTTTGAATACCATAACGACATTGCTGGAAGCAAGCAGGATTCGGAGCTTTCGAGTTCTGCATTTTAATCCTGGCTGTGCATCCACTCCACTTCAACTTCTACTTCTATTTCAACTTATTCTTGTACTCGTTGCAGCTTTGGCTATGCCAACATAATTCGATACGATTTTCTGCCATGAAGTTGGCCAAAATATTTAATGCCGACTTTGGGGTATCATATTTATAGCGATTCATTGATTGCCTTCAAATTACGTGTGGCTCAAGCGCATCGTGGTGCATGCAGTAAGGTTGTCAAATTCAGTGGCACATAAGAAAAAGCGAGAAAAAAATTTCTCCACTTTGCGTTGCAATGTTCAGTGTGCACATGCAAAAAACGTACGCATTAAATCATTTTCAATTAATTTTCCTTAAAAACGGAAAAATAACATAAAAGTAACTCGAAATGACACAAACAGGCGCCGAAACCGCGCAGGCAAAAGGTGCCGCATTTTCGCTTGACACGCACACACACACACACACAAACACACACACAAACACACACATCTACTTGGCTGAAATCTGAAGTAGAGTTTTTTTTTTTGTTTTTTGTCGAATGCGACATTCAGTTGTGGTAAATGCATTTACATAACAGCCAGCCACTGCCGACATCACCTCTTTGCCTGGCACATTGGATAACTATAATTAATTTACATATGATTAAGGGATTTACATTGTAATTGAAATTAATTTAAATGTGGCCACTAATAGGTTACATCAATGCCTTGAAAAATGCCAAAGTCTATTCAATTCGGTCAATATTGAATTTTGTCTTTAACAGATTTACAGGTATAAATGTTTTTTTTTTATGGTTTGCCATTTCACACAATAGTTCCAGTTCGCTCGATTTTTATTAAAGTTCCAAAAATCAGTTTGCTAGCTTTTCACTGCACTGCATTTATTCATACTAAATAATTATTGGTTGGCATTAATATTTAAAATCGCTTGAACTTATGACATTTATTGTTTAATTTCCGTTAATAACGCAAATAGTTTCGGAACGTAGCAATATCGAAATGGGAATCTATAATTTTAACCTTGTTCACTCAACTCCCTCCACCGACCCTCGTTCTACCCACTTTTTGGGTTGGTGATCAAAATGTAAATTTGGACTTTTGACAGAAAGCCCAGTGATTGTACCCCTGCACAATTGCCATTGAAAATTCATCTTGCCCGATGGTCTCAGATGGTTACTGTGTCAATTGCTTCAATTTGGCTATAATTGAAAAGCGTTGGCTAATTGACTGTGCGAGTGACAGGGACTGACAAACACTTGCAAATACTTTTTCCCTCTTTCAACAATGGCTCAGTTGACGAAATTTTGACTTGACATTATGCATGTAAAAAAAACTACCCAAATTTAAAAAAAAGAACCCACACACACACACACACAGCGGCTGGGCAGTGGCAGTAGAAGCAGCAGCAGCAGAAGAAGAAGACCAACTGAAAACTGAAAATGGAACCGAAACTGGAATCCGAATTCGCAGTTTTTTGTACGTAAAAACAACCGAGTCAAACGATGAAAACCAAAACTCGAAACTCAATTTAAAATACACACACATATCGAATAATTTTTTATTGCCCTGCACAATTTTTTTACACTGCAAGTCTATATTCACTTTATAGTGTTTAAAGTTCAGATAATAATTTACGTTTTTATTTTAATAAACATATATTTTTTTAATGTTGCACTAGATTTCTCGAAAATTTCACAGATTACGCGATGAACATTAAATTAATTTGAATAACACATTTCTATAGTAGAAATCTCACGACTCGTGTTTAAGAAGTTTATCTGCTATTTGAAGAAGCATATTCAATAGATTTCAATTGCAGGGTATTTAGGTAGTCGGTGAATACTGTCTTGTGCATTCTTCCCAATTTTTTGCTGGCATTTTGTTTTGGCTTTTTGGCTGACTATAAATTCTTTTCGAGGCTGGCAGCTGGCGAGAATTGAGTGGGTTTTGCAGCTTTTTGCCACTTGCCAAAGCATTTCAGCGCCACATCACAGCTGATAGACGATAGACCCCACCATACAATAGCCCCAATCCCAAGCAACCAACCATGCCCCACCGCCCCCTTTCTCGTAATCCACCTCTTGCATCACCATGCTGCGCTCCACTCTTAAGAGAGTATTGAGTTCTGCAGTGCTGCAGGCACTAAGTGTGTAAATTTAGTTAGCACGAGATTTTGCCTCGCCCGTGCCTTGGCCATTTGGGCCGAGCTCAGCTGCGATTTACTCGAAGGGCATTTGCTCTTAACAAGACAGTTATTGACAGGTGGAGCAGGGTTAAAAGCACGAAATGGCCAAAAAGTTTAAACTTCAAATAGTCGACTCAACTTTATTGGCACAACAACGATATTTTACTGAATTTCAAATAAATCGAAATACCCATTTTTTTTTTTACACATTTTCTTAGTTTTACCCTTTTAAAAATTGCTTTTTAATTTTCGAAGAAATATCATTAAAACCCTTTTAATATTTTTATTTTATATGTCTTTTTATACATGCATAAGTACAAAATAATTAGAAAACTGCAATTTTGTAACATTTTGCAGATGTGCATTAAGGAAGCAATTGCTCCAGATGCTTGGAAGTCATTTGCTTCAGGCAGTTAGCTCAGCTCAAGTGCAGCCAGAATGAAATTCATTGCTTACTTTCAGGCGCCGGCAACTAATCTACAAGCGAGAGAGAGAGAGAGAGAGAGAGAAAGAGGGAGAGAGAGAGAGAGAAAGAGACGACGGCTTTTGAGCAGATGTTGAAGTGTTCAAATTAAGTATCGCAATGCCAAACAAAATGTGTCTCAGAATGAAACTAAGAATTTAGCCAACAATGAGGATGAGCAGGAGAATGAAAATGATGGCTAATTGACAGGCAGATAGCAGTCAGTCGGTCAGTCGGTCAGTCAGTCAGTCAGTCAATCAGTCAGTCAGTCAGTCAGTCAGTCAGTCAGCCAGTCAGTCAGTCAGTCAGTCAGTCAGTCAGTCAGTCAGTCGGTCAGTCAATAGCTGTTGTCATTTGTTTTGACTCAGTTACTAATGTAATTGAAATAATTTCATTTTGACAACACGAGATATGCTTATTTATGTGACGAGTCAACAAACAACATTTAACAGCAACAACGTGAACACTTTGCAAACGAGTGCAGTCGGCGCCCAAAACAGGCAACACCAACAACAATATTGTGCCCAACTAAATGGTACCCTGTACACAATCAAGTTTGCCATATTAAAGTTGAGCTCAGATTGATCAATGGGCAATATAGAATTCTAAAAAGTGTGCAATAATTTACTAGCAGCAACCGTATTTTTTTTTAATGTAAATAATTGTTTAATAGCCGCAGCCGACAGCTAGATAGCATACCCTGTACAGGGTATATGCATATAAGTTAAGCTGACATTATGCCAGACAATGAAGGCGCACAACTTGTGAAAATATTGCCTACAAAATTGGGTGTGCGTGCCAGTGTCTGTGTGTGTGTGTGAAAACCGTAAACAAGAGCAACAAGAACAACAAATGCAACAACTGCAACAGCTGCAACAACTGCAACAACTGCAACAACGACAATAACTGCAGCAACAATAAGAGCAAACTACAATGTCCAAAGACTGATGTCTAACCATGAGGCCGACAACCGAGCGGGGTAAACCGCATGCCAAAAACGGAAGTGGCATTGTTAGGCGGTTTATGTGCGTGTGTGTGTGTGCTGTCTGTCTGTCGTGTATATGTGTGTGTGTGTGTGTGTGTGGCTGTGTGTTAGCAATGAAGCACAGCCTCTGGCTGCCTATCTGTCTGCCAACATGTCCGTCTGTCTGCCTGCCCGTCTGTCTTAGTTGTTGCTTTGTGCGTTTGCATGCTAAGCACGTATTTCCGGCATAGCATTTTTTTTTTGTTTGTTACTGTTGTTGTGCATTCCCAAACCCACCCACTACTGGCCCACCCTTCCACAGATGTATCCATGTGCAGAGGCTGAGCTGCTTTGGTTCTTGGCTTAAGTTTCAGATGGGCTTAGAAACATTTTGATTTTAGTTTAGTGGCTTTGAGTTGTGCCATAAATTGGCACTAGCTGCGCATATTTATAATAGTTGCGCTTGACTGCATTTGCCACTGCCCCTCTACCGCACCCAAGCCCACCCCCCTCTCTCTCTGTCGTTTTCGTTATATGTGCGTCTGTTTGTGGCAGACATTTTGATGTGGCCTTTTTGGACGTGCCAAACAAATTGGTTAACTGTTTTATTGCCTGAACGGCAGCTGTCCGTAGTCCGTTTTATGACTGTTATCAAGTTTGTTGCCAGTGAGAGATATTAACCACATATCCTGCCACCATACAGTGCCAAAAGGACCTCTCTGCGATGTCTGCTAAGCTAGACTAATGGGCTACATATTTGCCATGTGAGTTTTAAACTCATTTTAAGTGTCCACAATTTTGCACAATTTTACAGTCGAACCCGATATTAAATAAGATTTATTTCACATATTTTAATTGTTATAGCCAACAAATACAAATCTGCCTTAGTACATATTAAAGAGCTTAGAATATAATTTAGCATTAAATGAAATTTGGAAGAAAAAACAACAAACAAATAAAAGCTAAACTTAAATGCACTTCTGCAGCGGATATCGTTTAGATTGGCGACATGTTTCCCAAAAGGCGTCCCAAACGCGCATTTTGCGCATTTTCAGCTAAATTGCGTATTTACCCAGTGCCACAGGGAATGCAAGAAGAGTTCCGGATAATTCCAATGGAAGTGGGGATAGAAACAGGCAGCGAGTGGTTGGAAAGTGAAGAATAAATGACAATTATGTCGACATAACACCGACATAACCACTCCGCCAATGCCATTTTGTGGAGCTCATTTTTACGATTATTACGAGCAGCGCCTTATCGCTGGCAACACTTGCAAACTGAAAACTGGAAGCGGAAATAGTGTGGCTAACTGCAACTGCACAAGCTGCATTTAAAGTGCCCCACAAAGCCATTGCGTCTCGTTCGTGGCCCGTCAATCCCTCCCCATCGCCCACCCTCCTTTGTGGCGCTTGATTGGCTGCATTGCCACATGGCGAGTGCTCTTTGATCCGCATTTGTTGCCATTATATTCCGGAATTATTTATGTGTTGTTTCTGGTGCAATTTGCATGGCTTAAAAACTTCTCACTGATTACTGAAAACCACTTGAAAAATCAATGTATTTTTTTCATTTTTATACTAATACAAATTGAAAATGTAAATTGCTTATGTCACTCACAGGACTACCAAATGGACATCTTGTGTTTGCGTTTGTCTCTCTTATTCAAGTTTTTTTTTAATAGCTGTGGAACCGTTTGGAGTACCAAATGGAGCGTGGCGGATGTGTTGATGTCTGTGGGTCTTCCAGCGTCAGAAAGTCGCCTTGACAGGCTGTTTATTTATTTATCTAGCCCCAAAAACGGAATGGGACTACATTTTGCAATTGATTTTGGGTTGATCCCAATAAGAAAACCCGAGAGGGTTGACGCAAAAATTTTGGACAGAAAAGTTATAAATATTGAATGCAATTTTATTGAATTTCAATTCAAACAAATTTTTGAAAGGCATTTGTAATTAGCTGAATTGATTTTCGATTAGAAGTCCAGGGATTTATTATGAAGGGATGACATTTGAGGTCGGGTTAGCTATAGATAGGTAGCTCTTTCTGTATGCTGGGGACTATATTGGAGGGGTTAACCACAAAATCAGACAATAACTAATTAGGAACAAAAGTTGGTTTAGAGAGTCCATAATTTCAGCTTCACATGGTTGAAAATCTTAATGAAGCTGAGCAAATATAAAAAGAGTGAGAGCGATAGATGTAAACAGCGAGAGAGAGAGAGAGAGAGAGAGAGGGATAGAGAGTATAAAAGGATGTTCAATGTATAAGGAAAATCGGAGCACTCAGCTGGTGTAAACCCCCCACCTTACCACCCTGTTATTGAGTCTTTGAGTGCTCATTGTTGCCGCTCGGCAATTGGCTAATTACACTCGTTGGCGACGCCAGAGCCTTGCAGTGCTTCCGCCTCAATTTGTGGCATGCCGCGCAGACACTCGTAACCGTTTCTCCGATAGCACATCCCACACGTAAGCCCGTGATGTAAGCCCCGTATCAATTTCAGTATCAATTTCAGGTTGCCACACGCAATCCAACGCACAATTCACAATCGGTTGCAGCATTGGACTTCAATTGCAACGCACTTTGAATAACTGAAAGTTGAAAGCAAGTTAAGCAAGTGAATTGGTAACCATTCGTTTTCTGTTAACTAAAGCCAGTGAACAATTTGTATAGATTTCCAGTTGACCTCTTGAAATTATTATTTTATAAAAATAAGTTTCGATTTGGGAATACCTGCAACTTCTCCTCAAGTAATAGATATAAAGTACATGGTTGAAGTATAATGAGGAGCCATTATAACTAGGCTTATATTTGCTGAACTGGCTTGAGCTGATGATTGTTGGGGATAATTACTGGTTGATAATATAAGCTTTTATTATGTCAATTTATAATTTATAACCTTAACTTATGTATGCAACGAAATCCGAAAAGTATGCAATACAAGCCGAAAACACATGTCAAACCAATGTCAAGAAACTGGCATCAATAATATTCAATATTAATAAAAATAACAATAATCATAATGAAAATCACGATTCGTCTGGGCAAATGTCAATAAACCGCTTAGGACGTGCCACGCCCACTTGCCTGCTAATGTCGGCCACGTTGTAATAATTTCATGCGGCGCCGTGACACCAAAAACTCTGTGGCACACACAAATAAACAGACATACACACACACACACGCACACACACTCCCACACACTTGGACACTTGAGAATGTGTTCGTGTAGCACGTAAAATGCCTTAAAATGAAGGTGTGCATAACTAAATAAATTCTATCAACAACAGAAGTAGAGCAGGACTGGGGCAGAGGACTACGGTGACTTGTCCTACATGTGAAGCAGACGATGTCGGAGCCTACTCGAGCCTAGCAGACTTGGATATGTAAGTCCTCCGCTTAGCCCCCGCACACAGTAATGTGTAGGTGTTTGCCGCAATCCACTTGAAACGACAAAAACGAAAAAAACAAAAAAAAAAACAAAACGAGTAAGAAAGCAACGAGTCGAGTGAACTCGACTACTATATACCCTGTAGCCCAGTTGATAAATATATTTTGGTCTTACTTGTAAATTTGTTTTGCAGACAAATGTGAACAGGTCTGTTTTTTTCTGGCAGGCACGCATGTTTTTAACTTTCTTATCTGATCTTCATAATATTTGGGAAGTTGATCAATGTTATGCAAATGCGTATTATGTATTACAAATGCCTTTAAAATTGTGACATTTATAGCCCCCAAAATGCTATTGTCCTATTTGAATAGCGGTGGCAGTTATGAATAAAATAAAGTAAATTTAATCTACTCCAGGTATAACAAAATATATGTTCTCTAGCTACGATAGTCTAAGAGGCTAACATAAAAGGTTATATTGACTCGGCTGTTGTTTCTGATCAATGATATATATGCCTTCTGGGGTCGGAGATGCTTCCTTTTGCTAGTCCCATAAATTTGCACAAAATCATTATACCCTTTTTACCGATTTCTGATGGGTTTAAGGTACAAAGAGAAAAGAAGAAAAAAAAACGCAAAAACGCAAAAAAGAAAGAAAAAAATTGTGTTAAGCGTTGATTCTTTTGTTCTTGGCATTTCCTCGAGTCGATTTTAGTTAGGAAGGTAGAAGGGAAGGGTGCTGGTTGCGGGCACTGCGTCAGCAAGGGGGGGGGGGGGGCTTGGGCATAAAGGGCTTTCATTTCGGCGCCTTTTGCTTTACTGCCTGCTGGCATGCACATCGTCTCTAAGACACGACACGACAACACCATCCTCTGATCCTCTGCAACAGCCCAGACCATAACTCCTCCCAGCACCTGCTCCTCTTTTGACTGAATGGAAATTTGTGCTACTTTGTCTTTTGTATATTCACTTTTGGGCTGCTGCTCAGCAACAAAAGCCGCGATGCAAGAAGAAAAAACACAAAGTAATATACAAGGAAGAGAATAAGTAAAAAGCAGTAAGAGCTCTTCATATTTAGCAGTGCCACAGGATTTATACTCTTGATTCGATATGAGTTGAAGGCTACCTGATTTCAGATCAGGAAGTAGTTCAATTAGTTAACATAATGAGTAAACAAGTCTTATATTAAAAAAAAAATAAAAAAATAAAAAAAAATGAATATAAACTTTCCACAAATTGCGTTGATTACGCGACACACTGAATAATAAACCAAATATGCTTTTCGGGTAGGGCATGCACACAAAAACAAAAGCAAAAAATATAAAATCTGCCTACCGTCGTTTACACAAAGTTTGCATCTTGGCAACGATGTCGTCGTTGTCGCTCGTTTGCGCCGGCACACAAAACGGGAGGGAGAAATAAAAATAATAATAATAATAATAATAATGATAGAAGAAGTACTTAATAAAACAAAGACACGTCGTGGGAGGCGGCTTTAGCCGCAGCCTTTGCATATGCAAAGGGCTTCATCGTCGCCTATTTCCGCCACTTTTTCCTTTTCCTTCTCTTTTTCTTTTTCTTCTTTGTCTTTCTCTTTGTCTGCTGCTAGCTGGTGCTGGTGCTGGTGCTGGTGTTGGTGCCGCTGCTTCTTCTTGCCTATTCAGTGTTGGCAAACGACACTAAAAGCGCCGTGCATTGCAGCAGCGCCGGTACCAACCGCAGAAGCGTTGAAAATATGCAAATTTCCCGAATCTGTTTTCGCTGTTGTCACGTTTACATTTTGGTTTTTTGTGTGCACCATCCCTCCATCTCCCTTTCTCCGTCGCACACCAACTCTTTACTTCTGCACATTTTCGCTGAGAATTGTGCAACTGTAGTTCCGAGAGTTTTCTATTGGTTACCGACAAGTTGTGTGTGCGATGCCAATTGAATAAGTCAGCACTCTGAAGTTTAACGACAAACAGCAAGTTGCGTAACGCTCCTTAACGTTAATTTCGTAACGGAACAAGTACTTGGAGTGTTTGATAACGAGGCATTGAAAGCTGTATAAGTACAGACAGATAAAAAGTAACAATCATTCATTAATTGCATTCAATCACACAAAGTTAACCAGTTTTTACTTTTCAGAATGTACGATAATTATTACTAGCTTTAATGATAGTTTAAATTGGTTAAAGACTTTAAACTGTAAGGTAAAATCGTTCAACTAGTGGAAAAATTCTACTTGTAAACTCAATAGCCAGAACTTATGAATTCACTTGACAAAAAATAAGATTTATATTTGAAAGATGAAATCTTAGCTAATTGTTATGCTTTCAATGTGAAAGTCAACTGAACCAAGTTAACACACGAAATGGAAATACGTATATATATATATATATATTTATATCTATAAATAAACCAAGGCTAGAAAAAAGTAGAAGGAACCGCGTCATTGCCAGACCATTTATTCAACGGGGCGGCAGCTCTGGCAGCCTAGCCAAGCTATTAGCATAGTTCCTTTGCACTTTTGGCCTTTGTTTTGCCAGCGAGCTGTTTGCCCTACGACACTACTGCTACCCGCCACCCCTCGCGTGCCCCGCAAGCAAATGCAATGAAAGGCAAAAGCGAAAGACGACTATCGCCAGATTTCTGTACATTCTGCTGTGGCAACTTGTTATGCAAAATCTGCATAATACATTATGCAATTATGAACGTGACAAAAGCCTCATTCCACATTCTAAAGCACTCGGCACTGCTCCATGACTTGAACTGGTCGCTTACACGAATATGAGCAATCTACCCTTTGCCCTGGATTAAGCAACATCACGAATGCGCCAAGTAATATTCGCTTTTATTTTACATTGTTATCTAGAAAAATCCCAGTTCGTGTTGTGTACTTTTTATTTTAGATGACAAATGTCAGGATCAACATGAAATTATTTATCAGTCAGTAAGAGAAAGAAGTGCTGTAAAAGATCAAACATTATTTCGCTGTTACCTAATTTCTGAAATTATGTTAATTTACATTTAATGCAACCGTGCATCAATAAATAAGTTAAGTCCCTCATTAACGAATACCGCTACTGTTAACTAACAGACTTGAATATAATTTTAATATTTTTAATTGAACTTCTTAGAAATCATAGGATACGAATATGGCTGATATAATTTTCAATGTGGACAACATTAGTAACATTTGCGAGCACCTACTACAAATTATATATATATATATATATATATACATTTATAATAATCAATCGGCATTGAATTAAAAAGCAAGTATCAATGCGGTAGTCGAGTGAGCTCAAAATGCTGATCAATATGGGTGTACGATTTGTGGCACAACTTGGGTGTTCAAGAATGAACATGAGACGCTGCAAAGCTCAGCTAATTGTTAATGGCAAAATATCATATACAGTCCACTTTCAAGTGGCTGCATTAAAATAAGATAAACAAACATCACATTTGTCGAAGAGTGAAGCTCAGCTATTCTAAGAAGAGAAGACCGCATATTGAGTCGCCATACAAACGCTTCAAAGCTCAGCTAGTTTAAGAATAAACATCACATGGAGACGCCCACAAGCGACTCCGTTAAGATAAATAAACATAACATGAAATCGCCTTACAAGCGGCTTCATATGTATTTAGGTTTAAGATTTTTGTATAAAATAAAGAAATGCTCATCAGAGCGATCAGTTCGATTCTAAACGTCGTCTCATCGTGTTGACTACGCCCTATACGTGTTTCACACATGGGTGAATATATTTAAATATTAATTCCGATTAAAACTATGTCAATGTAAATTATATAACAATAAGCAGATGCTGCCTGTGGCCTGCCAAAATGTACCGACATTCGATAAACAGAGAGAATAGCATTATAAGCTACTTTTGCTCAATCAAGACAAATCGAGAACATCTTAATTCTATATAATAAAAATCGTTTGAGTGCTGCTCAGTTTATTAATTCGCAGTAGATTAATAAATATTTTATTGGACAGCATATTTGATGAAATTTGAGGTGCTGTTTGTTTAGTTAAATTTGTTTGTCCGCATTGTGCGGATTGGAGGGAAAACAATGCCGTGAAAGTGGCCGTGGGTGAAAATTACAAGTGTTGTTTGCCCAAGTGCCACACAAAAGAGGCAAAGGCAACTTTAAAATTTATTAGCGCTGCATTTTTAATTGATTGCCTTACTAATTTATGCATTTTAATTGCCAATTAATGCAACGTTTACACAGTACACACACACACACACATGAATTTAGCCTGGCAACATGCCTACTGGATTTATAATTAGCGGCAAAATGTTCGGCTTTAATGTGTTTGTCAACACTGGTCACAGCCAAGCCTGGCTTTAAAGCTGCACGCAGCAGCCCGTGCCACATCCACGATATTTACATAATCAAATTTGAGTCTGACCAGCCACACCCCCCCGTGTGGCTGGCTGATGCGAAGGTTCGGGCTTCCCGTTCACAAAGGGCAGTTTATTTCAACAGATGCCACGCCCCCTGCGCTGCTGGCTCTTAAAATTTAACAGCAATTTTCTCACACACTGCGATACTTCTGCTGTCGCTCTGCTTCTCCCTTTTGCTGTAAACGTGTGTGGGTGTGTGTGTGTGTGTGTGTGTGTGCGTTTAATGAGTCGTTATTTATTAGCTTGCCGTTTTAATTTATGTGTGCAACAAATTAGACTGCCCAGTCTGAAAGCGCTTAAACTATTTGTTATTTTAAATTGAAAGCATTACGCCTCCCGTCCTCCGCACTCCTCTCCCTTCACCTGTCGTGCAAACGACTAACAGCAAACAAATTTGCTGCTGCTAATCATTAAACAGTTGCAAGCGAAATATAAATGTGTGTGTGTGTGTGTGTGTGTGTGTGTGTGTGGTTGTATGCCTCAGCTTGCTTCTGTACTTAAGTGAAATTTATTATCAAAATAAATTTAATTTTGGATAAGACATTATTGCAATTAATATAACGCTTACTTTTTCAATATACAAAAGTTAATGGAATATTTTTAGTCATAGTGTGTAATTCGAAACAAAATTTTGTATTTTCTATTTATTGGAAAACTGATTAGGATATTGAAGTTATTAATTAAGAAGTTCAGACAACTTTCACAAGAAATCAGTATTAAGCTTAAATTCTCATTTCTTATATGAAAATCGTTTTAATTTGTTAGTAAATTTCAATTTCCATATATAAACTTGCCCATAATAAAAAATAATATGCACTCGCAAAACAAAAATATTAATTTAAGTAAATGCCGAAGGCAAAGCTAACTTAAAAAAATAGTAATTAAATAAATAAAAAAGAATCTAATTGAAAATGATCGAAGAGGAGATGCCGTGAACCCAAGTTTTATCTGAAATAACTTGTTCAATATTTATGAAAATTTCTTCTGGCTGTTGCATAATTCCAATAGTAATAAATATGAAATATTTCTAGCTGTGATGTAGACAATTCAATAGTTCAGTAAAAAAGAAACGCGAATTAATTATTTTAATTAACTTTTCTGCAAGTCTTTGGCAAATGTTCCAAGTTTATATACACCCCAAATTTAAAAAAAAAGAAAAATATGTTTTTTATTTTCGAAGTTCTGCACAATTGTTTATAACTAATAGTGTTTAATATATGATATATGTCTATTGCATTTGGCTACGTCCTGTTTCTCGTGATAACCTATCCCATTTAGGATTTGGGGCTGCAGGGTGCAGGGTGCAGGGTAACAGTGGCAACAGTGGCAAAGGGAAATGAATGAGTGTTGTATGAGTGAGTGCCAGACACGCCCACATTCTGCACTCCATTCCAAATGGGAGACAGGCCTGGTCTGTACTCGACAATACATCTAAACAAATATGTGTGTGTGTGTGTGTGTCTGTGTCCGTGTCTGCGAGCATGCCACGGCGTCTATCTGTGCGTAATGAAGACGTTGCAACTTTTGCAGTGCAACTAATTTTAGAAACTGAGTTGCTTATATTACGCATACTTATGTAAGTGTATCTGTGTAAGGGGGCGTGGCAGCACAACATAAATTAAAATGTTAGCTGCAAGTTTTTGCTGTTAAAATGGTGCAAAGCAAAAGCTTCCATGCGTGTGCGATTGTGTGTGTGTGTGTGTGTGTTTGTGTGTGTGTGTGTGTAAGTATGTGTGTGCGAGTCAGGGCTGTTCTGTAAATGACACTTAACACAATTAAATAAGCATTTAAAGTTGCTCACACACACACACACACACGCGTACACACACACTTGCTAGCGAAATGACTTAAGTGCTGTGCGCGCAATTACATAGACACACACACACACACACACTCCTACATACATACACACACTGTTTACTTGTGCTCGGTGTCTGCCTTTCTGTCTCTTTCGCTCTTTGGTTGGTGCATATTAAATCGCCTGCCCAAAAGTATGCTACAAAATAAGCACAGCCCAAAAAGTGCTGACTGCCACAAAGCGAACACAACACACACACGCACACACACATCAAAGTGCACAGCAACAAAGCACACACACACACACACACACACACACACACACACACACACTCTAACATTCGCAGTTTCAATGTGTGCACAATCAAAATTAAAGCCCCCTCCCTCTCCCCGTTCCATGCTCCTCTGCCCTTTCTCCCGGCCTTGTTGCGGGCCAGTTAAAGATTTATGCGCTCGTTAAGGGCAGTTTCATGTCAGTTTTTATGTGTCATGCGTTCGTCTCCAGTCCACAGTCTCCACAACAACTCATACACACGTCCCACCACTCAACAACCCCCCACCTCAACCAACCAGTCTTAACTCTTTACATTTTCCACAGAGAGCTTCTTGAATTTGTTGCTGTTGTGGCTCATGCAAAATTCAAGATACTCATCATAAATTGCCCTTAGCACATGACCAACAAAACTTTTGAAATTACCAGCACTACTTTTGTTGCATCTTCCGCCCCGCGCAAATTAGACAATCCAATATAATTACTTTCTTAGGGCTCTAATAATAACCTCAAGTGACATTTGATGCCAGTCATAAATTAGTCTTAAATTACATATTAAATACATATATTTAGCGAAGTAGATTTATATTTTGTGAACATCTCATCCCCAAAAGTAGCGGGAACTTGTCTGTTTCTTGTTAAGCACTAGTAAAAATAACTGCACAAATAAAACATTTATTTGAAACGCTGGGCTAAGCTAAAGATACTCTAATCTGGGTTCGGGTATACCACTTACCAATTTGCAACTACAACTCGCAGGCATATCCAATTGGCGTCTAGTTTAATGAGTTTTATATTTACGAAACATTTATAAATTCCAAAAAGAATTCAAATATTTGTTTAATATTGTACTCATTTAGCACGTCATTTGCTGAAGAAGGCTATATTGCCGACTAAGTTTGTAAAACGACCTTTTTGCAGACTTAGTTATAATATCCAATGCAAGTGGATAATGAAGAAAAACTGCTGTTCGTGCTATTGCTAAACATAAATAAGGAAGCCGAGTGGAGCAGCAAGAAGAAGAAGAAGAAGAAAAAAGCACAGGAAACGCAAATAAATGGCGTGTATAAAAATGGGCAAAACGAACGTAAATAAACAACAAAAACAAAAAAAAAAACATGCAGCAAAGGTGCGACTCGGAATTTTTTGGCAATGGATGAATGGCCATGCGGTGGATTACGGCGATCCGGCAGTAGGTGTAGGGAGAGTTAGTTTGTGGGGGAATGGGATCGGTAGGGGATTAGTGGCGAAGGCATCTGGCTGCTGGAGTCAAAAGCCAAGTGCCAAATGCTCTACTTAAAAAAAAAAAACTTTGTGCAAACATTTTATGGGACTTTTGGTTTATTTTGTTTAGCTACCGCTTCAAGTTGCTAGTTGCGAAGCATTTGATTGCACGCACACACAAACACCTATATGTACACAGGCACGCACACTCACACACACACACACACACACACACACACACTCGCACACACCAAAACGCAAACAAACAAACACTGTTGTGCCATAAGCAATAGCTGTTGACAATTTTCGGCGACTTGTTTTGGCTCAGAAGATTTTTAGCTGCTGCTGTGACGCTTTCAACGTGCCACACAACTCAGCCGCCTCTGTCGACTGGGGCACAGCTTCTACTTTCACATCGACGGCGACGTCGTGCTGTTCCCCATCATCATCATCACGCACCATCACCGGAAATCGATCTCATTACTTATGCAAAATGTGACGCAGTTTGTTGGGCAAAATTTATACACGTAAAAGCAGAGACTGTGTACGTGTGACTCTGTGTGTGTGTGTGCGGCAACATTGTGTGGCTAAAAGCATCGCAACACCAGTGAAACAACAACAACAACAACAGCCACTTTCTGACAGCATCAGATTTATACAAAATAGCGAGACGAGAAAATAAAGAGAGAACATTTTGCCAGAGAATCAGAGCAACTTTCTTGCGTTACATTTTTGTTTTTGTTTCGTTTTCCTTTTCAGCCATTTTGTGTTTTCTTTTTTTTTTGTTCTTTTATTTTTATGGCAACACTATAAAGTAGGCAACAGCCAACGAAGCCACTTGTCTCAATGTCTCTGCACAATCGACGTAGAACGACACATCGAATTTATTATTCGATATATTAACAAAATTGAGCTCAACTGGTTCAAGTTTTGTTGTTTAAAATGATAGCTTCATCGTCCTTGGGTAACCCAATTCTCAGTTCAATCATTTGCTCCATATACATGGATATATCATCTACAAAACTAAAGATATACCACTTTATCTGTCTAGATTTAAATCTACTGTTCTATGACTCATTTTTGCCGATTGCATTAAATAATTTTTAGTAGTCGTATTTTTTTTTATTCTATCAATGTATATAGTTGGTTTTATATTTTATTTATGGTATTATAGTGTATAGGTCAGCAATATATATTCGAGTTTTTGTGCTTATTGAAGTTGGAAAAGTGTGTTTTTTTTACTGCTGTCTGCAAGCATGTCCATATCTCATTTATTTCGTTGTATTTCCCCCAACCATACCCTGTATGCTTCATATTATTGTTATTTCCATGTATATCCCATATATCCACACTTTCCCTCAAGCGCTCTCACTTATCCGTTATTTAATGCCTTTCACTGCTCGATCGCGGTTTATTTAAAATTAATAGTCCCATCATATATTTATTAGGTTCGTAAGCGACTTAAAGTGAAACTGTATCAAGTACAAACACCAAATAATATATGAGAAATAAAACAAGTTGAAAGTTGAATGTTGATATATACAATATATATATATATATATATATATCTTAGCAAGTAAAGAGCAAAATGGGGAAAAAATGTTCAAAACACAGCGCAGATGGCGCTCCCTTGAACCTCTCCAGGTGTGCGTCCACATCGCCAACCGTGCAACCTTCATCTGCATTGCATTTGACTTGTAGTACCCCAACTAAGTTGTCCTCGAATCCGCTCCACACAAGAAATCGTTGGCGGGTTCGATGTGCTGCGTGTCAGCTACAGCTGCCAAAAATGTTGAAGCCGCACCGTGGCACAGTAGCTTAACACAGTCAACCACCAACGGTGGTGTTGCCACATTCTATGCCACATCGTTGTCACTCGGTCACGCCCTGCGTAACGAAACTTGAACTTTGGCTGCGCCTGCTGCGGTTGCTGCTTTTACTTTTTGAAATTGTATGCAAGATTTATTAAGATTTAAAAGCTTTTATGTGTGTCTCTGTCAATTGTTGTCGCTGCCACTGCCACTGCCACTGCCACCGCCACTGTCACTGCCACTGCCACTGCCACTGCCACAGAAATACAAAACAGTATCAACTGTAACTGTTCGTTTTGCAATTTCCAACATTGCCGAAAAGCATCCATTTGACACGACACTTGACTTGAAAGAAATTCCCATTATGCCCACTGCTGAGTGAACATTCTGCGCACACACATTACACACATTGCTCATACGCACAGTGGTCTGCTGTCATGGCAATTAATTAACCCTTACATTTCTACAAATACATTTATTCTTTTGCAAACATTGTTGGTTACACTCCGGTTGGATTTTGGAGTTTTTTTTTTGCGACTGACTTTTGTTCACTAGCCATTTCCATTTAATTAGAAACTCGATGCCAAACGAGAAGATTTCATCTCTTGTGTGTACAAAAACATTATTGAGTTGTTGTGGCTTCTAACGAGTGTTGTTAAAATTTAATAACTCTATCGAATAAAGGAATTCAATATAATCAAATTGTGGTTGAGTACGCAATTACCATTTTAGGATAATTAAATATAGTGTATATATTGTTTGCCTTTAACAACAACAGTTTGCATATTTTCCTTTTCATATTTAATTAAATAAAATAATATTAATACTTTCTGAATGCACAGAAACACAGTAGGTATTAATGCCAAAGGGCTGACACCAAAATAATTTTCTCAATTTATGATTGGCATGTTACTTTGGGCCACACAGCCTGAATGGTGCCTGGACGTCTAACCACTTATTACTAAACAGCTTATTTTGTTATATTGGTGATTTAAAATTAAATTTTACAATTCATTGAGGCATTGAGGCGAAATGTGCCAACTTGCCAATATATCACTGTCATAGTTAAGTACATAATATATAATTTAACAATTATGATAAACAATACGCTCCAGTAACCTCAACAGAGAATTTAATTTGTTTGACTAAACAGCGATAGACTAGAGAACTTTTTCAGCCTGCTCGAAAGTTTGTGGCAAGCATTTCGCGAAAATAGCAGCAAAATGTTGTGGGTGTTGCTGCTGCTGCTGCTGCCTGGGATTGGAGCTGGTTTGTTGAGTGAGTGCGTGTTGAGTGTTTTGGTGAATGCGTGTCTAACGGGGTGTAAACATTATTACATAAGTAATGAGTAGCTCATTATGAACATTTGAAAGTTATTCAAACGATGTGCGCACGTTTTGGCAGCCTGGCAACATGATGTTGAGTGCAACTGTTGCGGCCACTTAGCTGCGGATTTAACATACTACACATTTGCACACAGCACAGACAGAAACACACACACCCACACACACACACCCACACACACACACACCCACACACACACACTTCTATACACATACTCATGTATGTATATTTACTTAAATTGAAATTTAAATAAATATGCGACCCGTGAATACGCGGAGCCAGAACAATTTATGGCACAACTTGCAGCACAGCTTGCAACAAACAACGTTTGGATAAATGCACACACAGCCGCGAGGCAGGGGAGCAATATTATCAGTTTAAAGCTGCAGTTTTCCGCCTTTCTCTCTTTTTTTTGGTTTATAATTTTTTCTCATATTTTTTCGCATGCATAACTTTCTTGCCAGCTTTGTATACTTTGTTGTGCTCAGTCAATCAGGTCACTTTCTTGCCACTGCCTGGGGCATTGTAGCATATAGACATTTACAGGCAAGGTCAGTTCAATTTTGCACACTTATTTGCCAAAATATTACAAATTTTCAGCATACATTATACACGTAATTATTTTTGGCACACATCTGCCCTTTCGCTCTCTCAATTTCCGTAAAAATGCACAAAAGCCAAATTGAAAGCATTTCCAACTATTTTTGTATTTTAATGTAAAATTACCACTAAAGTTCAAAAAGTGTAGCAGGCAAACGAGTGTTGCATCACAATCTCATTGCCACGCCGACAAACAAAATGGCGAACACACACTAATTTTTGTGCTTCATATGGATTTCACTTGGATTTTGGTTGCGACGCGATATTAAAAATTTCTGCATCAATTTAAATATTAAAATTGTTTTTCTTGTTGTGTGCATGAGTGTGAGTGCTAGTGTGATTGTCGTGTGTGTGTGTGTCTTTACTTTAAGTGCGGTCAATTTCCAGTAATTTGCTTGCGGTTTATATCCTGGACTCATTTTAAAAATGTTTTTAAATTATTCAGTGTCTCAAATAACCGGCGAAGTGTGCAACTTGGAGACAAAATTTTCAGAGCACACAAAATTCCGACCGCTACAAAAGTGGGCCATGCCATGGAGTGTGTGTGTGTGTGTGTGTGTGTGTAATGTGCAGTGTGTGTCATTCAGTAATTTTGATTTGCGGTTAATTTAAATATTAAATATTTAATTTAAATGCATCAGCTGTCAGACTTTTTTGTTTATTTTTTACACAATTAGCTCAGAGTTATTTAAAACTGGGATTTTTTATTTTGGAAACGTTTTAAAGTACTGTAAATGATTTTTTATGTCTACACTCATATACATATACATTCATACATACATATATAAAAAACACATAATAATTTAATAAATGTGTACCAAATATCAAAACGTTTTAATTATGAAAAAGTTGTTTGTAGAAATTCATTCTAAAGCATTTCTGTTAATTAATAAATATGAGAAATAATATACAATATAGTTTTAGAAATGCCATCATCACACATATTATGATATATATTATGAGATCTGTCATAGATAGAATTTTGCAAATGTTGTGCATTAATAATTGCTGCCATAAATTACGAAAGCAGCTTTTTGGTCGCTGTAAGCGAATGTGGCACGTGTTATGAAAACAACATATGGAATTTTAAGATATATTCAGATTATTTATTATGCAATCGTTGAAAATGAAACAGTTATCATACGATGCCAAAGTTATGCACATAAATTAAATAGTTGAATGACATAATTCAAATTATAATTACTTAATTATAAATCACATATGTGCTCACATATTTATGAGTTGAGTAATATACATACGCATATATATATATATATATATATACTATTTATATTTATATCTATATATATGTTTAATATTTATATAGGCATTAGAATGGCAGTTTCACATGCTTGACTCGCTGCAGAGGACACTTTATAATTGCTGTGCATGTGACTCCATTTTGTTGTTGAATATATACATAACAATTAAATATATATAAATGAATATATTCACATCATTTATGTTAGTTGGTCGATAGCTTCAAGTGTCCACAACTTTAAAGATATATCCCTCAAATTGGACAGGCATCAAATTGATCAACTGTCGAAGTTGCTACACCAACTTCAACTTTGTGGCAATCTCTGCGGCACACTTATCTGCTGTTTATTATCTCTTACTGTTCGAATGCAGATTATTGAAAATAAAGTAAAATATCTCCATCAAATATTTATTATGTTCTTATATAACAACTACGGCTACCAAATAATACATGAGACATGAGACAAGTTTTAAGTTGGTCGCTGAATTATTAATTCGCTGACATATATTTATGCTAGAGACACCCAAAAATAGGAGAAAACACTTTGCAACACATACATACACACATACACATACATTATATATATATATATATATATATATTTACGTATATACATCGATGTATATTTTGGCAACTAAAGTCAAATTAAGCCATTTTAGGTTATGGACACAGTTCGTTTCCACAAATTTACAAAACTACTCTTTCAATTTTTGGCTTTATATTGATAAATGAATGGTTTATTTATGGATAACGAATTGGTTGCAGGGTATCTGTGGATCGAGCACACTCATTTCTTTTATTTCCATCGCCTTCAAGCGAAAATGTAGCAAGTTTTTTTTATATATTCATATTTTGTCCGTTGCTGTTGTGCATCGTTATATATATATTTTTTTTTTGATTTGGCACTTTGATTAATTGTTGAATATATTTATGAATCTGTTGACTAGCCGTTAATTGCCAATTGCCCATAAAAATACACCCACAAATAAGCCAACACTTAAATCGGTTGCATCTCTTAACGGCGTTCAATTAATTTAAATTTAATATTTATGAAGCTGTTGTATTGTGATAAATTGTGCAATTATGTAAATTTATCAAGAGCGAAATGAGATGCACACAGACATACACACACACACACACACACACACAGACACACTTATACACATCAATTTACAGATGAAGCAGAATTACGAAAGTCCACTGGGGAAGTCAGCAAATCTGTTGTTGCAACTCTCAATCACCCACCCACACACCACCCCCCCCCCAACCCACTCCAGCCCCCCTCAACCACTATTCTGTGACCAGTCTCCAGAGTCTCTGACCTAACTGTATTTTGTGGGGGGTTTACTTGGGCGCCTCTCGTCCGCCTGTCACAGTTTGTTGTCCGCTGCTGCCATTCCCCATGGACACTTTGCGCTGTCGACTGATTAGTTACGGCAAACACACACACACACACACAAGAAAGCACATTATACTGATTTAGTAAATGATACTAAAGTGTTTTGCTGCCCCCTTCTTCCCCCCCCCCCACGTTTACTGTCGCCATCTATCTATTTCCTTCAGTGCGCCCTTTATGAAACTTTCTGGAGTCATTCGTATTAGCGAAATCATCTCCCTTCGGAACTCAGTAGATAAAATCACCTTGTCTTAAAGCATCAACAATATTACAAGGTAATCAAACTGGGTTATTGTTATATTGTAAGTACATGCATTTATAACATATTATTCATATTAAATAGTCAGCAACAGCTCCCTTGGCATATACAATTTGCGTGTGTTGCCATCGAATGGCGAATGGGCAAATATGAATCTATAATGGCCAGACATGACCTGACAGTGCCAGCCATGACCTGCCGTGGCCATGCCAGATGAAATATGCATAACATGTACAACTATTTTGTATGGATTACTGCCTCTGACCAACCCCTTTCCACTTGAACACCCCATCCGAAAGCGCCTTTTACTGCAGCTGCTGCTGCTGCAGCACACATGGCGTATGCGTGTTGATCTTAACTGTCATCTAAACGTCTCTAGCCTTGTACGTCATTTTGCCTATCCCGGTCTCTATGCCTCTCTCTCTCTCTCACGTAATCAGCTTGAATCCTTGCTTGTGCCTCCCATGCTATGGATTAAGTAGAGAATCGAGGACCAACATCTGATACATTGCCAAGCTCAAAACGTCCCAATTGCAATTGGGATGGAGGCAGAGCAATTAAATGCCCACAATCTTTGCGCTGAAAGTGCAAATATAAATTTCTTGAATTTCTCTGTAGCTATAAAATTGCATAATTGAAATTTGAAATACCATCAATTAAATTCAAATATGCATATCATCAATAAGCAGACAACACAACAAAATCGCTTAAACTTAGCACTAATTAAATTTAAATCAGCACTTAATGGAACACAGTAAGAAAGGCAACAATCAAAAGTTTGATTTATTAATATATATAAATCCCCTTCGTAGCTATTACCTAAATAGTTGAGTAATTGGGTGTTAATCATTTAGTTTGGCTTACTGGATTGTTATGGAGTCTCGTTGCGTGTTTTGTTTTTGCCGGGCGAACACATCTAACAACCAAGATTGTTGCTCTAAGCCAACTAGCCCACTTTGAAGAGTGCAGAAAATGCAAAGTTAATGCAAGAAGAAATAAAAAGCGACATAAATATGAGAGACGAAGACGCAACAAAGAGTGGCAAGAACGGGCAAGAAAAAAAGATGCGTCACTTTTAATTTGTTTGCCATGCTACCAAGAAGAAGGATGCCAGAATGCGTTGGGACAGGGAGATAAGTCTCTACTGACCCCTGCCCCCCTGCCCCCCTGCCCCCTGCCCTCTGGCCTCTGGCCTCTGGCGACACCGTTGTCTGTTGTTGCAGCTAGAAACTTGTCGAGCACTTGTCGAGGGCTCGTTCTTTTCTCGTCCTTGCTGCTTGCCGGTGAGTGTTGCAATTAGCAAATAAAATAAGCAGCTGCCCTTGCCGTTCCCTATGCAAAGTGCAAGAATTGGCTAAGAATGTTGACAACAACAATGTCCCAGTTAATTGCTAACAAACACTGCGACAGTTCCTCGCAGCCAGCAGCAGCAGCAGCAGCCAGGTACAGTTACGTCCCATGCAAATTAGTTGGCCGGATAACCTTGTTAGGCAGCGCAGCAACATTCCATCCTCTCCAGCACTGAAGCACTCTAGTTACTCAGCTGCTCAGTTACTAAGTTACTAAGTTACTCAGCTGCTCAGCTGCTCAGTTACTAAGTTACTAAGTTACTCAGCTACTCAGCTCCTCAACTACTCAGCTACTCAGCTGCTCATATATGCAAGTGCGCTGACGAATGTCTGAGGGATAAAAGAAGGCTAAGCTGAAATCCCTGTTGTAGCCAAAGTGATATGCGATATTTGCCAAGCAACTACCACCAAGCTCAATGCAATTAACAATTTTGGTTGCATTCAACTGAAACGGATTCAATCAATCAACCGTTAGCCTTGTTATGGTTAAGGTTTTTCTCAACGAATTGCATCTGTCGTTGCCTCAAATTGAAGAAAAAGAGGCAAATGTAGAGAAGCATCAAAGTGGGACGCAAATTGAAAAATAAATTGTTGAAGCTAAAGTAGTTTTGAGTTTACTGAGAATTGAAGAGAGAATCGAATCGAATCGAATGGGGACCCATGTTAAAAGTCGAGAAAACCCATATCAGAAGCGAATTTAAAGGCGAGGGGCGAAGTGCAACGAGAAGCCAATCGAAAGCACTGCGAGAAGAATAGTGAGAGAAATCACATAATTGAATTGTATGTAAATGGAGCAACAGGTAAGGCAAAACTCTCTACAAATCTCAACATTGATTTCTCTTCGCAGCACTTTCGTTTCACTATTTTTGTCCCTCTGGGCATTTTTTGGAAAAGGGATGCAAATTGTTAGAGAATGTTGCAGCGCTTAAGAGTTTTAACTCAATTATTAGGCAGCTTTCGCTATTCCAAAAATCACATGGATATCGCAAATTTGTGCAATTTCATCAAGTCACTTTCTGTTGGCTTCTGTCTGCTCTCAGTTTTCACTTCGCACAAGACTACACACTGACTGACTGTAAACAAGGAAGGGAGAGAAAAGCATAAACCTTGTTCAATTTTTAGACCAAAATCCAATTAAATTGTTGGAGCAAAAACTTGCAGTTGCTGGACTTCTATTTTTAATTTTCGAGTACACCCTGTAATTATGAAAAGGTATTAGCAAAGTGTAAAGACCCAATTAATTGCAGTTATATGTATTATATATTTTATTTGTAGTTTGCCGCAATAAATTTGAATTTTGTGCTGGCAAATAGCAAAATAGTATGTTTTGTGGAACACTCCATAATTTTCTCAAGTGTTGTGGTTTTTGACTGTCTGTTGACTGTGTGCTCTGGCTACAGGCAAGGGGCACTAACAATGGCACGCTTGCAACCAAATGTGGCGACTTCCACTTACACAGATTACTATCTGTGTATTTATCGTAGTCCTGAACCAAACACACAACACACATAACGAATCTGCAACAGCGGATAAAGCTTCAAGTGTGGGCGGCATCATTTTGGCCACTTCTTTGAGTAATTTGTGTAATCATATTATAGGCACACACACACACATACACACTCACACTCACACATAAATTTGCATGACGCGCATAATTTAAACCTTTTAATGACCCTTGGGAGGCGATGCTGCGTATACGTTATGCGGCGCTGCATATGTTACGTATACGCAACGTGGCTGCTCAAATGATGTCCGGCCATTGATGAGAAATATTTACGTATATGTTGCAAGATATACACAAGTGCAACCAATAGCAACAGTACTTAACTACAGTTATGTACACGTGCATGCATGTGTGTGTGTGTGTGTGTGCAAGAGAAACTTTAATGGTGTAAATAATTTTATACTGTAAATGGGATAAGCTGGCCGATATGCTTTCACTTTGAGCAACTCCTTCATTTGGCTTTTTCTGAAATATCAGAAATATTATATATATTTGTAAAACCCAAAAATACTGTAAACTAAACATTTGATAAAATAGAGCCTATTGAAAGAAAAAAAAATATTATGCACTTTGTATATTTAGTTGTGAAATATTTATCGCAATTTTGCCAAGGTTATTTCTATATAAACTGAACTACGGCCAGCAGGCAGTATTTCCATATAGTGCTTAAAGTAAACAATAGTATTAAAAATGTTTTTGGTTGATTTTACTGTCTTGCCTCAGTATGCAGTGGCATTCATATTTTATTAGATTGTTGAACATCGTCTGTCGTGGCTCGTAATTTGCATTGCTTGGCTGCAAATTGAGACCATCTGGAAACGTCATTAGAGTGGCGCGACAAAAGTCATCAGGAAGGCAATGCGAGGCAATGCCAGGCAGACATTTGCAACACACTTGACACTTGAACAGCGAGTACTCACATTCCGAACGCCATCAAATTCCATTTCCATTTCCATTCGCATTTCCATTTGCATTTGCATTTGCATTTCCACATTCGCATTTTCATTTAACAACCAGAGTACAAAACTTGTCAGCTGATTTTCTTGGGTGTTCAATTCAATTGGTCTATTTGAAAAGTGTTTAGGCAGTTGATGGAAATCTATGTATGTGCCTGTATCCTGTGTGCAGTCTGTTGCCAATTTAGTTTTGCATTTTTCCTTTTTTTTTTTTTTGGACCGAACGTAACTGCAAGCCGGCAAATCGCACCACTGAATACCCGGCGCCCAACTCACAAAACTGATAATTGAACTGCAAATTAGATACTGTCAACCAATTAGTAAACGTTAAGCGGCTTTTAATTTATGCAACAAGCTACGCCTAGTTAAAGCGCAGAACTGTAAGAACTTGTTAATACTGTATGTGTGTGTGTGTGTTTGTACATGTCCTAATTATTCTTCGACAACATGCATGTATAAATAAGTCGGCCACAAACTAGAACTATTTGATTTTAACAACTAATTAGATAAACTAAATGTTTTTTGGTAAATGTATCCATTCTGCTATTGCAACAGGTACTAAATACGCGAAGCTATCCGGATCGTATCACTATATCATATAACAGCCTAGAAATACCTCCCAAATTTGCGAGCGAGGCACATGCCGATCTTTGCAATACATTTCAATTATATTTGACTTCTGTACTGGAGTGTCCTGCAGTACTCCGCTGACATCACTTTGGCATTCATACACTTTGTATGAGTGTGTGTTGACACATGTAGACACCAACACGTTGCATGCCACATGTCGCATGCCGCATTCTGCTTTCTGTATGCTAACATTGACAGAGGGGCAAGCCGCATAGTTACGCGGTTGAAAGCTTTGCTTGATTTAATTCTAATGCCGCTATGCGAGTCTGTTTGTGTGTGTGTGTGTGTGTGTGGGTGTGTGTGTGTGTATGCGACTTTAAAACTTAAGAACATATTTATATATATTCTAGTTCAAGTTCTCATTTGCAATTTGCTCTCCGTCTTACTAGATAAATAGATAAAATAATAGATAAAATCAAAACGCGTTTTTGATTTTTTTAACGGTTATATTATTGAATATTTTTTAAGTTGTGTCGTCACTTTTTGAAGCTTGCAAGGATTGATTGGCTTAAGTTCGTGATTAACATTGGATATATTAGACATTTATAAATTGAGTTTGGCTACTGTTATTTTATTTCATTTGGTTGAAAAAACAAACTTAAAACAATTATTAAATCATTAACTTAAATCATTACTAAAAAATTAAATATAATGCAAATAAAGTCAACAATTTTGTGCAGAGTTTTTCAAATATTTAAAAATAAATTCAAGTTAAAGAAAACAAAAATAAAACATAAATTTTGATGCTTTGCATAAATAAATAAATGTGAAAAAACACCGCAGTTATTCAAAAACACAAAATGGAAACACAATTTTTGTGTTTTTAACTTATCGTTTCAGCTAATTTCTTAAGCTTTGCGACAAGCGTAGTCTCTGTGTGGTGTCTAAATGAATAAATGGTAATTGCTGTAGATGGCCACTTGGTTTAGTATTATTTGTTCTGGGCACCCCGTCCGCTTAGACCTTCAGGCGCTCCTGGGCATATTGCAGGGCATCGGTGAGGATGCGACGCTCGAGGCGACGATACTGCAACACCATGATATCAATATCCCGATTGGCCGACGGTTGCTCAACTTGCTCCCGCTGCAATGCCTCCAGCTGCTGCTGCTCATCCGCCTCGCGCAGTGACGCCTCGAGCACGCCGAGCAGTAGTTTAAGCCGCTGGTATAGATACTGCCATGTGCGTGTCTCCAGATCCGTATCGAGGGCACAGTCAATGTGCAGCAGATCGACGGCACGCTCCACATCGCTGCACCAATGCTCCAGCTGCTCCTTGCTCATATTGAAAACACGCACAAAGGCCAACACCTCGCCGGAGATGTGCTCCGGTGCGGGCAGCACGCGCAGCTCCGCCTTTCGCTCAATGTTCAGCTCGGCCAGCAGCAGCGAACGTTGTGCGAGCAGCGGATCCGTTGGACTCAGCCCCAAACGTATCTGCACATAGTCCTTCAAATTATTCATGTCCAGAAATCTGTTTATGGAGTGCAATAATTTATGATCGTTAGCGAAAAGTTTGATGAATTAAGCCACTGAACTCCAGAACACTTACCCATGATGCACCAGCCGATCGGCATTAGATCTATCGCCATAGTAGATGAAGAACTGCTCACCAGCCTTTAATGACTCCTGGGCGGTGCACTCCATCTGCTTTGCGGCACGGTCATAATATGAGGTTATCTTGCCGGTTCGATGGTTTGTCATATCCCAAAAGGGTATCAATGCCGATATTGGTGCATTTCTCGCACAAGTCTCCGTATCACGATTCGCCTCCGTTTTCTCAAAGCCCATCAATTGGCACTGCTGGTTGATTTCACCAATCGTTGACAGCTCTCGCGGCACCAGATTCTGACGTGTTGTAACCGTTGATACCGCCCATCTAAAATATATTCAAAATAAATAAATAATAGTAAAAGACAAAATAATACTTAAACATATTCCACTAGTAATTCTTTTTCTTTTAGATTGTGTCTTTCCAATAAACGTTCTACAGTTAATTTCATATTAAAGTGCTTTTTCAGAAATGATTTAAATCTCTTCGTTGTTTTTTCGCACAGTGTATCGAAATTGGCTGACTGAAACTGTTTTGGAATTAGAGTATGCGCTGGTCTAGTGGACCTCACTCTTGTTGCCAACATGCTTATTAGATTTGATGCTCACTGGCTTTTGCATAGCTTTGGACCACAAAGTAAAGTTTTCCATTTAATTGCTCATAAATTTTTCAATTTAATTATAAAAAGCAGCAAATTGTTTGAAGTGGTTTTAAAAACAAAAAAAAAAAACAGCTAAAGGCTCGGCCAGTGCATAGACGAAAGGGTTGAGTATCGGGTTTGGGGTTTGGGTTGGGGTTGGTGTTGGGGATGTGGTTGGGGCTGAAGCGCGGAGCGTTGCAATAGAAATCATCATCATCATCATCATCATCATCATCATCATCATCATCATCGTCATCATCGTCATCATCAGCAACAAAGCAAAAATCACGACAAGCAGCTAAGCAACTTTTGTGGTATTCGGGCAACCAACAAGTTCTCTGCTTGGCATTTCCCTCTGCCTCTGCCACTCCCCTGTGAACTTTCCTTGCCCCCCCCCCCCACCCCCCTTTGGAAAGGCCATTATGTGTTTCCGGCTGCCTTTTGCAGCTGGCTAAGTTGCCATGCCAAAGTGATTTTGGTGGAATTATTTGTAAAGGCATAAAACTTATCAAAGTGTTTGCTGCATAAGTCCTCCAAAAGTACCATAACAGAGTTCCAGTATAGCCAATTAGGCGTTAAACAACAGCTAACACACTATATAACTTTTTGTTAAACGTTATTATTCAAGTTGAGCATCCTTTTTATGGCACTTGTTGGCCAGAAGAAAGCATTGCATAATTTTGTCGTGCAGTTTGTTGAGTATTCGAGGCGATAACTCTGACCCCATAGAGTATCTATATTCTTGGTCGATATGGCCGGCCATGTCCGTCTGTGTGTCAAGCTGCTTTTTTTACAAACAAATCACACAGTCTTAAAAACTATCCGAATCAATCGTGGATTACATATAGCGAAGCCGACTAAATATAATCACTTATAGGGGAACAATCGGTTGAAAGATGAGTTTTACTATGAAACTTGATCTCAATGTTAAATAATTTAATTGAATATTTTGCTGCCAACCCGTTGCTGCCATCTACACATTTTTATTTCAACAGAAAGCTAAATTTAAATATAAAAAATAAATATAAATATGGATATATATATATATATATACATATATCTAAGAAAAGTGAAACAATTTGTTTGCACAGCGGATGACAATATTATCGCAAAATTGACATTTATTGACTGTACAAGACTTGAACAACAGCAAAAATACCAATGCATTTTGGCAAGAAGGAATCGTTGGAATTCAACAGCTTGGCAATAAACTGGCCGCTGGCTTCTAAAACAAGGCCAGCAAGTGCACGAAAAGTAAAGAACCGAACGAGAAAGGATAGAAAACATTGATGTTATGTGGCTATAAAAACGCCGCATGTGGCAGCCAAGCGAAGCGCGTTGCAAACTTTTGAAGGTTGTTGCTTTTACTGCAGCTGCTGCTGACATTCCAAGTTGCAGAGTGTTGCCAGTGCTGTCAACACAGGCACACACACACACACACACATGCCACGTGAGCATCTTACTCTCTCTCTCTCTCACTCCCTTTCTCTCTCTCTCTTTGTCTCCGTCGCGTGTGTGTTAGATGAGCTTGATTTAATGCAGTGCAAAACACGCACAGCGTTGCATTTTAAAGTCACATCCACTTCCTGTTTGTTCTGCTCTGCTTTTGTTCGCCCTCGAATGCAACATGCGGCTTGGTTTTGGTTAAATGTGTGTTGGTTGGGGTGTCGTGGGACAGAGGAGCGTTGAGGGGCGAGCGGTGCGGGAAGGCATCTTTGTTTAAAACTTTGACTGAATGAAACAATTCGATTGCCATTGACGTCCATCTTCATTATGCATGCAACCTCCACAGCTGCAACTTGGCCAAATTGAAATACCACCCCTCAGCCCCTGGGCAGGGCGGGCAACAGGGGAGCAGGCAGACAGGTAGTCATCCATCTTGAACTGACAGACAACAACAAAAATACATGTCAGACAGCTAGAGCAGAGCAGAGAAATGCACACAAAGAGAGCATACACAAATTGCGATGAGTGTGTATTCAATTATTTTGATATCGATAATATATCGAATAATTCAGAAAAATTATAGCCATCATGGCTGAGATCGATTAGCGTTTGAAAATGCCATTTATATTGTCTGTGGGGTTTTGCAAATAAATTAATTATGAGAGTTGCAAATTATATGATAATGAAATTAAAATATTCATTTCATATATCTGCTGGTTGTTTATTCTATTGAATAACATATCATTATTTATATAATATGTATAAGAGTTGCGTTGTGTTTAAGCGTTATTCCGTTCGATTTTGATATCGATATACGTACATTTTTTATTTACCTGCGACAATCAAAATATATTGCTGCTATTTATTTTAGACACACTAACAAGACTTGAAGAGCTGCTCATTCAAACATCACAATCATCACAATCAAAAGTGTGGATTGCAGTTTTGACTGTTCAAAATCTCGATATCAATCATACTTTTCTTAGCATTACGATTCTCAAAGTCAACAAGATATTTGAGCACGAGCTCATCTCTATATGGAAAGAGGAAGTTCCCAAATTGAGCAGCGCCTTGGGTTCTGTAAGGATTTCTTGTTTGCATGCTGAACTCTGTTCCATTTCATTTCATGTCGTTTTGTTCTATCCTATTTCGTAATTTCCTGTCCTACTCTACGCTGATGGAGACGGGTTAAAAGGGATGGGGGGGGGGTCTACCAACTGAACGAATTGGGGGAATGGTTAGGAATGGGTGGATTGTGTTTTCAATTTGACATTATTTTTGCATTGTTTGCAGTTGTCGCAAAAAGTTTTCGTTTCTCGCTCTCTTTTTCTGCCTCTCTCCCTCCCTCTCACGCCCTCTGCACTTGTGCTTGTTTCAGCTGTCATATTGTGTAATGAGTTTTGGCCAAAATCCCAAGCGAGCTTTCGTTGCTTTGCTTGTGAAACTTTTTCGTCAAAAACTCAGTTTTGTCATTAACCTTAAACCTAATTATTTGCACAGGTCGCACAGAAATTGAAAGTTTGATTGGTTTATGTTAATTTCAAGATTTAATTACCTAATGAACAGATTATAAAACGGAACACAGCCACTGCCACAATGAAAACAGAAATACAATCTCAAATTAATCAGCTAACATAACCACATCAATTTCAGAGCCGGGAAAAATGTTTTCCTTGCTGCACGCCAATTATGCAATCTACCCCAATTTTATGTGTTATCTGGGTTTAAGGCACATCCTTTCTATCACACACATGCACACACACAGACACACACACACACACAAACACACACACAGAAACAGAAAAATGTTCATAAATGCACAAATCGGCATTTGCATTAGACTGATTACAGCTGAGACACAGCGATAGATAAACAGAGAGGGAGACAGTGAGAGAGGGGAAGAGTGGTCAATTACTCAGACTAATCATAAATGTGATGGAAATAAAGGGTCGGGGTCGGGGTCGGAGGGCGGTGGGCGGTGTGGGGTGGGTTGTAGGCAGACCCAGTATACTCAATAGCAGAAACAACAACGTAATAATAATCCAACATTCTCCTCACTCAGTTAGATGCTTTCTATTCATTAAAAGCAAAATATGCGGGTTTTTATCTATTCGATAATAATGGCATGGTGGGGGGGAGGGGTTTGGGAAGTTGGCAAGAAGAGGGCGCGGCAGTTTGCACGGTGATGAATTCAAAATTAATTACGTGAGCAGGAAAGGGGCCTGGCACTTTCTAGTTCAAGTTATCTGGCTAACTAGATAGCAATTTTCATTTAA
Source organism: Drosophila demipolita (assembly GCA_035042405.1). Taxonomy (NCBI): domain Eukaryota; kingdom Metazoa; phylum Arthropoda; class Insecta; order Diptera; family Drosophilidae; genus Drosophila; species Drosophila demipolita. Next base: position 1,338,841 of record JAWNLI010000488.1, read on the forward strand.
GAGCAGTTTCCAAATTGTGTGCGCTAAGTGTGTGTAGATGTGTGTGTGCGAGTGTGTGTGTGTGTGTGTGCATGCGCTCGAAGCGCTTAAATTGCATTAAACTAGCAAACAGCAATTGGCTGGCTAAACAAGATGCACTAGTTAATTACGAGGCAAGCTTATGGGTGATGTGGCTGTGGCATGTAGGCTGGACTGGAAGTAGAAAATATTGATTGGCTTACCAGATTCAATTTCCTTTTGAATTCAATTAACTTTCGTCAAGAATAAAGTAATTTATCGAAAGCAAAGCAAGTTGAGTTTTGCCAAGTAATTATTATTATTATTTTTATTATAAGCATATTTAATACGATGTGATTAAGTCCTGTCTGCATTGCATAAGAAGAGAAGAGTAGAAATATATCTATAAAGTGACAAATAAGAAAACAGCTCTTTTCTCTATTTCAATTCTTTTGTTTGTTTTTTTCAATTCTCCCTCATGTAATAGCAGTTCAAACTTTTCTGTGTTAAATACCCTTATTTTAGAATTCCTCAATTTTCTTCAAGAGTTATCACTATCAATCGCTCTCTGTGTCTCTGTCTCTCTTTCTCATTATGTTTTTTGCTCTCCTACATCTACTGATTACAGGGTATCGCCTAGTTGACCATGCACTGCATTCGCATTCTGACTTACGTTTTTATTTACAGATTTATAAAGTAACATAAAGGAAGAGCGTATTTATTAATTGATTACACACATAGTCAGCAAAAGTGTTAGAGAGAGAGAGAGAGAGAGAGAGCGAACAGTGATTACTCTGCTCGGCATCATTGAGAAAAACAATCAATCAATGGAGTCCATTAATCAAGCAAAGTCAAAGAAAGCTGACCATGTGCTAAACGGCTTAATAAATCTTCTTTTTGCACCCAAACTGAAAAAAGGGCTAAAGTAATTCCTTTCATGTTTACTTCTAACTTTGTTTTCATATTTCATTATAGATATTTTTATTTAAAATCAGAAAAAATAACATTTTTGAATCTACATGATTGTGCAGCTTCACACACACACAAACACACACACACAATTTTATTATAAATTTTATTAACTTATTATCAACAAGTTATTAACTGAACGCATGTTCCTATTTGACATAGTGGTTAACTTGGTCAAGAAAAACGCTCTTCAAGCCACAACTCATCTTTTGATCGAAAGTAATCAGAGCAGTTCCAATCAGGCTGATATGTATAGCATTCCATATGGATATAGTCGTCTCAACTAAAACAACATTGTTAATGGTGTCGAATAATCAATTTTCCTCTTTCTTTATGTGCTCTTGCAGAAGCTGCTCCAAACTGGCGTCTCGCTTATTGTGGACGATGGGCAACCGACACCGGAGGCAACATTGATGCGTCGTCGTCCACTGGGCAGTGTCAATGCCAATGGCAGCGGTGGTAAACGGAAGCGTCGGCCACAGCTGCCACTGGCGACAATGGGTGCCAACAATGAGGAGGAGTTGCCAAATGGCGGCAATGTCTACTGGCGCGGTCATGTGGAGGATGACCAGTTGACCAGGCGCAAACAGTTGCCCATACGAGAGCCGATGGCAGCGCTGGAGCGGGAACGGGAACGGGAACGAGAACGCGACAATAAACCGCGTCAGCGTCCGACCGAGCCATCAACTGGCGGCAGCAAGTCCTATCGTCGACCCTATGGCCAGGCAAAGAAACAAGATCAGGAGCAACAACAGCAACAGCAACAGCCAATGCCAACAGTGGGCAACAAGACGCCCGTCGATCTTAAGAATATACTGAAGAACTCTGGTGGACTCAGTCTCAGCGAGATATTGCAGCAGAAAAATCTATCGCTGGACGATCTGCTCAAGGGCAAGCAGAATGCGCTGTTGGCGCTCCAAACAACAGCCGTTGCACCTGCCCCCAATGCCGGGCCCATCCTTGAGCTAAGGACGACGGCAGCTGGCAACAACAATAAGCACAGTGTTCGGCGCATACCAGCTGCCTTCTTAGCCCACGCCCACCAGCAGCAGCAAGACGAAGAGCAGCAGCCACACCAGCAACAGCACCAGCACCAGCAGCAGCAGCATCAGCAACAGCAACTGTTTCCGGCGGAGGATTTACGTGAGGAGCTATTTAGACCCAAGCAGAACAAGTTGCCTGCGTTGCAGCGCTTGAAACTATTTGGCAGCTCATCGCGCGATGGCAGCACAAGCAGCAGCAGCAGGCGCAGCAGTACAGCGCCAATAACTGTTGCAAGCACAACGACAACAGCAACAGTGGTGACAACAACACGATTGCCGCTGTACAAGAAGCGACAGCAAATGCGATCCACACTGAAGCCGCCAGCATTGTTCAAGGCAACAGCAGCAAGCAGCACAACCGCAACTGCAACAACAACAACAACAACAACAGCAGCAGAAACAGAAGCAGCAACAATAGAATCAGCAGAAGAAGAGTTGCTGCTGGAGACAACAACAACAACATCATCAAGATCGGAGGAAGCAACAGTTGCTGCTGCTTCAGAGCCAGAGCTAGATGAGTCTGAGGAGCAATACAGTAGCGAGTTGCCGCCAGCAGCAACAACGCGTTATCGCACACGCAACAACAGCACCAACAGCACCAACAGCAGCAGCAAAGAGCAAACCAAACGTATTAGTGACAATTTTATAGGCAGCAACTATGACAGAAACTCTGTGGAGAGCATTGAAGATGTGGAACTGGAGCTGATCAGCTCCGAGGCAACACATAGCACAGTAGCAGCAACACACAACAGCACCAGAAGCAGCAACAGCAGCGAGGAGCAACTCAATTACAACGATGGCAACGATGAGCTAGAGAATTTTTTTGATGAGGTCGAAAGCAACACTCATCATATACGAGTGACTGCACCCACTCCGACTTCGACATCAATTCCAACATCCACAGCTGCTGCCCCAAGAACAACTGCAACTGCGACTGCAGCAGAAGCAGCAGCAAAGCGTGGCAAGCCGAAAAAGCAGAGACCACAGCAACAACAATCATCGCCAGTGCCACCATTGGGACCTATAGTGGATGATGTGGATGATCGCACCGATCTTTTAGAGCTCATTGAGGATCGCCGTTCGGGCAATCGCCTGTTCAAAGTGCTCGAGCAGCGCAACATGACGCTGGAGGAGCTGATCGAGCATCGCAAGCGCGGCTCCAGTCAGCTGCACCTATCCACCATACTCAGTAACGGCGATGGGCATTCGCGTTTCTATCCCGGCCAGAAGGTTGTGCTCCAGGATAATATGGATATTGTGACAGCATTCGAGAATTTTCCGCATTTCAATTTGATTGATTTGAAGAGCGTAAAGCCGGATGAGATCAAAACGGATTCGGAGGGATCCAGCTATTTCACATCGATCATTGACATTGAGCCAAATAGCGATAGGGATGGCGATCAATTTAACGATAACGATAACGATGACGACAGCCATCGCAATCGAGGTATAACCGCATTGCGCCTGCGACGCCAACGTCAACGCCAGCGCGAGCAGCGCCGGCGACAGCTGCAGTGAGCGTGTGCGGATGGAGGCGAGCGCATTTGGCCCGTGCTGAGCTGTTGCCGTGTGTGTTGTCGATGAATATTATTATTATTACGATTATCATTATTATTATTATCATTATTACTATCGTTATTATTATTATTATTATTATTATTGCTATTATTGGTTTTCTATTGTTGCTGTGTTGATGTTGTTGTTGTTGTTCGTGTTCGTGTTCAACAATGCGGCAGCAGCTTAGCACGGGCCAAATGCACACACGTAAGTAACAGCTGGGGATGTGGCCGCACATTATCGGCTATCGACTAATATCGAAGCGCGTGTAAGCAGCTATTTATCGAAAAGGAGATCCGGTTGATCATCATAGCAATAACTTATTTAAATATGGCAAATCGGCTAATATTGTTATGTATCAATAGCATATATCGATTGATCTGTATCGATGGCTCGATAGATAGTAATAAGATTTGCTATGCATCATAGTATGCCATAGCTTTTGCCTTACAACGATTCCGATTATGCTTATCGATCTCTAACAAAGCGATACGTCGATACTTATCGATAACCGGCATCAATACAAATATGCCAAAGCAAAGACTGGTAATATAGCACACATACCTCAGCTCGTTATAACCGCCGCACAAACGCACACACACACACACAGACACACACACTTACTTACATACAATATTAGTTATCTTACCAACCTGTCTCTCTTTCTCTTCGTCTCTCTCACTCTGGTGCACAGGACCCTCCTATGCCCAATCATCCTTAGCAGCCACCTTAACAGCCCAACAGCAGCTACAGCAACGCTCCGAAAAATCACTGGGTTTCTTTCCATCGTGGAAGACGCTGGCGCTCGCCTCGCTCGCTGGACGCTCGGCTGGCTCCGCTTCCGGCAACTTGGATGATGGGCAGAACGCATACTATTTGCCGCAGCCACGTCTACTGCTAAACGGCAACGCTGACAGCTCGCAGGAGTTGGACAATGATAGCGATAGCGACAACAGCAACAGTATGGACATTGATCTGAGCGTAAATGCGTACGGCAGCAATGGAAATAACGCCACAAGGATGACAGCAACATTGGGCGGCAACGAGGACAACAGCGATGTGATCGATACTATTGAGAATGAAGTGGCACGTGCACACGATCTGTTGGATCTGGAACTATCCGGCCATGGATTCCGACGTAGTCCGTCCGCTGCAGCTGCCACATCGATGTCGCAACAGCATTTGGGCAGCAGCAGCAGCGGCACTGGCAATGGCAATGGCAATAGCAGCGGCAACAATCTATATGCCAGCATGCCGGCGGGCATACGATCGGCAATTGTTGCTAGTGCTGCCATAGTGCTCACCTCGCTGGCGACACTGCTGGTCATATTTGTAGTGTGCAGGTGGAAGCAGCATCGGCGGCGCAAGACCAGCTATCTGAAGACATACAATGCAATGAAGAGTAAATTGCCGCAGTTGGCGCAAACTGCAAACGCATCGCGACGCAATTCGCTGCGTGAGCACATGGAGGAGCTGGTTATTGGCAGCAGCAGCAACAACAGCAATAGCAGCAGTGCCAATAATAACAACAACAGTTGCCACAAGCCTATAAGTGTTGCAACAGTGTCATGCAACTCGCCAGTGCATCATCAGCATCAGCTGCAGCGTCAGAGCTCGTTGCTGTTCAATCGCGAGGGATCCACATGCAGCTCGCAGTTTGCAGCGGCAACATCAACCGCCGCAGCAGTGGCAGCAACAACATCAACTGCAACAGCAACAGCCAAATCGGTGGGCGGGGGGCGTGGCGGTGTCAATTCGCTGGCCCTTACACTGCGCACCGCACATCAGAAGCTCAACACCATGAATCCCAATTCACCGGAAGTTCAGGAGTATCTATTCGATACATTGCGCAAATCATTCGATAATTAAGCTGTAGACCCTAGATACAACACACACACACACACTTTAGATAACACTAGACTACATGTAGTGGGATCGCTCCGTTTAGGCCAAGTTTTATATATACAAATATATACATATATATATATATATAAAAATACATATGTATTAAATTGCATAAGTTATAAGTTATAGTTTATTAATAAGTTTATGTAATCGAGAAATTTTTTTGTGCAGACAAAGATGAACGAACAACTAGCTGAAGCCCATGGCCCTGGACAACTTTCTGCTGCCGGCGAGCAAGAAGTTAAATAGGAAAAGCGAGAACCCTAAGGAGAAGGCAGATGAAAAGCGAAAAGCAGCCGGATTAGATTAACAAAAAGAGCGATCCACATAACAAGCAGCGAGAAGCATTTGGAACAAGATTTGGCAAGTAGAGATGGATAGAGACTACGTTGTCCATTGGTAGCATGCCTCACTCACCATCAAAGAGGCGTATTGCGTAGAGACTAACCACAAATCTATATCGATCCTCTCGCTTACAGTGGTTTTTTGTGGACCAGTGTCATGTTGTCTTAAGGAAACGTATTTATATAGAACCGTATTTAGATATTAAGTGCAATTTATAATGCGAACTACAGCTCAGCACGCTCGGGCGTCGTCAAGCTATCGGGTGGCACCTTATTTTACAACTATAACCTATCAAATAAAAATCGTATAAAATATAATTAAAAACCTATGAGAAAAAGTAAAAACAGACAGAGGAAACCTAAAGGCCAATTTAAGTGATTTTCAAAACTGCGTTTCAGAAGCACAAAACAGCATTAGAAATGGGTTTCGGTAGCGCACCAAAATAAATGCACTAACTCACACACACACACTCACACACACTCACACACACACACTCACACACACACTCACAAAACACACACACACAAAGAAAGAGCCACACAAGCACAGATGTGTTGATATCATTTTGTAAAGTTTGTTCTGGACAAAACCAACAAAAACAGGTGGAAACGTTACAGTCGGGCATGACCGACTGCGAAATACTTTGATACCATAGGTAATACAGGTAGCACATGACAAGATGTGTGTAACCAACAAAAACCGTACAATTTTGCCATTCAATTTGCGGTAGTTATAGGTTTTTGTGAATTTTGGGGGCAGAATTGTGGAGGAAATTGTTTATTGGAGAGTTTCCCATTTACCTTCCTTTAAAGTCTGAAGGCTGTATCTCTTAAATTATGGGAGATGTAGGATCTTAGGAAGTGGGAGGAGGACGGTCTAAGTAATCCATATTCAAGTTTGGCAACTGTAGCCTTCCTTTAAACTGCGGAAGATATAGGCTATTAACCTGTTTGAAGCGGAGAGTGGGCAAGGCCATAAAACCGGTTCTTAAATTCGGCTAAAATTAACACACCTACCGAACCTAATTTGGTAAGTGTACTCTTTAAATTGGGGGATATATATCCCCATATCGATTTGCAGTTACCATCGTTTCCCTAGCCTTTTGGACGAAGCACAACTATGATATCTTTGGTATCAGAGTATAGAAATGAATAAGAAAAACTATTCAAAATCGGTTGGAATTTCAAAACATTTTTGAGGACAATAAATATTTCAATTGACATGAGGTCAGCAAATAAACAAAATTAGTTGATTTGGCATTCAAAAGAAGAGTAACACGAACAACAACAACGCTAACTGTAATTCGGTTGAGTGCACTGTAAAGCAGCAAATTGCTCAACACTGGCATATATTAGAATATATATAACAACACTATCCAAATATATATATATGTTTTTTGTCCAATTTACAAAATGTTGCTGTGCCCATAAAATACGAAAAATTCAACTATACAAATATACGAACTATACAAATACATATATATTATTTACATACAGATATGTAAGCATGTAAATAATTTAATTTGTGTTTTTTACTTTTCGTCGTTTCTTATATATATATTTTTTTTTTTTGGAAATAAAATGTAGTAAAAAAATGTGTAATTCTGAAATATGATGAAAATCAGATGCTAGAAATGCTCGGCAAGATTTTTTAATTAGAAACACGCATTATTCGATATGCCAGCCGGAATGTAAAATCGAATATACTTAAATCTGAGTAGAGTTGTGCTCAATAACAATTATTACCTAAAAGTAGTTGATCTGAATAAAAAGTTATATTCCATGTTGTACAGGTTTCTTTCTTTTCACTCGGCTCCCAATGACGGTCCCCAGTGTTATCAGACTAGGTGCTGTACTTACATACATACTGTACAGGGTGTCAACACGAAACGAATTCAGAAGAATCACCGGATTCTGTTTTAAGGCATCCGCTGACTTATTGATATGTTGAATTGTACGGTATGCTGATGCACAACCTCATGATAGAATGAAGCATCTGCAATCCCATAAATTATAAATATGTGATTAGCAGTCTCTCTGAAACGGGCACTTCCACATTCGTACAGCTAAGTAATATGATCTATAATGACTAAAATTTCTTATTTGGGAACAAGTAATGAGTTCCTTAAAATAAATGTGGACTATAGGTGCCCATTCTAATTGCGAATCTCGCTTTCAATCGGTAATCGATTACCATTTCGGTTTGTTAGCCTGCCTCATTTGTGCCCCATTCCGCGCATTTTCCTCAATATGAAAGGGCCCTTAGCTATTGCCAATCCAATTCCAGATGCCGATCCATAATTAGAAAACAATGAATGAGATTGAACCCAAAACACAAATAGATCAGAACTGCTGACAGATTCGCGGACGAACGGACAGTCACAAAACCTATAAGCTCTCCTGTATTTGGAAATAATTGTGAGTACAAACACGCTAAGAGAGAAGTACTCACCGATAGAACTCGTAGCAGAGGCCGTAGTCGGTGAAGAGACTGGCCTTGGCTGCCATTACGTTGTCGCCGGGCTGAATGTAGGCGCACTTGTACATAGAAGCGTAGAGGCGGGCAATGACGAGACAAAGGCGCATTGCGGCCGAGCAGGCGGATGTGCCGCGAAGTCGCTGCATCTGGTCGACGCTAAAGTAGAGCACGGTGTTGTACCGGGTGGGCAGCGTATCGATGAAGGGCTGCCAGGTGCTGGCGGCGCCGAGTGCCTTTTCGATGATCAGAGTGTAGGTAACATTCAGGTGGGTCGGGAAATTGCGAAACAGTTCGCGTTTCCATTCGGGCAGCAGTTCCTCGGAGAAGATCAGTTTGCGCGGCACACTCAGCACCAGCTCCTCTTCGACGATATCACGTTTGGCGCGCAGGCCCAGCTGATAGCCGGGAAATGTGGTGATCTCCACACAATCGCTCTGCACGCCGCCCGCACGGGCCCACTCATTGAAGGCGGCCACCTTGTCGAGACGCGCCTGTTCGCTTTCTATCCCACTGCTATCCACCGGGCTGAGCCTGGCCTCCTGCAGCGGCTTCTCGAGCACTATCATGCTGTTGAGCAGTCGCTGCAATTCCACATATTGTGTCCACTCCTCATTGGGATTGGTCGCCTGTGTCTGCACCAGGTCTAATATCGCTTGCGCGATCACATTTAACGCCCGTCGATCCTTCTCGCTTATGCGAGGTATTTTTATGGAGACACTATTGCTGTTGTTGCTGTTGCTCTTTGGAGTCGCATTTTTGGCGTTTGGCGTTGGCGTTGGGGTTGGCGTTGGCGTCGTCGTTGCTGTTGTCGAAGTCGCCGCTGCTTGCTGAGCATTTTTGTTTTGCTGCCGCTGCTGTTGTTGTTGTTTGTTGCGTTTGCCCATTGTGAAGTATTTCACAAATAACTACGTGTGTTTGTGTATGAATTACCGGTTAAATGACGCCGCCGCGCAACAACACCAAAACAACAGCCAAATATGGCAAAAAATTAAATGCAGCTCTGCTAACACGTGTGGTCGTACGACAAAATGATATACAATCGATTATACTGCTCATATTGTAATCGACTCTTTTCGGATGACTCTATCGATTAATACAGCAACAGTTTTATATACTTCTGGGAAATATTATAGCTCTATCACTCTTGATGCTGTTCCGTAAAGTTTTGCTGTACAAAAAGTCAGACATCACTTCTGCATTACCAGAGAAAGTTGTAAAAAGCATAGTAAATCTGTTTTTCGACGTTTTCCAACACTGTATATATTTGCCATTCGCTGCGAAAATGGGAACTAACACTATTCCCGCGCAGTTCGAATGATCATGAATGATCACGAATGACAGAAATCAGAAATATAAGTACAAATTATTATTCTCCTTGTATTTAATTAAAATAATTTTAAGATAACAGTAATTAGGAAGCTAAAAATGAATACCATTCACATAAAATATATTATTCGATATCGTGTTTAGATTATTATTAAATATCATAAATAAAGCACAAGAATTCTTGATGTATTTACAATTTTTATTTGAATTGAGAGTTTAGTGATAGATGGCTGTCTGTGTCATGAGACTATTAATTAATTTGTATCGAAGCCGCGGCTTATCGTAAGAACTGCTGATCGTACTAACAGTTTTGTTTTCATATTTTATTGTATTTGTATTTATCGTTGCCAATCAGCGTCGGCTAATAAATGAATAAATATAAGGAAGATAGAAGATACATAGATAAATATAAAGAAGAATAAGCAGCAGCAATAGCCGCTATGAACCGTAATTTATTGGAAAACAACCACTCTACAAGCGGTAAGCTAGAAAAATAAGGTTAATACTTATAACTATCAACACGATTTTGATACAGACAAACATATATATGCATGTGTATTTATGTATTGCATTTCGTAACGCAACTAACGGTTTTGTAAAACACATACAGTTCTGTTTTCCGCACATGCTTTACGCTGATCAATTTGCTCAATACGTATGGCATGTGTGTGTTTTTATTTTTCCTCTCTCTCCTGCGATGATTCACTTCGACCACTCAACGCATACCCCAACACAACAACGGGCTCGTCTTGATTATAACAAACAACACAAAGCGTGTCCTGCATCTGTTCTGTTTTTTACTTTTTATTTTTATTGTAGACCGCATTTGCGAAAAAAATAAAAGGGTTAAAGGAAAAGAACAAGTTGTAAACCGATAAAACAAATAACCGATATCATTTCTCATTTGCCTTATGTATTTTCCTCTTTTATAGATGACAAACGTGAAGCTGGATGTGATTTCGAATGCAACTGCACGTAACTCGGAGCAGGAAGATATATCGGATAGAGCACAGAATCGCCTATTAGCCAGTGGGCAAAATAATAATCTTGGCTTGATTTTGAATGTCTGCCAAGAAACTGGACCACCTCAAAAATAGAAAATACAAGGTTAACATAAATACATTCATATTAATTATTTACTTAAAGAAAAAATAACTAAAAGAGAGTTTTGATTCTGTACCTAATCAGCGCTGGAGGAGGCGGGTCATTTGATTATCGTTATTATATTGCCAGGATTTCTCTGTAAAAAACATTTGTGGATCATGTTTATATATAGCTTGTCCATAATATATTTACTAAGCTTTATATATATATCATACATCATGGAAATATGTAAACAATGAAGATAGTGATAGGCATTTGTCAATCAGGTCTGTCAACATAAACATATATATTCTAATGTATATATGAATATATATATATATATATTATACATCATGGAAATATGTAAACAATGAAGATAGTTTTTAATCAGAATGCAAGCGCGTTTTATTTGCAATTTGATAAGGCAGTCTTAGTGGGGGTATTTCAATTGGGGCGCATTACAATTTGGCCATTGACTCGGATTTAATTTTCTTGCAAGACTTGTTGGCTTTGCTTCTTGCTTTCCGGATAGAGAGAAAGATATGGCACATGGCGATGCGATAAGATGCTAAGATGCGACTCTTGCAACAGTTGCGACCGTATTGCTTTCGAATAGCAGATTCATTTACTACGCTGCTGCTGCTGCTGCAACTTAATTTGCTATCTGGTAAAGTTGACATTATCAGCTATCAGTTATCTAAGCAATTTCTGCAGCTCAACAAATAGATACAGCGTATTTAAAAGGCGGTGTGTGTGAGTGTGTTTTTGTGTGTAGATGTTAAATTTATGGAGTTTAGTTGTTTAATTTTAATTAGGCGATAGATAGATAGAAAGCAGAGGCGCCGGATTCGCTGGCCTCTAAACCTTATCGAAGGGTAAATATGAAGCTTGTCGCTTCCGTTGTGTGCCTGGAATGAGCTGCAGCCGCTGGGTTAACTTTCAAAGCGCACTGGACGCTTGTGGTGCTCGGTTGGTGTCTGCTCCTCTAACAATTACAATATTAAACAATTGCTACATTTTTTGTATACATATATATTTATTATTTTTTTTTTTTTTGGTGACAGCGACAACTTTATTGTCCACCTGGCACAATAACTTAAGCTACATAAAAAGTGTACGTATGTATTCCATATTTATATATATATTTATATATATATATATATATATATATACATATATATATATTTATGTTTAAATGTATTTATTTATGTGTATACGTGTAGTAGTGTTGTGTGTATGTGTGTGCGCGTGTGTGTAAGTGTTTGATATAGTGTCTACTTAGTTAATGTTATGTTAATATACAATCTTGAGTTGGGCGCGTGTCATAAGGCAAATGATAAAAAACTAATAGCTTAAATATGTAAAAATTAAATTTTAAATTTCATTATTTTCTTAATAAATATAATAATTAAATAATATAACTACAAATATTAGTTTCGAATCATGACTTTCATTCAATTCATTTTGAGCATTCCTTTTCCTGCTAGTTAAAACTAAAAGACAAATAAAAAAATTTATATATATTAGCAAAATATAAAAAGGAAACGAATAGTAATAGTAATATCAAACCTGCTATTAATTTAGAAATCTTTTATCAGTAGATGAATCAAATAAGGATATGTTTATATAATAAAAGTAAGAGAAAAAAATCAAATCGTAATTTAAAATAAGGTTTTCAATTTTGAATTTTCTTACACGTATTCACTTATCCACGATTAAGGTAACATTCTTATTATTAAAACAGTTAACTAAAAATAAATGAGGCATGCAAATATTAGATGTAGATTTGTGTCTCGTGCAACAAATAATACCAAAAAAAAACTAGACGCGCTCAACTCTATTATTAGAAAGGTTTAAGCTATTTTAAGCAGTGAATGCTGTTAAGGTTTGATTTGATTTTGACCCGTTTCGATCGACGTGATCAATGGAATCGTCGCCTGCTATCATCTTTCATCTTTATACACAATTCAGTTGGGAACTGATGTCGTTCCAAACGCTGTGACGCTGCCACTGCTGCAGTAGCAGAGTCGCCCGATGCAGGGCCATTAATTGGCTCCAGCTCCAGGCCAGGCTCCTGTCCTACAATTTGTGATTGCCAGCGCCCAACAGGTGCATGCGCTCCAGCTGCTCCGCGAGGGCGCGCTGCTCGCTGGTCAGGCGCATGATCTGGTGCCGCTCCTCGGGTGTGTGCCCCTTGCGCTTGGCCCGATACTGCAGCATTCGCTTGTAGCACTCAAGTATCTCCTGGTCGATGGTGTCCAGTTTGCGTTTCAGGTCGATGCGCTTGATCTCTTCACTGGCCGCCGAGTGCAGACGTTTCAGTTCATCACTGTTAAATTGGGCCACAGCGCTTATTTCGGCGGTGACCCGTTTGATTTCTAGCAGCACCTCGTCAACATCCTCGTGCTTGGCCAGCTCACTGGCATCGATCAGTCCGCTCTCGATCAGCTCCTTCCGCAGGCGTTGTTCTATGCCAACGCCGTGCTTCAGCATCGATAACGAACGAAAGTTACCCGATGCAGCCGCAGAAGCAGCAGCAGAAGTGGCAACAGTTCCCTTCGATCCCACGCCGTTGCTGTGCGCCAACGACGAATGGGATTGGGAATGGGTATTCACGTTGTTGCTGCTGCTTTTGCTGCTGTGTTCGCCGACGGCGGCCGCCTCGCTGGGCAGCGATTCGTCCATCAGGGCGGAGACCAGACGCTGTGTCAATGGTCCCGTTATACTCTCTCCCAGCATGCTATCGGCCTTCTTCAGCATTGCGTTTACATTCTGTGACTTCTGGCGCGCTCCGCCCGGGTGCAGCGATTTCATATCCTCCTGCGCCCACACCGTCGAGTAGTGCGGCCCCAAACTTGGTACCGGCGGCACCAGTGGCCCTCGATATTGTTCCAGCAGATCGTCGATGAGTCGCAGATCCTCGTTCGTCAATGGCATACAGTACGGCTCGACCGATAGCCAAAATTTATTGGGCATATCGTTCTTGGGCAGCGCCAGTTTTGGCAACTGCAGTTGTTGCTGCTGCAGCTGCTGTGGCAACTGAAGTTGCTGTTGCGGCAGCTGTTGCTGATGTTGATGTTGTGAGTTGCTATTGGGCACCGAAACGTAGTCTATGCTGCTGTCATCAGTGTGCACGGCGAGCGGACTCTTCTTGGCCAGATGCTTGACAAGGCTGCCCCCTCCTCCCTGCTGCTGTTGCTGCTTGAGTATCGTCATTGAGGAGTGTTTCTTGCGGACTCCCGTCGGCTCCTCTCGCATTTTTCGCTTAGCAGCTGTCGCTGGACTGCCGACGCCGCCTCCACCGCTGCTGCTCGCAGCATTGTTTATGCCGAGCAGGCCGTTGAGCAAGCCATTCGTTGGCGGTGAGCCGGGCGTCATTCGATCCAATTTGCGGCGATCCTGACGCTTCTCATCCTTGTCCAAACTATCATATTCGGATTTCAAGATACGAGCACGCAGCGCCACATTCGAGAGCATTACCTCCAGTTCCAGCTGCATGGCATCCAATTCCTCCGCAGCTAAATGGTCGTCCGCGCCACGTTGCAGTGCAGCAGCCAACGTCGGCAGCTGCTTAGGCACATCTCGGCTTCGTATTATCGGTATAACTGTGCCGCTGGGCATTGCGTACACTTCCGTCGTATCCGTTGACCCATGGGATGATGCCGATTTGTTACCGCTAATGCTGCTGCTAGCGTTGTTGCTGCAGTTGTTGATGGTGGCAACATTTGTTGCGGAGGCACCTCCGCCACTGCTAATGCCACCGGCAATACCACCAAAGCATCCGTTCGTGTTGTGATGGGGCGCAATCAATTTGCCAGCTGATATGCCAAAGCCTCCGCCGCCACCACCAAAGTGGCTTATTTTTAGATTCTTTAGATTTGTACCCATTTCCAGCAGCAGAAACTGCGCAGTTTCGTGTGTTTGTAAAATTATTTGCAATCAATTCGCGTCGCGTTAAAATCTCTGAGAGCAAATCGCGGATAAGCGTCGGCTGTCGGTCCAAAACTAAGAAGCATCGGCGCTATCGATAGTTTTAATTGCATGCAAGCTATCGCTGTGCGATAGATGTATGTGCATTATTTGCATACGATTACAAGCTATTTTTAGCAGTCGTATAAATGAGACTTGCTAATCACAATATACTGTATTGGGTAATCAAAACTTACACATCACATTTACAAAATTCGTAGATCAATAAATTCGTATTTGGCCACAAGTTAACATTATATGAACTAATTAAATATCGATATGCAAGCAGCACTTAGAGTCGTGCATTAACCAACACTGACCACGTCGATAAGCGTTCGTGGAAGTTTCGTAGCCCTGGCTTATTGTTTCGTTCGCGTTTTGCACTTTGTTTTTCCGTGCGCGCAATTCTGTGATAAAGTGTACTTAACTGACGGTAGTTGATGTTATCAATTAGTAATGATTAGGTCTTGGCCTAAATGCCGACCTCAACTGACGCAATTTGTCTATATCCCATAAAACAACTGCAGTGACTACAGAAATCAACACACAATATTGCAACAAAAATAATAATATTACCCAGGAGCAGCGCTGCAATCAGCAGCAGCAGAAGCCATCGTTTGTATGTCAACAGAAAAGATGTTTGTGTGTGTGTGTGGGTGGGGTGGGGGGGGGGGGTGTCTGCATATGTGTGTATATATTTATAAGTATATAAATATATTTTTATATTTATTTACTGTATATATGTAGATATATATAAAATGTAAATTTATGTAATTGAAAAGCAACGCAGTTCAACTTAATCTCGTGATGTCTTCAATTAATAATTAATTATGATACAATCACATTGAATTGAAAAGCTTCACAGCATCAATAAGAACAATAACAGCAGAACCAGCAGTGAGCGCAGAGTTATCAGCATTGAGGAGACATTCAGATGCAGCGCTGCTCGTTAAACGCTGTCCGTTGCTTTCATTTCTGCATAATGTGGACTCTGAGTCAGTTTCGAGGTGCGCTTTGCGCTTCTTTTAGCTTGACAACTTTATTGATCAAATATTTGCACTTTTAGTTGTATGTATGTCTGGCTGTGTGTGTGTTCCTTGTGGTATTGGCATTGGTATTGGTATTTCTCATAAGTGCCCAACTGCAGACGCTGCGGCTGCTGCTGCATTATCAGCCAGCAGAGAAATCAGTATGGAGTGAGCTAAATAGCTAAGCGATAAGTTAAGCAAAGTCAACAAGTGTTTAACACAATTTTGTTTTTGTTTTAAGAGTCATAGGCAATATTTTTAAACTGCTGTTCACACGAGTTCTCAACTAGAAATTACCCTGTGTATTTCATTATATATAGCTGCTTCTTCTTCCTACTGCTGCACATACTTTTCAATATTCAATATTGCGAACTCTTATCAAATGCGCAAGATAATCAATTTCGCTTATCGAAAAGATTCAAATTCATATCGAATGCGAAGTCTTCAATTCTAGACAGTGCAGATATAATAAATGTCAGGTATACCCTATAAATACACATGATATAAGTCTATTGCAGGGTAAGTAAAGAGACCATCAATTATAGATGTGCGATATTAGTTGAATGGCTCAATCCATCAGTTTGGTCAGATTCAAGTGTCTGTATCTGGAATTAAATATTGACGTTAATTGAATGAATGAATGTACGCAATTGACGTAACGCCACACCATCAATTAACACCTGTGCCCACTGCATGTGTGTGTTGTTTTATGAATGATTATTGTCCAACTCCCAAACCTCGACACAGACCCAGACCCAGACCCAGAAATTGAGTGCCTCCCAGTCTGCTTTCGCAATTATTGTCATAGTTCTGATTGCCGTGTTGGCGCCATTTGGCAAATATTTGTGCAATTAATTGATTTAAATGTGAACGTTTTTGTGTACACAACGCAGCGACAAAAGAAAAAGTAGTAATAAAAAATATTCTATTTACGTAGCGTATTAAGCAGCTTGCGTTAATGAAAATAAACAACCAACAGACCAACATAAAAATATAAATAAGTGAATAAAGCACAAAATAACGAAATCGCAATAATTTTTGGCATGTCAAATTTGTAATTCCCTTGCAAACATCTGCCATATTTGCGATAGAATATTTTTATATAAGTAAAAACAGAAATACAAAAAAAATTATGACTCTGTTACGTTATTGTACGAATCTTTAATCGAAGACGATCAATTGAATATTCATCGTGGCAGTTCAACTAAAAAAAATAAATACAAGACAGTTGTCTTGTGCCTTATCACGTCTGTAGTTAAATACTCAGAACCAGCTGTCAGCAGTTTACTGACAGCATTTTAAAAACTTGTATTTTTGTAGCTGTTCAACTGATTAGATATTGCCCATCACCCAAACATAAACCACTCCCTTCTCTCATATTACACACCCAGCAGCTTAAAGCTGATATTGCATGTCGGGTTGTTTGGCAAAATTAGCTGCATCAGCCGTGCGTGAAATATTAATATCCGCATCTCATTTAAGTTTATTTTTGTTTAATTTTTGTTTTTTTGTTTGCAGGTTCGCTTAAAATTGGTTAAGAACCAAGCCAAGGACACGACAGCGATAACAACAACAATAACAGAAACTGCAACAACAGCAAATATTGCATCAACCACAACAAGATCATCATGAAGTTCGCCGAGCATCTGTCGGCGCACATAACGCCCGAGTGGCGCAAACAGTACATCAACTATGAGGTGAGACCTGTCACACACACACACACACATACTCTAACCACATATTTAAAAATAAAAAACAACAAAAATTTAAGTCATTATTTATAAATAAATATAGAACATAAAGCGGTAGCTTTCGAAAGAAAAACGTTGACCATTTTTTTAAGCATCCAAAAGTCGACTTTAAAAATGAAAACGAAAAGCTTTTACCTTTTGCAAATTAATGCACGCCTGGAGTTATATCTATATATATTTTTGTTGTTATAAAATGTGTTTAAGAGATTACATTGAAAATCAGCCTCTCAGCATCGGATGATATCTTATATAGATATTATAATATACAGATATTATGAAGTACAAATACCTGTAAATTTCCTCTTGAGAAATTTGGGTTCAGTTTCTGGTAGTGTGTTCAATTCTTCAGCAGTCACAAATTGTTGTATATAACTAATATTTCCGTTTTTGTCATATAGGAAATGAAGGCCATGCTATATTTGGCGGTGGAGGAGGCGCCCAGCGTGGACAGTGTGGAGGATGAGGTGCTTAAGCGTCACTTTGCCAATTTTGATGAGAACTTCTTTCATTACTGCGACAAGGAGCTAAAAAAGATCAATACATTCTATTCGGAAAAGTTGGCAGAGGCCACACGAAAATTTGCCACATTGAATGCAGAACTAAAGTCAAGCATTGAGGAGTCCGAACGTACAGCCAAGAAGTCCAAGGGACAGAAGCGGCATGCAGCGTTGCCCGATCGCAAGGCACGTGAACTCAAGTTGGCGTTCAGTGAGTTCTATTTGAGTTTAATACTGTTGCAGAACTATCAAAATCTGAATCATACCGGCTTTCGCAAAATACTCAAAAAGCATGACAAGGTGAGTTTAAGAAATGAATAATTGTAATTCTTATAATTATCGTTCATGATTAAATTGTGTAATTTAAATAATTTAATGAGAATTATGATATACAGAATTGAATTATTGTTTGTATTACTTAAAAGTATATTATTTGTTGTTTGTACTTACGTAAATTTATATATTTCATTACATTTGTAATTATATTTAGTGATTAATTTATGTTATTTAAATAACACATCAAGAAAATTGTATTTAAGGAAAACAACTTGTAAGTTGGTTGTTAATAGTCAAGAACAAGTTGGGATTGCGATAAGTTGTTTGGTATATTATCAATAATTAATGTTAATTTGTTTAAGTCTAATTATCAATTAGGTGCAGAAATAAATATTAATTTGTTTTTTATACAAACATTCAAATTTAATTACTTTAATTTAATTATAACATATGTTGTTATGATTTGTAATTGCAGCTGCTGCGCGTCGACACCGGCGCCAAGTGGCGTCAGGAGTATGTGGAGGCTTCGCATTTCTTCATCAACAAGGACATTGACAACATTATCAATGAAACGGAGACAACTGTCACGGGGGAGCTGGAGGGTGGTGATCGACAGCGTGCAATGAAGCGTTTACGTGTGCCGCCGCTGGGCGAGCAACAGAGTCCGTGGACAACGTTCAAAGTGGGTCTCTTCTCCGGCAGCTTTATTGTGCTTGGCATTGTTGTTGTGTTGTCGGCCATATTCCACGACATAACCGGCGAGAATCTGAAGGTCACATTTCGTCTGTATCGCGGTCCGCTGCTGCTAATCGAGTTTATCTTTCTGATTGGTGTCAACATCTACGGCTGGCGTTCGTCCGGCGTTAATCATGTGCTCATTTTTGAGCTAGATCCCCGCAATCATCTGTCCGAGCAACATCTTATGGAACTGGCAGCCATTTTCGGTGTCGTCTGGACGCTGAGCATGCTTAGCTTTCTGTTCAGCGCCAGCTTAAGCATACCGGCCTTCATAAATCCGCTAACGCTGACGCTAATCATGGTGCTGTTCCTGGTCAATCCGTTTCATGTGCTGCATCATGATGCACGCTTCTGGTTGTTGCGCATTACTGGTCGCTGTTTGGCGGCGCCGTTCTTTCACGTAGGCTTCGCCGATTTCTGGCTGGGCGATCAACTGAATTCGCTGGTCACCGCCATACTCGACTTTGAGTATCTCGTCTGCTTCTACTTTACGAATGGCAACTGGTCCGAGGCTGTGGATGCGTCCATCTGCATGGAAAAGGACTTCATAGTGCGACCCATTGTTAATTGCCTGCCAGCCTGGTTTCGCTTTGCCCAATGTCTGCGCCGATATCGTGACACGCGTGAGGCCTTTCCACATCTGGTCAATGCTGGCAAATACTCCACGACCTTTATGGTTGTCATCTTTGCCACGCTTAAGAGTTTCAACAGTCGTTAGTATAAATTTTGATTGACGCAATCACTTTGGAATTTTACAAGCATCGCAGAGTTCTATATCTCTCTCCCTCTTTCTTTCTCTCCCTTTCTCTTTTTCTTTCATTTTTTCTGCCATCTCTTTCTTTTTCGTTTCAGCCAACTATGCGAGCACCTTTGATAATCCGTACACCTGGCTTTGGATTGTTTCCTCAATAGTCTCCTCCTGCTATTCATACACCTGGGACATCAAAATGGATTGGGGTCTCTTCGATAAGAATGCTGGCGAGAACACATTTCTACGAGAGGAAGTGGTCTACTCATCAACGGTACGTTGATATATATAGCTACACATAGCTATTACGAGACACCTAGTTCATGATATCTGCTTGTCTCTTTTGACTTTTACAGGGCTTTTACTACTTTGCCATATTGGAGGATCTGGCGCTGCGTTTCATCTGGGCGCTGTCATTTTATTTGACTGAAATGCGATATGTGACCGGCGATATTATGACCTCCATAACCGGCATACTGGAAGTATTTCGGTAAAGCAAAACTCAGCATCAACATCCAGCATATATATATATATATATATATATATATTTATATATATTTATATATATTTATATATTTGTATTGTATTATACATATCTGTTTATTTATAATTGGCAGACGTTTCGTTTGGAACTTCTTTCGCTTGGAGAACGAGCATCTGAATAATTGCGGTAAATTCCGTGCCGTGCGAGATATCTCAATAGCACCGCTGGACTCATCCGATCAGACGCTTATCTTGCGCATGATGGATGAAACGGACGGGGTGATCAATCGCTATACGAAAACTAACCGACCAAAGCCAAAGAAGGCTAAGGATCCGGAGAAGCGTAGCCTGTTGCATCCACGCGGCTCGATGCAGGATCTCAGCATTGATATTGATGGGAATAGCAAAAAGCTATAATATAAGGCTTCGCCTCCCCCATCCCTACCCCCCTTACCAACCGCAACCATCTTGTGGCCAACTTCCCCTCATTCCTCACGCCTTACGAGCTTCCTAATGAACTTCATCTTTTGTTTTTTTTTGTGTGGCATCATTATTATAATTATTCTTGATTTTTTTTAATTAATGTGTACAATTAGTCAGTTAAGTACTTAAAAGTCTTAAACATTTATGTCCCACAGAACACAGCAATAATTAGATCCTAAGTTGCGCTAAACACTAAATTAGCATTCCATTTACGCATCTAGCAAAAATACCCTGTAACCAATTAACCTTAAAGTGAAGACAAATCGAACCCAAAACATATCTAATTTACAAATTCCCATCAATCCCATTAAGGGGGGGCAGTATTACTTAGAAAGTCGAGACAACAACAACAACAATATTAAAGGAACCCCAAACATTCGAAACATTGGCACTGAACCTTTAGCAAAAACACATTCCTATATACAAAACAAAACAAAACAAAAATTATGAATCACAATACCTTAATTAAGCTTTACACAATTATCTGTTGTCTTAGCATCAATTATTGTTTACAACTTACTGTACTTAGTCGTTTGTAGAGTTGTGCTTTATGTTTATTTGTGCCAGCATGTCCCCAATTCCGCTTGGAGAACATGCTGTTAATATATATATATATTTTTTTTATATTACATTTAAAATCAGACTTCAGACGTTTAACGTTAAGTACCAAGTATAAAGTTTTTATAAACGCCCTTGTAATATATTTTGCCGTTTATTGTGACGATTTCGTAACATATTTAAATGTTGTACATACATGTGAAACTTTAATTAACTCTATTGATCTTCACTGAACTTAGAATTGTTGTAAGTAGCTCACAGACGTGCTACAAAATAGATGCATACATATATACTGCATATACGTAGTACACAACTCTTAAACTCTAGAATAAGTACTTAACGCCTCTATACATAAATAACATAATACACAAACATATATATCGATTATATTTGATGGGTCATGCCTCAAAGAGAGCCCGCGAACAGAACACATTTGAAACGAATTGTACGAAATAAAGACACCTTGTTACATGCAGCATATATCTACAACATATATATATATATATATATATACGTGTATAAGTGTGTATGTAGATATCTGCTATTCTAGGAGATGTTCTCCATAACGGCACACACTAACGCGGTGCCGCGCATAATCCAAAATTCTGGATCACTCTTGCTGCGCAACAATATGGATAGCACAAAGTTGGTCGAGTGGCCCGTGGTGGAGAGTACGCCGGAACGTTGCTGTGTCTTGTAGAGTGGCGCCTCGTAGCGCAGCGTATCGCTAACCTCCAGGCAGGGTATGAAGCGTATGACGGGCATGCGTGAATATAGCTCACCAAAGCGGGCATCGCACAAGCCACCATGGCTCAGATCCCAGCGACCGGCCTCCACAAAGATGCCATGTACATTGACCAAGGCATCGGTGCACTCCGGCAGATTACGATAGAGGCGGGCATCCTGCAACGAGCAAACCAAATGGTTAAATTTCTCGGCAAACCGAAGCATAAATATATACACTTTGCAGACATTATAAATACATTTAAATATGATAATATAAAATAAGTAACGATCAATAGCTGAAAAACAGTAGACACAAAACTTAAAAATATAAATATCACAAAATAGCAATTCTGTAGAACTGCAAAAAATAATACATAGAGAACATTTTTTCTTTCATTAATTCTTAGAGTTCAACAGATCATACAGATCCATAATAAAGTCATACTAAGTGTCAAGTGTAATTTGCGTGTCTAAATAAATCATATCGAAAATATATGCATATTCATACTTATATAATATATAATGAAATAAATGAATTTATGTCAAATTTCAATAAGAGACTGCTTATATTTATGACTTGTGAACTTAATGCAATATAACTAAATATTGAACAGAATTTCTGTAAAAAGCGCAAATTAAATACGAAAATGTTTTTCACTCAATAACAATACTGACAAATAGTTTCAAGAGTAATAAATGTTTCTAAATACAACTAGTGGAAAATGAAATTCATATACAGCCTAATGGTTGCCAGATTATTCAGACTGAATTTACTACACTTATATAATATATACTCTACTTATATAGCTAAATAATATATACGTGACTTATATATATATATATTTATATATTTTAAGTTTCAACTACAGACTGGCTATATTGAGATCTTGAAAATCATTTAGGTTTTCAAAGGCGAAACCATTCAATATAACAATATAGGTATAATAAATATTTATACTCAATAACTTAATTTTCAACAAATCGCATATTAATGTAACCAACATAAAGCTTCAAGTTTTATCTCAGTGTCTAAATAAAACTTGTGAAAACCCATGAAATTTGTTTACATTTGGAACTAAATGCTTGCCTGATCATTCAGGCTGCATCAACGATACCTTTGCAGTATCTAGAATTATTATGCCGGTCAAGAATGTGAGCATATATATTGTATATAGTGCAATAACATACATTGGCTTGGGCGTTGTGGAGCTCAAAGAAATCCTGCTGCACCAGCTGCATTTCGATGACCTGGAAATCGATCTTGAGCGAGTCGATGGGGAGGACACGACGTCGCGCATATGTCTGCAGAATGCCGGTGAGGAAGGATTGCGGAAAGAAGAAGCCACTTATCCAGTAGGAGCGCGGTGGGCCATTCTCTGCCCACTGCTGAATGAAATCGATGCGGCGCTGAAAGTCATCAATGTAGTTGGACAGCGGCTTGGTGGAGAGGAAACTGCGCTTGGCCCACATCGCTGGCACCTGGCCAGCTAGAAGCGAACGGAAGACCAGCTCCAGATCCTCGGACATGACAACCAGACCCTTGATAGCCTTAGACAGATTGCTCAGGCTGTCATGGATAATGGACAGAGCGATGTTGAAGCGATCGATCTCCTGCACCAAAACAGTGGTCAACGATGGCATCTGACCCTTGTTGTCCAGCTGGAAGGTAATCAATTAGAGTAGTTAGTTTTGTGGGATTATGAGTCAGTGGGTCCGCATCCTCACTTACCACTGTAAGAGTGGCGTGGATAGGCTCCCGTTGTATCTTGTTGGTGAGGGCCTTCTGTATACGGGCGATTATCTGCTGGCAGAGCTCATTCTCCACGGCCTGACCCTCGTCGGCCATGGATCGCGGTTGGCCCAACATCAATGTATTGATAAAGAATTGAGTCTCCTTCGTTTGGAACACAATGTTGGCATTTTGATTCATGCCAAAGATCTCGGGTTCGTCGAGCACGGGAAAGCCTTGCACAAACGTGGCATATTCGGCCAGTGTCTTGGCCCGCGGATCCTTATAGTAGGTATCGCCACGGCAATATTTATAATCCGGCTGTAAGATGCGCTCCGATGAGAATATGGTTAATATTGTCCGCAGGCAGCGCAGATCCCAATAGTCAGTGACGCGACCGCCCCAGGTGATGTCACCATTAATATAGAGTATGGCCTCCCAGGGTATATCGCCAAGCACCTCGCGATTGATTAAGAAGCCCAGCGTTCTCAGGCCACAATCGCGATCGCTCTCATTGAACTCGTATGTGATATTCCAGCCAAGTGGTCCAAATTTGCGACGCTCGAGGAGCACAGCATGGAACATGCACAGTCCAAAGACAATCGCACGCCAATTGCCATTCTGGATGTGCTCCTCGAAAAAGTCACTCCTCAGATCACCAAGTACGCCAAGTACGTTCGCCTTAATGCCCTTCGGCGGCTCATTTGTTATCTTCACTGAGTTCTGCAGCACACTGATGGGAAACGATTGCGTCGGCATGGAGGAGAGGAACAAACGGAAATCTGAATGCGCCTTGGTTATGCCCAATGTCAGATTGCGTACTATAACTTCCAGCACCTGCATCCAAGAGGTGGCCAGGTGACAGTTCTGCAGAAAGACCCAGTGACCCAGGCGCAAACTCTTTTTGATCAGACTCTCAGCGAGCGGTCCCTGGCCCTGACCCAAGGATATCGAATAATACTTCTCCGTGTACTTCATTTCGTGGGTAAAGTTTAGAAAGGCGAAAATCGGATCCGATCCGGTGGACAGCACAAAGATGAGCGGTGTCACTTCCGATGTATCCAGAAACCTGGCCAAAAGCAAAACATAAACAAGCCAATTATATAAGTTATATTTGGAAGGAAGTGCCCAGACTATATCCATATCGAATACTCACACTGTGCTCAGCTGTGTGCCGGAGCCCGATGCCTCTGTGAAGTACTTGCCCACCGTGGCATGTAAATAGCTGACTACGTTGAGTAGGAAACGTGGCTTCCGGAATACGCCGATAAGCATGAGCTTTTGGAAGACGTGCAGCTGTTTGTTCCACTTTTCCGTGGGCACCTCGTTGGTGTTGGCAAAGTCAAACACTTCCCTGTTGTCCTGCAGTTGTAAGAAGAATGGTTTGTGCAGCTCGCTGGTAAAGCCAGCAAAACTGTTCTTGAATGTGTCCTCCATATAAATGGCCGCCTCCCATTCGGCTTGAGTGAGCTTGATGCCCAACGGCTGATTCTTGGAGCGAATGTTGCCCAAGGGACCGCGGGTAAGGAAACCAAATTCCTCTTCCGTAACACGACCCTCTTGACGCTCCACAGACAGCGCCAGCAGAAAGCTAAAGATCAGCTTGTGATTCTCAAATAGGCCACGCGAAATATTATCATAAATTGCCTTCAGCTCAGCCACCATCAGCGTGGAGATGCGCATCTCCACGTCCATCGCTGGATGATCGGTGCGCAGCACATTGCAAAAGACCTGAGTGAAGTACTTGAGACTGTATTGGTACATGGGATCGATCTCAGCGAGTCCAGCGACCACAAAGTACAGAATGGCGCCACGCGATGACAGGATGCGATAACGTTCCCGCGAGGCAGTTATAACCTTCTGCGTTTCCTCCGTATCAATCAGACGTGCGGCAATAATCAACGATGTTTCCTGACAAATACAGACGTAGAGGGAGGGTAGAAGATTAGTTTGCTGATCAGCCAGGGTGTTTTCCTATAAGCCCACCTTTGCATCGTTGAGTGTCTCAACTAGTTCCTCATCATCCAGTATATTGCCCTCGGAGTTGAAGAGCAGCTTGAGCACCTTATCCTCCAGCGCCAACAGCTGTTGCTTATCCGCATTGATCTTGACAACCAGATCATTGCGTTGCGCTTCCATCACCGGCAGCTCAATGGCCACAATGTCGCTGCCAAAACCAAAAAACGAAGATAAAAACCATATAGTTAAAGAATAAGAGGAGGCGCCTTCATGCTTACGCCAACAGCTGATCCTCGAGACCACTCTCAGTGACGAGAAAGTTGACCAGCGTCACATTGATGCACACCTCGGGCAGGTAATGCGGATTGGGCAGCTTGGTGGTCATATACAGCTTGAAATTGTTATCGTAGTCGATAAACATATCGCCGAGCTTCAGATAGATGCGCCCCTCGAACTTGAACGTCTCGCGCTGGAGAATGGGTCGTAACGCTGGGTCGATGGTCTCGTCAAGCTCCTCGAGCAGCACCGGATAGCCCTGGAGCACACTGTTCTCGAGGACGCGCATCATGTGCGAGTCTGTCATTTTGATGACCTGCAGATTGTTGGCATGCTCCATGTTGCGTATCCAGCGATTGGCCTGCTCCTGCGGATCAATCATGAGCGCCCAGCGAAGGGCGCGTGTCGCATAAATGCCATTCTCAATCGATATGTTATCCTTGGGCAGACCATCGACATTCCACTGTCGCATCTCGTACGGATCACCGAGCACCTTGAGCAAATTGAACTCGCTGCTGGAGGCAATGCTATACTCTCGACACTTATCCACCCACAGCTGACTCATGTCGCGACGATACTGATTGGAGAAGGCGCCCAAATAGGCAACGCAGCCGGCTGCCACCAGCACATCGCCGGGCACACAGCCCAGATCGGCGGTCAGCGATTTCACCGTCTCCCGCCAGCGCACCTGCTCATCGGCTAGCGCGGATGTTAGGTGACCCGCTCGATTGATGCGACCATACGTTAGGTCCACATTGTCCTGGATGAGTTGGAATTCGCGTTGCTTCTCCTCGAGGCTGTCGCGCAGCGATTGAATCTTTGCCTCGACAGCGGCGAGCTCCTTTTGCTTTTGTCGCAGCACTCGCATCACATCCTTCAGCTCCGCTTCGGCGGCTTCCTTGCGCTTAATCTTTGGCTCGACCACTTTGTACACTTTGTTAAAGCTGTCCATGGCAATTACCCACATGCTCACCGATTTCGCCACTTTCGACACCTTCTCAAATTTCTGCGAATTTTGATTAAGTATTTGTTTTGCCTTCTCTATTTAACTTGAGTTTACTTACAGCGGGCACAAAATCCTTGTGGTCTATGTACTTTTTGACCTTCTTGACGACATCGTCCTTCATGTGCTCCTTGTCGTACTCGAAAAGCCTCTTGATAAAGTTGATGTCCGCCATTATGGCCTTGGCTGAGGCCCAGGTGGGCCTGTGTATGAACGGGGAGGTGTGATCAGTGCTCATCCTGGATGTACATTTATATGTGGATACTCACTTGGCACCCAGTAGAATGCAAACGGCTTCCATGCAGAACTGCACCAGGGCTGGCGGTGTGGTAAATGATTTCAGCTCATTGATGTCGGCCTTGGTTAAGCCTTTGAGTGCCTCCTCGGAGTCGCGCAGTGCCGGCATTGCTGTTTCCAAGTCCTTGCTAGCATCCTCAGATATGGCCTGGGCAATGGCTGCCTTCTCCTTAGCATTGGCCTCATCCTCCATGACGCCCTGCTTGACAATGTCCGCCTGTTTAGTTTCCTTGGTCAAGTTATCAACAAGAGACTTCATCAGGGCCGACTTCTCATCCAGCTGCGGCACCATTACCTCCAATTCTTTTTGCATGACTGCTATCTGAGTTCCAAAAAATTAAATTTAAACTGGTTTGCCTCGCAACTGGCAACTCTGTTCTTCACATACCACTTCGTTGGTCTCCAGCAGCTTGTTGAGGCCGCTGGCAATGCGCTTTCGCTTTGCAATGATTTCCTGGGTTTTAAGCATGAGCCGGTTCTGGTAGAGCTTTAGCAGCTCCAGATAGCTGCTGGGCGTGGTATAATAATGCCGCTTCATCTCCTTGTAGAATCGCACAGAGGCATCCTCCACAGTCTGCAGGACGAGATTAAGCCCAATTGAAATAAATGAAGATTGATAAGCAGATGAAACCCACTTTGTGCATATAGACAGTGGTGCTGGCCAGCGCCACACGCGTTTCCATGTTGGGTGCGCTCTTTGTGAGCAGTCCCAGGGCCACCGAATATAGCGCCTCATCTGGCCAACTGGTGAACCAATCAATTGTGGTGCAATTAACCAGCGATGGAAACATGCGACAACGTCGTCGAAAGGCATCGCCCACCGGACTCATCGATATGACCACGTGCAGGTTGTTCCTCACACGATTGATGAAGAACTTGTAGATCCCATCGCGATTGCAGGTCTGTGAAAGAAGCAGAAATAATCATCAATTTAGCTACATGTGTGGATTCTATGGAATCGGTACCTCGGCAATAGGCTTAAAGATACCAAAGGACACTCACCTCATCCTTTTTGGATGCAGCGCACGCATCTCGACAGTCCAGTATGACCTTCTCGTAGTCATCGCCCTCAAATAGATTGGGCACCTCGCCCGAGTTTAGTATATTGTTAATGTCCTCGAGAAATTCCTCCTCCACGATCTGGCTGTCGATCAGCAGAAATGTGACTGGCTTGTTATCAACCTGTGTGCGGATGAGGATGAGGATTATGAGGATTTTATGAAATTGACAGAGCTGGTTAAATATTACCCCGCCGATGCGGTAGAGGACACGTAGATCTTCATGGAATGCGTTTAAGTCATAGTTGCGTTTCATCTCAATTTGCCAGCAATTGTATTCGTTGACATGGGAGGCGAGCCGCGTCAACGATTGTTTGCCCATGCCGGCCACGCCCACTAGAAGACCATTGCCACGATCGCTGCGCAGAAGGCGGGCCAGTCGCACCGTGTGCTGCATGGCATCCTGGAAGAGTATCAGTTTCATGAACTTGGCGCCGCCCATCGAGTTGTAGTCAATTATATAATCGTTGAGCACGCTTTCGAGCTTGCCATGATCCTTGATCTCGTCGTAGACACGCTCCTTCTTCGGCTTGCCAAATACCATAAAGTCGCCAAAGAGTATGGCCAGCTCTGTGAGAGAGACGACCTCGCGATTGAAATGCTGCTTGCACACATCATCCATCAGTCCACGAAAGATTTCCTTGTCCTCCAGATTGATGAGACGATCGTGAAAGACGCGCGTAGTCTCATGGTAGAAGAGTCGCAGGATTTGACTCTCCGTATTGTAGTACATGTTGTTCGCCTGCAGGATGCCCTGTATGCACTTGGACAGATCGCGCAAATTGAATATGTAATGGGAGCGATCCGGTGTGGGCAGCATAACATTTGCCACACGCACGTAGACATCCACGCAGGCGTTTACCATCGGCGCCGATAGAGCCCGGATCGCCGAGGAGAACGTCTGCAGGAAGCCCATAAGAATGCCATTAAATATTTGGGTGAGCGTTTGCTCATTGGGTTTGGGCAGCGAAAAGAGCGCAAAGTGGCGCACAAAACGTGGCGTTAGCGAATTGCGACCACCGCCTGGCGGTGCACAGGCACAGCCCAGCACCACATCCAGTATATCCTTCCAGAACATCTTCTCCCGGTCGTAGAAACCCTTAAAGTCCAAATACTGCCTGCAAATGTCTTGCGAATAATAAGAAAAAGAAATCATTGCAAAATTATCGATTCAAACCTGAGCAGCTCGATCGATGGCTGGCTGCCATAGGTGTCCAGTTTGGGCATGTTGACGTCATCGATAAATATGATGACAGTCTTGCCCAGCGGTGCACCCAATTGAGTCTTCTTGCGCTTCTCCAGCGGTCCCTCGATCATCTCCTGCGTGCGCAAGCTGCTCGTTTGGGCCGAAAAGTTAAGCACCACGGGAATCACATTGCCCTCGGACAAACGCTTCATGCAGCTGATGGCCAGCACAGTTTTGCCGACGCCCGTTTCGCCCGTGAACATGACCGGATAGTCCCGTTTGAACAGCAGATCTGCCACATATCTATGAACGATGGGTTTAAAAAGGATCAACAACATATCCTATATAGAAAACCAGTAACTGAATCGATATAACTTCAGTTGTTTACCCGTATTTGGTGGTATCCACAGTGGGCACTTGCATATCGTAGTAGGATATATTTGAGTTGAAGACAAACTTGGACATTATGCCATTCCAGCCGGCCCAATCTTTGGTCTCAAGGTCCACGCGATAGTTCCACAAGGTGCGGTTCGGCAAGCTGCACGGGATGGATTTCATTTTTGTGGCCTAGCACCCAATTAGTATTCATTTATACTTACTCCATATTGGGATGCACGGCCATTGCCCTGCCCCAAAAGATTTCGAATGACATCTTTTCGGCATCCTTCAAATTGGAAGCAATCGCCCAGAGGACACACCACGTATAGATTTTGGTTATCAGATTCTTGGCCGGCTCCTCGTCCAGCGTGCTCCAGCGTACGCCCTCCAGCTGGGACGAGATCAGTGCGCAGCAAAGGCGCACCTTGGAGCCGATCACCTGATGTATTGTGTACGAGGCGCGTTTGCGTTCCACCTTCAGCGCCTTATCAAAGTAGCTGACGAAGAGCTGATAGAGGAAGTCAGCCAGCGACGAGCTGAGTTTCTTGCCCATGTCCACCTCGCGCCACGTGGCTACCAGTGGCAACCAGCCCAGATCTCCGGGATCGACGTATACCATGCCGCAGCGGGAAACTGTGGCTGGCGATGCCTGCAGCAGATCCTGCACCTCGAACAGCATGTGTATCCATGGGGTCAGCTTGATGCGCTCCGAGTTGGCCAGACACAGCATCTTATTGTCGTCCAGCACAGTGTTCAAGTTCTCGATCCACACGGCGTCAACGGGGCCATCGCACATGATCCACTGATGGATCTCATCTGTGAATGCCAAACAAAATGTATATTTCAGATCCCAAACCATGAACATCCTTGCCCAATTAGCCTATTCCTACAAATTCTCTTTCTTTGTGCCCAAGCCTTGCTCTTTTCCAAAACATCACAAATAGTGCAAAAAAAGAAACAACTGAGAAACTGCTTGCAATCAGGGTTGCATTTCAGGTAAACATCGATAAATATGTTAACTTTTAAATATATTTTAAGTTAAACAATTTTTAATTATATTTTAGAACTGATTATAAAGAATTTTATGTGATCAATTATTTTGTAATTGGAAATCAAAACATCTTGCAATATATAACAATTAAAAGAAGATCAAGAAGAGATACAGATATAAAAAGATAGATAAGGAGAGATAGAGAAAGAGTGAGAGAGAGATAGCAAAAGCTGTTTCAGTGTATTCAAAAGCGTCAACATCAAATGAAAAATTAATTTAAGGCATAAACCAAGAAATATAAATTGATCAGTGGAACCCAAAACAAACAAAGTGTTAATAATTATTTTTTCAACTACTCAAATTGGGCCAATAAATGGGAACCAATGAAAATACCATTCGAATCGGTTGAGCAAAGTGTGAAATTATATTTGTTTTTTTTTTCATATTTGTATAAATGTGCTTTAAAAATAAGTGTGAAGTGAAAATTTTATATTCTTTTGCTATTTCCCCTATAATTTTTAGTTTGTTTTGTGTGAACAACGTGTGAAGAAGAAGAGTGAATCAAATTGATGAAGGAGCATTATTTTGCTGGTGTTAATTGATTGGAGAAAATTGGCATCTTATTAACTAAAGCACTTTTTAGCAATACTCCATTTCGACTTAATTATTAATAATTTTATATTATGAAGTCACCATTAAACTTTGAGCTGGCGAAAATGCTAATTGGAATTGTTCAGCTTTTTGTTTATATGGATTTGGGACGATTCTTTCATATGTCAACATTGAAAGCTGGAATTGGGATACGACTGCAACTTACCCTCTACATTTGTGGCTGTGCGCACGGCCAGGCCCAGAAGGCCATCCTGCCATTCCAGGGTCTTGGGGTCCACGTAGCCGTAGAGCTCGTTCATGCTAACCGATTTGGGATTCATCGTTTGTATGACAACGGGACGGAAGTTGGGATCCATTACATTTTTCTCGAATAAATCGGAGAGCGCAAATTCCAGGGCATGCAGAACTACAGACTTGCCGCCACCCGTCGGACCCACCGTCATGACGCCCCAGCGGACGCACATCGTCTCGTAGAGCTGCAAGCACTTGCGTATTGTGGTGGGCACTGGCTGAAGGTTCTTTCGCCGCAGACCAATGCGCAGACTCTCCTCCAGTTGGGGATGCTGTGAGTCGCGTAAGTCGACACCTGGAAACAGATCGCTGAGGATGCCACGGAAGAGTATCGAATCGTCAGCCAAAAACTTGGGTATATTCGAGTCACGTAGTGCTGCAATCAATGTGATATCCTCCCGCTGATTGGGCGCGGCCCGCTTGAGGGCGCCGGCCATGACCAGGACAGATTTGACGGCTCGCATTCCAAAATCATAATGATTCTGTTGGCTGAGCTGCTGGCTGCAGAGCTGGTACATTTGCACCATTTTGCGAGCCAGAATTTTGGGATCCTCAAAGCCCTCCGAGTAGAGGATGACCTCGGAGATGAGCGCATAGTCAGGCACCATCATTGAGATGGGTCGGAATAGTGCCTTCAAGTTGTCCGGCAGCTCCGTCCGGCCGGCATAGCCCGGATTCATGGTAATAAAGACACAGCATGAGTGATTTATTTTGATTTCGCTACCCTCAAACATGAAGCTAAGCAGAATAAGGAATGGAATATGGAAAATGGATCGACAAGGTGCAGGAAGTCGGGAATGTTACTCACCGCTTGACTTTCATGTCCTTGGCTGTGCGAATGGTGAGCAGCTGCTGGGCGATCACAGACAGCACCTCGATGTCGATGCGATTGAACTCGTCAAAGCAGCACCACGCGCCGCACTGTACCAGGCCAGAGAAGAAGCGTCCCATCATCTTGTAGTCGAGGCCGTCGGAGCAGTTGAAGACGACGCACTGTTTGGCCAGGGCCTTGGCCAAATCTTTGGTAGTCTCCGTTTTGCCCGTACCAGCGGGACCCGCCGGTGCGCCACCCAAGTTCATCTGAAAGGCGCCCATGAGGCACAGATAACAGCGATCTGTGAGCGGGGTGAGCACCAGGACACCGCCAGCGCCCAAATACTCATAATAATAATTTATATTAGCGGCGGCCATCCGAGTGAAGACCGTCTCCGTTTCATTGGCCCAATAAAAACGCAGCATCTTCAGCCAGTTGAAGTCATTCCTGGGGGGAAACTCTTTTAGCAAAAAGGCGGATTTTTTTTTACTGTTTTAATTTCCTTACGTTTGGTAGACACCCTTTTCGATGAGCATACGGACCGAGTCCTTGGCGTGTACATCGATGGTGATTAGTGCACAGAGAATCTTTCGCAGCAGCGAAGTGATGCTTTTGCGCGTGAGTGCCGCCAGTGCACCCAGATCCTGGAGGCATTTCAGCTCAAATTTGGACATTTTTTCAATGATGCTCATTGGAGACCTGTCCTTGCCGTCGAAGATGAGGTGAATGTTGGCCGCCCATTGCATCTGGGAAATGGTGAGCACCACCTGATTTGGATGATCCTGAAACCATTCGTCACGCTCCTTGGCACCATAACACTGATACCCAAAGCGCATGTATCGCTTGACGGACAGAAACATCGCTTCCTCCACCTTGCTGAGCCACTCCTCGACGGCACCGCGCGCCTTTAGGCCCTTACCAAACATCAGCTTCTCGCCCTCGGGCGATAAGAAGGCAACGATATCGTCGCCGCCATCCTTCTGCCCAAACTCAAGGCGATAGATGGCATCGAAGCATTTGCGCAGATGCGGCTGCACGGCCTGAGGTATGCGCGTCTGGGCGAGAATCTCGAGCAGTTCGTCGTTGGATAGAAAGTAGAATCTGTAAACCACGAAAACAACACATCAATAAAGTGTGAGCAACCAGTGTGACCAGTGTCTTGCAAACTCATTACGCACCTGGGAAAGACGACACGCTTCACTTCTAGATAGGCCTCGAGGCCGCGGGAAATGGCATCGAGCAGCCGATTGTCCTCCATGAGCATATCGTATGTCTCCACATTGGAGATGATGGGCAGGGCCAGAGCCACCTTCTTGGCGTGCCGCACAATATCTTTGAAGTTCTTGTCCACCTGGTTGAACATCTTGGCCTCGTTGGGCAGCTGGCGCTGTATGTCGGCCGAAGCAAAGATCGCCTCCAAGTAGATCCAAGCGTTCTGGCAGTCCATCCAAGCCTCTGTACATTTGTGAATATTTTACACACACAGATCAGATTTTGGTTCAGTGGACTTACCGAAGGTTCGACCAGATTGATCCAATAGTTCTATCCACTCATCCACGCGATCCTTGATGGGAGCCAAAAATTTGGATGCAGCTATCGTCTTGATGTTAACATTGGCATCATCCAAGACCGCTTGCAGCTCCTCGGTGCCGGCGAGGATGAAGACATCCTTTTGATCATGATGCGGCACAATGGAAAGCTCTGTCTCCTTGAACACATTCTCGATGTTCTTGAGCATGTTCTCCAGCTGCGTTTCACCCGTTGCCTGCGACGAGATTTGCATGAGGGCCTCGGCTTTTTGCGGATCATCGAATGCGTGCGCCTCCGCATAAGTGGAAATCCTGATGTTAGGCTCCTGGAAGAATTTTCGCAACAGCAGATCTTCGATTTCCGTCCAATGGCGCTGTGCAAATTGGTAAAAGGATAGTAGTAGTTGGAAAGTTTTAATTGCAGTGTATTCTACTTAATTGCACTCACCGCACGCAAACTGGGATTGCGAAGGTAGCCAATAGCTGGCAGTTTCTCCTTGAAGGTCTCGGCGGACTTTTGTAGCACCGGCACTATATCATTGGGTGGCAGATACTTTTGGAACTGAATGCAATTCTTAATAGTCTTTGAATTTAGCTCAATCAATTCCGAGACGACCAGGCTGTTAAAGTCGGACGACAACCAAATAGACAACGCCTCCTCCCAGTCGTTGAGCGTCTTGAATAGATTTTGACGCATTCGTATATTATAGAAGCCGGAGTCCATATCATCATACATGGTCATATCAATGCGGAATTCCTTCTGATAACCAATCAGCTCATCTGCCCGCTCACGACACGCTGTCATCCTGGCCAGCAGATCGTCCAGTTTTTCCTTTACCTTTGTGGGATTCGACTTGCTCTGAGCGCAAGCAACATGAAAGGAAAAAAGGTGTGAACTTGGCAGATATCCTTTTGCACATAATGTATAAGCGAATCCAATAAGAATCGCAAATATATTTGTGATATAATGGCATAACCCATTTGGCTACATACCATGAGGAGCCATTCTTCGTCGACTTCAATGGCCACTTCGTTTATGTCTTCCTTGAGGACGATGATGTCGTCTTGCATAACCTCCTCTAGCTGATCAATGAAGTCTTGTCGATTCTTCAGCGTTTCCTTGGTGCGATTCATATAATCCTCTGTGTCCATGTAGTCCTCTTTGCGTTGATCATCAATGGGTATTTGAAAGTCCTTGATGATCAGCAGTAGATCGTGTATATAATCAATAACTGAAAATAGCTGATTCAGCTCTTCGTGACAATTATCCAGGAAGCGAATGTGATAGACTATTTGAAGAGTCGCCTGCGGCTCATAGCTGATGAGGCTGTAGAATTCCTGGGTTTTCTCGTACAGTTTGGTTGTCTCCACCTCGGCTAGTTTGGGTAAATACATGGCCAAGACGTTTTGTAGTCGCTGACAGACGGGCGTAACCGCATCCTTAAAACCACTCTGTCCCAATTTCAATAGACCCAAATTGACAGAATCTAGAATGCCATCCAAGGCTCTCAGATTGTTGCAATACCGATCGCAATATTTGCGCAGCGCTGTAAGATCTGCACAAATTTTGAAAAGATGGAGAAAAAGAGAAAGAGAGACATAGAGAGAAAGATAGATAAAGAATCTATGCGTACCTCGCTCGCTACTGATATCTCCTGGATTTGTGGCTGTATCAATTTCAAAGTTCTTCCGTATAGCTTCAAAGCGCTTGGTATAAAGACTCGCCATTTCGTAGGCGATATGCAACATCCGGAATATATCTCGCCTGTGTGGTAAATAGGAGAGTTTCGAGATTCTGCAAATGATGCCACAACCACTTCACTCACCGATTGAAGATGAATTTCTGATCTTGTTTCAACAACGAGTTCAGCTCTGGCGTACTTTCATAGAGACACTCTTCCTGTATTCCCATTATCGATGGCCTACGAAAATAACACACATTCAACAATTCAACTCAATTTCAGATATATGGTTGAAAAACTTACGTCGTATACTGCTTGAATTGCGCATCATTGGTGAAGGGTGGAACAGTCAGTACCGCTTTCAATATCAAATTCGCTATACGCTGAAATATCTGCTTAAGTATAGCCTCCCCTGGCTCCACCTCGATGCGATCGGGCAGCAGACGCAGCTGGGCGAGAAAAAATGGAGTCTGCGGTGCGGTTAAGGGACGCCGCTTCTCAACTTTCGAATCCAATTTTGCGTTCCGCGTGATTTCCTCATTGGTTGGCCCCACCATGTGGTGCTTACTGAATGCGTGATGCAGATCCTCGAAACTGTGACGGATCACCCGAAAGAGCGACTGATACATCATCAGGTCGCAAAAAGTGAGAAAGCTGTCAAGGGATTATTACAAATTAAATGCATAAGCTATATAAACTGATCGATTAGATAATGTTCAAAACTTATGTAATCTATATTGCTGCATCCACTTATTGCCAATACAAATAAATATATATATGAATATACATATGTATTTATTTATAAGGTTTTGTACAGCTAGACTGGTCCTTTTGTCATCACTGCTCACTATTTGCTCTGACAATCGCCACCCTAGTGAAAGGGTACATTGACAGCCTGCACTTACTTGGTAAGGGTCTTGCAGAAGGAACGCTTGCGAGCCCTCTCCATGAAGTTGTGTGCCTCTCGCATTTTTTTAAACGATGGATAATAATTGATCTCATCGTCCGGATAGAAGCCACGCCCCATGATAGCCTCCGTGCATGCGTGATCTGTGACGTGGGTGTGTGTGTGTGTGTTTGTGTGTGAATGAGGATGAAAAGCGTCAGATAAGATATGCATAATATATGCTTAAGAATCGACTTACACAGCGTTTTTCCGGCGGAGCCGCGAATGTCCTTAATGCGACGATTGAGCTTCTCGTAGATGCGCATGTGAGTCTCCAGAAAGTAGAACGGATGCCATTCCTCGATTTTGTGAATGTTGGCGAAGCTGTGGCGCTCGAGTTCAACAATATCGGTGCGCATACGTAGAATGGCATAGCCCAATGGGGGTATGGCGATGAACAGATTGTTCAGCAAATAGTTGCGGGCAGTGCTCAGTTTTTGCCACTTAATCGTCTTCTCCCACACCTTGAAGCCCTTCCACAGGCGAAAGACGGCGAAGCTGCGTATCTGTATTATTCTGTGGAACTCCTGAAACTCATGCTGCCACTGATCGAGCGGTGTGAAGAAGTACTCCGGGGCATGCCAATAGCAGACGCCATTTCTAGTTATCGTATAATACGGCTTCGACATGTTGAGATCCTCAAAGTTCACCTCGCGCAGGCTGTATGGTGTATAGAATTTGCTATCCTTGGGCACCAAATATTCCAGATACGCAATCTTGTCGTCCTTTTTGCTGCGAATGCGATTGATGAGCAGATTCAGATCGGGTATAAGCGAGGCGGCCGTTTTTATACTCTGACTGCAATTCTTGTCTAATTTGCCGGTTTGCTTTCCGTTCGACCCTCGGCGGATCTGGCGTAACTGCTGTCCGTCCGACTTGGGGCTCTCGCCACTTTTGCCACTCGCCATTCTCTCCATTTTATTTATTTGGACTGGTTTGCTCTGTGTAGGTGCCAACCAAGTGTGTAAACACAAATATTATTTTGATTTATTTTGCCTGGCAACTGTTAATATTGTTGCGTGTGTTTTTTTGTTGTTGTATTTTGCTTTATTTTTTTTTTTTTTTGGTAAGGGAAGCACACATCCTGGCGTCATAGCAGCCAAAAAGCTTTAACAGCTTTTGCTTTTGCCAAAACTAATATTTACATATTTTGAAATATTGGATAATGTGATGTTGCAAGATCCGATTGTTGATTTGGATATGCAGATACAATCCGAAAAACAATGAAGACGACGAAATGGATAAGAAGGCGTTTAAATAAGCAGGATAAATGTGCAGCTAAAGGTAGTTTTTGGCTAGAAGAGCCATGAAAATTAATTACAATTTGTGAAAACCAGATGAGTTCATTTAATTAAATAATAATATAAAAAATACAATTTAAAGCATTTGTGAATTTGAATGTGATCTATTCATTTAATTGTCCTTTCATGTAGTTTTTTAAGCAATGCTCAATCTGCTTCTCCAACAGCTCCCTTTCCCTGCTTAGGATTAATAAAGCTGGAATAAATGATTGGAATATTTCGGCATTTATTAAAAAAAGATAACAATGTGAAAATCAACACGGATAGTTTTTGGTGGCCTCAAAAACATTAACTTCCTAATCAAAATCAGCATTATAAGTTCAGAGTATTTTTAGTTATTCCATAGATTGTTTTGGAATTCAAGCTAAATACTGGACTCCTTTTTTTTATCTAAATATTTTATATATTTTTTTTTCTAATAAATAAATAAATAATTGTTTTTTAATCTATGTGAGCTCCAAGTTATAAGCAATAAATATAAATATAAATAAAATAAGTTCTTAAATATAATTAAATGCTTTGATTAAAATTGTAATTTATGTCCCAAATCCCATTATTTTGGGTGAGCAGAGTGTTAATCTCAGATTGAACTAAAGCTTTGAAAAGCTTTTGCTGGAAGCTTTCCGTTTCCTGTTGGGAATGATATTGGAATTTCGAAAATGTGCTACAATCGGTTGCGTTTGCCGCGTTAACCCATTTAATTACCAAGAACCACATGAGGCAGGTAATATGCGGAGCAAAGCTTTTGCCGGCATTTTGAGGCACACACACTCACTTTGTGTATACATGCAACGGATTGTTGCGCTTGCTGGCTGCCGCAAAATAACAAAAAGCTCAAATGCTGCCTGCTGACCTTCAAATTCGGATGTTGTTGCCAGGCGCTGCGCCGCATAAGCTTTTAATTTTCGATATCGAATGTTGTTTCTGCTGATGCTGGTGCTGCTGCTGCTGCTGGTGCTGCTGCTACTTCTGCTGTTGCTGCTGATTATAAAGATATAAACAAAAAAAAACGCAGTTAGCAAAAAGCTCAAGGTGAAAGCATCATCAGCCAATGTTGCGACGTCGACTGCGACAGCTACTGCATTCGGATTTCGTTGCCGATTCGGATGCCAATTTAACGTTTCGGATTCGCTCGCTCAGCGTCCGGCGTCGTGCGTGGTGCCGAACGAACCTGCAGCGCGGTCGCATCGCTCAGCAGGTCTCCAGCACGGCCGCTGCGTCAATGGCCAAATAGTCGTTGGGTATACGCCGCGATGTCAAGAGCCGCGAACGCGACGAACGCAACGTTTTGCAGCAGCAGCAGCAGCAGCAGCAGCAGCAGCAGCAACAGCAACAGCAGCAGCAGCAGCAGCAGCAGTAGTACGCAGCAGTAGTAGCAGTAGCAGTAGCAATAGCAGCACGCACCACGCAGCAGTTGCCCTCGTGGAGCCCATTTGTGAGCCGTGCTCCTCGTCGGTCGACGTTGTGCTTGCGTTAGTAGCGGCAGCAGCCAACGCCAGCGTCAATCTCCGTCGTTGTCGCTGTTATCTCCGTGGTGGTTGTGCTCGTCATCGTCGTCGTGCAACAGAGCTTGCAACGCATGGGGAAGAGGAAGAAAGCTCATTTGCATAGCGCCTAACGGTTCAAAAGCAACTATCTCAAAAAAAAAAACCAAAAAAAAAAGATAAAGAAATCCCTTTTTTTGTACTTTTTTTTATTGGTGCTTCTACAAAGATTCTTTGCCTTTTTGCCATACTCCACCTCGCGTCGTGACCGCTTCATTTATCTTCGTTTTTTTTTTTTCAAAATCTTAAACTCGCTTGTTTCTAATTGTTGTGAAAAGTATTTTGGATTTTATTCCTCCTGAAATCTGGAATATATTGTTTTTTTTTTTTTAAACTGGTGACTGCTTGTTGATGCTGCGCTGCTGTGCCACATGAGGTAGGTGCCCCC
Organism: Drosophila demipolita; assembly: GCA_035042405.1. Classification (NCBI taxonomy): domain Eukaryota; kingdom Metazoa; phylum Arthropoda; class Insecta; order Diptera; family Drosophilidae; genus Drosophila; species Drosophila demipolita. The sequence goes on from JAWNLI010000488.1 coordinate 1,378,785, forward strand.
GAATCGTTCAATCTATCATTCCTTACATAAAAAATTTGGCGGCCACCATTGAATAATAATATTAAAAAAAACACAATATCTATTTATTCATATACAATTTATTTTTTCGTTTTTGATTTGGCTTTAATTAGTATTTAAAGAGCCATAAAACTGTTGTGACGTGAATCCAAAAATTCGCCTCAGGCGCGTTCAAAATGTTCAGATATTCAGATATATACTTGTGGATACATACGTTTCTCGACGTGTCGCCTCGTTAAAATCATTTTCATATTCATAACGTTGCAGGGAATCGGAGCTCTATAAAACCATACGCATTATTCTCATTCTCTCGTTTGTGTGTGTATTTTTTTTTTTTTTTTGTGTGTGTTTTTTTTTACATTTATGACTTTCACATGTGAATTTCGTTGGTGTTATTTGGGTTTTATTCGAAATGTTGTTTAATGTGGAATTTGCTTTTAATTTCGAAGAGATTCACTGGGTGCTAGCCAGTATTTGCGCACCGTCAAATGTCCTTGAAAATTGGTTCTGTGTGTGTGTTCTTTGTATGTGGTAAGCATCACTCAAGTTCGCCATTTTGTTGCTGAGAATGGGAAACAGCTTAAGCCAAAAGTTTCAATTTAAAATGCTTGTATTTGTTGTATTATATGTATTTGTGTCAGTCAAATGTTGTTTAACTTGTAGCTGACGCCACTGACATGTGCAACGGCAGGTAGAACTCAGTGCAACAAAATGAATTGCTTTATCAAAGACGAGCATATTAGCAAGTAGAAAAGAAAATGCCAAATTGGAAAATGCCAAAGATAAAATTCACTTAAGACCTTAAGAAAATCAGAGAATTTCTCGTCTTATGTGCAAATTTCGTTCCCATCTGCCTGAGGGGTAGGGGATGGAAGCGGAGTGGAGTAGAGTGAAACAGTGGGTGAGTTGTAGGTGGTGGGGGGGGGGGGTGGTTGGTTGGTTGGTTTCAGCACTGTCTTGCTTTTAAATGTGCTGACAACGTCAAGCATCCGCAGGGTGAATTCTACTTACTTATATCAATAAGCAGGACAAGTTTAAAAGCCTTGTGCAGAACATTATACCAAAAAGAGGATAAGTGGGGCACAGACCAAGGTGAGCAAGAGGCAAAGGAGATGTTGTGTAAAGGTGGAATAGGATTGCTAACTAATTTAAATGTTCGAGTAGAGGAGTCAAACTGGCGAAGACACAAGTCGAATGAAAGCGAAAGCAGAATAATCAACTAGAATTAACAAGAAAATGTCTGAAAGAGATGACAAACGATCTGAAATTCCCATTGAATAAGTATGGAAAATTACAATAATTTAATGAGCAAAATGGGGTAGAGAGTAAGAGAGAAAGAGAGAGAGAGAGAGAGAGAGAGAGAGAGAGAGAGAAAGTGGGACGAGTGTTTCAATCTTGTCATTGTAGATTTAAATAGATGTGCACAAAAAGCCAGAAAAACGCTTACAAAAACTATTTAATCAATATGAGTACAACTTGAATGACGCTGAGATGAATAACGATATAAAAAGAAAGTAAAAGTTTAACTCTTGAAAATGCAGCTTAGAAAATTATGTTAAGATGAGAAGCCAAAATTCAACAACGAATTAGAAGCCGAAAACAAACAAGACAAAAAAGAGCATAAAGTATTTAAGAAATGAAACGTTAAATAGAAAAATATTAAAATTGACAGGCAAAAAAAAAAAAAAAACACAATTTGAAGTGTTTAATAAAAACAATTTGCATTTTTAAACAATATTTATATACATTTGTATATATTTCTATTTGTTGGGCAATACATAGAAATATATATAAAATCCATTTTTTGACAAATTTATTAATAGAGCCGATTTGAATTTCCGTTTACTCTTTGATTTCCCTTGTCATTGCAGTACTAAAACAACAACAACACCAAGTAAAAATAAGCCACAGCTGAAGCCAATTCCCAGTTGACCTAAACGCGTTCAATGAGCTGGAATTGTCCAAGTGGCAGCAATGAGGCGCACACGCGTTCTTGCAACCAGCCAGGCGGCGATGCATAGGGATGAGCAGCCATCGGCAGTGATTAGCAAGCAATAGTAATGCGCCAATAAATGATAATTGAATAATTATGCCAAAACGTGACAGCAACAAGATAAACAACAACAACTCGAACGCGTCTCGAATCGAATAAAAAATACACTCAAAAATCCATTTGAACGTATCTCAATGAAAACGCGAACGCGAACGCGAACGCGAACGTGTCTCTATGTTGTGCCCTGTACGTCTGCGTGTGTGTGAGTGTGTGTGTGTATTTGACTGATGTGTATGTGAGTGTGTATGTGCGTGAGTGTTGGGGCACTTTGTATAGATAGCGCATTCGTCTATATTCAATATGAAATTAATTTTTTTTTTACATATTTTATTTTGTTTATCCAATCAAAAAAAGTGATGTGCACAAAAATATATATATGATCATAATACAAAATAATAATATGATAATATAAAAATGATAGTAATATCTTTGAAAATGAAACCCATTAAAATGATGCTGATGATGTTGAAGTTGATAATCTCGCCCACACTTCCAGCCAAAGTCAAAGTGAAGACTAACTGAAGCAAAGAGAGCTAAGAAGAAATTTGAGAGCAATATCCCTAATAACTATAATTATATATATATATATATACAACAATCCTATAAGTGTGTGTATATAAGCATACATGAATATTGGAGCAGACGGAACATCTAACTTTCGTTTTTCCTGGTAACACTTACGTATCCGATTTTGTCAAATCTATATAATATCATAATACTACGAACTTAACTACGACACAAGAAATCAAGCACTAAGGTAAGTTATCAAACACACACAAATATCTTAAATCATAACTACAAAAAAAATGTCGAGAAATTCTCTTAAGACTTGAATTTTGTATCAAACCCGGATCGTAACCAAATTCACTACATTACCGGTTAAAATTCACTTCCTGAAACGAAAAGTCAAACTCAAACAAAACAATTTGGGGATGAAATCGATATATAATTTTTTTTTTTTTTATATATATATATTTTTTAATTCTTTGCTTAACCATTAAATTTGCATACAAATAATAATTTTCTTATTGCGAGAACCAACACTGAATTTAATGGCAAATGTTTGTGAATTTGAATTTTACGGGATTGTACTACGAATGTGTCTTTAAACTTGAAGCGAAAGATATTCTGAACTTCAAAAATTCGGAAAAAACTTACTTTCGTATATACTTTAAGTTATAAATAATACGGCGACTCATGTCAACGCCACGCCACGCCACCTCCCCTCCCCCCCGCTCGCTTTCTCCCCCTTCCTATATGTCTGTTTACGAAATACAAAATTGCTTTGATCCCAGGTCGCGTTATATGCATCTAGGCGTATGCGCAATATGTATAACGTAATTAAGCATACGTCACGTGTTCCAAGAAAACAGCAACAACAACAGCAACACACAAAACAACAAAGGCACAAAGAATAACAAAAACATTGAAAAAAAAAAAAAAATTCAATTTGCTTGCATTTTATGAGCCTAAAAGCAAATCATTGACAATAATAAAGATGCGAAAACCCCGGAGGCATCGCGGCTTGGACCGGGGCCAACAAGGGGCGGCTTGGATTTCTCTTTATTTTTATTTTTTTTGAGATTGCGGGTGGTTGTTGGGCAGCTATATTATTGGGTAAGTGGGTTGGGTTGTTGGGCTGCTGGGTTGGCATCTCCTGCTCATGGTGGAAGCAACAGCCAGCCTTGCGGCAGCGTCGTAAACGTGAATGATGTTGGTGATGGGCAGACGGGGACCTCACAACACCGGACAGTGGCCAGCTAAAGTGTTCATAAACATTACACACACACACAAGCACACACAAGCACACACAAGCACACACAAGCTCACACACTTATATGAACAGTGGCTTTTCTTATGTTTTATGAAAGCAGCTTTGTGTGCAAATTTGTTGTGCCGCAAACGCCAAAAATTGTAACACAACATTTGGAAAATGTATCTCTCTCTCTCTTTGCCTCTCTCTCTCTCTCTCTCTCTCCTTCTCTCTCTCTCCTTCTCTCTCTCTCCTTCTCTCTCTGTCAATGCGTTGCTGGCACTGGCGAATTTTCCAAACATTTGCTGCCGCGTCCGCTTCTATTAATATGCGTTGTTGCCTTGTGCCTTCCATTCGCCTTACATTTCGCAAACTTCCTGTATTTAATTTGCCTCAGCTGGAGTCGCACTGAGTCTACAAAAAAAAGCGAAACCAACTCGACTTTCCAGCACCCCCCACAACACAACACAACACAACACCACACACACTCACCCAAACCCCAAGCCATCCTATCCAAGAGAAACAACAATAAACGAGAGTTTGGCCATTTAGCGAAGTGCTCGACTACGCCAAATACCCTGGATGGAAATATTGAGATGAAATTGAAAAACCAAGCTAAAATTCACAGTTTTAGTTTATGTTTTAAAAAAAATATATATTCGACGACATAAATTTAATTTCTCTGCATTTATCTGAATGATCTAGCCAAACTGCTTTCTGTAAGCATTAAAAATTAAAAATTAATGGCAAATAAATATCAAATAACGAAATTTGCTTGTCCTTGCAGTAATCGATAATATTCAAAATCGAATTGAAACAGACTTTATAATGTTCAGAATCAAATACTTGTCCTTTCTCCTACTCAGCCTTTGCAATTATAAACTGGGCATACCCGTCTGCCAATTTCGAGGGTATTGCAAGTTCCTCTCGCAGAATTTTATGACTCGCTGAAGTCTTTGGCTGGTTGCTGCCAACTGCTTATTGTGTGTATGTGCCTGGAATTTTAGAGTAGCATCCAATGGCAGGGAAAGCCTGCAAATAAGACACACACACACACACACACACACGCACACAGGCATATATATTCACCCACACAGAAGCTGCAGCTGATGGACCCTTTCACTCCCCACCTACATTTTTTAGCCATTCCGACAAGTGCCGTCTTTTTACTCTATTTTTTTTTTTTTTTTGGCTAATAGCAGACGCTGTTTGTATTTGTCTACTTCTTTTTGTACTTGTTGCTGTTGTTGTTGTTGTTGTTGTTGTTGCGGCTATGTCAATGGCAAAGACAACGACGACAATAAGTTTTTTGAGAATCTACAAACTGAGCCCAGTTGTTTCCAGCAACAAATATATATTTGCTAAAACCAAGAAGTTTGTCTCAATGGTGCTTTTAAGCCTTTGCTGTATGCTGTGTGTTATGTGTGTTATGTGGTGTGTGTTGTGTGTTGTATGCCACATTGCATTTAAACTGCTAAAGCGTTAAGCACTTGAAGCACTTTTAAGCAGCTTAAGCATTTCAACTTCAAGTTCTTTGTGCTTCCATTTCGACTTCAATTTCTACATTAAGTTCAAAGCCAGTTGGCTGCATTCGAAAAGAGTTGAAAGTGCAACTTCTTAATGTTGTTGTTGTTGTTGTTGTTGCTGTTGCAGCTGTGACAGTTGTTGTTGTGACTGCTGCTGCTGCTGCCACTGTTTCTTCCAAAAATAAAAGCATTTTGGGAGCAGTACGACAAATAGCGCTGCCGGCATGCTGCCGCCGTCACTACTAAATTTATGTAAGTTTTATTTTTAATTCTATGGCCGTGTTGTTGTTGCTGTTGTTGTTCCTCTTTTTCTATTTCTATTTGTTGTTGTCGTTGTTGTTGGTGGTGCAACTGCCAGCAAAGTCGCATTGCCAGCTGCATTCGTTTCACTGCCTACATTTTTAAACTTTTCTATTTTTGTTTGCATTCGAGTTTTTTATGTACGAGTGCCATTTTTCTTATTTTTCGCATTATTTTCGCTTGAGTTTTGTGCTAAAACAACTAATTTATTTAAAAATTGAGGAAGCGACACAAGTGAAGAGACACAAAGTGAAAGCAACAAAGAGAGAGAGAGAGAGAGAGAGAGAGAGGGAGAGACAATGTGAGAGAGAGTAAATAAACATTAAAAGGCAACCAGATTCTTAGTTGTATTAAACAATGTTCATATTGCAGATTGGATTAGATTAGATTGGATTATATTCCCTTGCAAATCGGAGTTCTTCTTAATAGGGTTTTAGTATAAGAACTCATCTATCAATTTCATAGCAGCTATATTTAGTGTTTTGATTCTTTCGTCTTCAACTTGCATATCTACTGACTGAGAATGTATATTTGTTATGGAATCGGAGACATCTCCCTCAGAGCGTTATATATACGCAACGACACAATTTCAACACAGAATGGGAAGGTATGGGAAACAATTTTATTTATGACTCTTTCAGCTATCCTTTTCCATTCATTTCTCTGCTTATATGCAGATGCAAATTACTCCATATCATCCATGCTAAGCTGTGAGCAGGTTGTGAACTTTACCTTACAGGGTTGGTTTTTAAACTAAACACTTTTGTGTGTGTATGTGTGTGAGTGTGAGTGTGTGAAAGTCAAATGAAAAAAGTTAACTTGCCAGGGGCAGATTCAACTGCAGCGGGTGCAGTATAATCGAATGAGTTCCTTTCACGCACCACGGGCTGACTGGGTCCAGCTAGTTACTCAAATCAAGGTAAGAAGATAATCCAATTAAGATGTTGTCTATGCAAATATTTTTTCTTTTGGTCTATCGCATATTCTAAAGCTCTTTGGTGAGAGGGAAATATGGGCATGGAGAAAGAATCAGAAATAATTTTATTTTTTTGTGCAGTTTCTGAAAAAGATAGAGGCATACTGCAAGAAAGAGAGAGAGACAGAATAGAGGAGGGTAAACGAAATATAACATAATTCATTGGAGACCATTAGTACAGATGGTGTAACACAGGAAGAAAGGGGGAGATTCTTAAGAGACATCAGTTTTTAATATCTATATGATAATAAATATGAGAAACAAAAATAAATACTCAAATATGCATACGGAAGGAAAAAACTGAACATGCTTTGGATATATATATATATATATATATATATATATATATATATATATATATTTAAAGATTGATTGATTGAAACAGCATAAATGAATTTATGTATTAAGTCGAATATTTGGGCGATAAATATAATTCAAATATTTTGTTGTTGGCGGTGCTCGCTGCTGATTAATTTCAGAGGGCTCATTAGAACGAGCAGCATGGTGAGGGGATGCGGTGTGGTGCGGTGAAATGTTGAATAGGAGACTTGGCCTATTACCGAAACTATTAAAAATATGATATTGTTGATGGGTGTAACACTTAAAGATACCCTCATACGCTGACAAAATATTATACATGGAGAAGTGTATTAACTATTATCTTGTCTTTCCGGCATTAATCCAAAAACAATGGTACCCCCTTATGACATTTCACGGCAACAGGGTATGCAGATAAAAAGAACAAGTTAAAAATTGGCAAACGAAACTAAACAAATTGAAAATGGGCCGACAAGCGATCAAACGGCTAAGAAGCGGCTGCTCTGCTTGTTGTTGTTATTATTTTAGCTATTTTATAGGCCTACGCAACACAGATACACACACGCACACGCACACATGGGCGGCAACAGCATATTGATAAATCGTCAACGGTATTTATAGGAGTTTCGTCGTCGACGCGCCCAAATTCGAAGGACACAGTCAAGTGGGCCTCTGGGCCTAAATCGTAAACTCGACCAGAGACCATTGAAACATTTTGCCGAGATATATTTTTATAGTAGGTGCGTGTCAATTGATAAGGAGCAGCTCAGCACCCTGCATACGCACACACTCCACACACGCTCTCCACCTCTCTCTCGACCACCAACTGTCCCCTTGCCTTAAAGTTTGTCATAAAACTGTCGCAATAAATTGTTAACAAATCGCCAAAAAGCTCAAATAATTGTTACCAACTTGACCGGCCAAGCACATTGCCCAAACGTTATTGCCCAAACTAAAAATATTAGCAAAAAAAAATTTTGGCAAATAATAGCATTAGAAATTTTGATTTTTTTGCTCTTTCAGCTAATCCAGTTAATTATATAAAACTTAAGCATAAAGTTTAGGTGAGCTGGATAAATTATAAATCTTATCGTTATAAATAGCGTTATCTGATTTCGAGTGTTGGGAACTCCCTCATAAGATGAGTGAACTCCTCAATTTGATTTTCGATAATTGGTGAAACGTTTAAGAATGTTGCTTGCAAAGCAGAAAAGGGAAAATCAAATTGATCAATCTGCCCACTTCTGTTCGTACCGCAGATGACAGCACTCCCATAAAGTAAACGACATAGCCATGCTTGCCACTGCCACTGCCCCTGCCGTTGTACAGCACTGGTTGCGAGTTGTTGAGCGGTGAGCTTTTAAGTGGATCATCGCGTTCAATTGCACAAAGCAAGTTTGCGTGATGCTCGAAGAGGTTATGACCGAAACTCAATCTTATTTATTAAATCGACAATTGTTTTCAATAGTTTGTGCAATACCAATATTTTTCATACAACACGCTTGGACAAATCTTGATGACACTTAATGCTTCCAGCGAAAGACATAAAAATAATATAAAAAACACGAAAAATTTAAAGAAGAAAATAATCCAATGGAATTGTGGGTGGGAGAGAGAGAGAGAGAGAGATATACATAGCGATATATATCTACTCGAATAGAATAAGACGGGGAAAGAGACGGGGAAAGTCTCAGTCTGCAGCCAGTAAATCATTTACGTATTAAAGAAAATCAAAGAATCTAACGCTGTCATTAAACAGATTATTAAAATATGCAAATATTTGGTATTACTATACAAATAGAGGCAAACAGAAAGAGACAGTTGGAGAGAGAGGGAGAGAGAGAGAAGATTGGGATTATACGTCACGACTGCTTATTGCTAATAATTGATCAACAAGTTGTTAATAACAATATCAGCGAGTTGGCAAGATATACAATAGATACTCAGAATGCCGGATTCGAAATATTAGCTATAAAGTTCATATTTTAGATTTATTTAAAGAACTTTGTTAAAAAACATTGCGTTGATAAAAAAGTCGCGTAACGGTGCGTGGATTTAGATTTGATTTTAATATTGAGCGCATTTTATTTGTCTGAGCATTATACGATCTATTTATTTATAGACCTTTGCCAAGGTGCGGTGTGTGGGGTGCGGTGTGCGGCGTCGACTGCGTCAGCAGCAGCGGCAAAGACGACAAGTTTATGTAAATTTTTAGCTAAAACAAAAATAAATAAAATAAAAAATAGAGTGCAAATTGGCAAAAAAAGAAATGTGTGTTAAATGTGTTAATTAACGGGAGCCTACAGGTCACACACACCCACACACACACACACACACACACCATACACACGAGCAAATACACACCCAGACGCACAATCAATAATTCAATTGAAATTGGCACAAACATAAAAGCAGAACTAACCAAATTGAAGGCGAAAATGCTGCGGAAGCATTTTGAAAGCGCGTCGATTATTCAAGCAGAAATTAAAGTAAAAACAACAACGAACTTGCTGCTAATCAAAAGCTGCACGAATGTTGTAAGCACCCAGCTGCAACAATAACAACAACAGCAACAAAAGCAACAAAAGCAATCGCTAATCAAAAGTGAGCATTGTGGATGGCCCGTTCTTTGGGGTGGCTGGGCTGTTCATGGATGCAGTTAAGTGAGAGACACTACCACACACACACACGCACACACACACGCACACACACACACACACGCATACTAGCACAGATACACAAAGCCATGTATGCTCACCCTTTATACCCATCGAATATGGCTAATTACGCTATGCTTAAATGGTAATAAATTATTCGGAATTTCAATCAGAAAAGTTGCCCCTCGCCTTTTCTGATTAAATCAGATTGAAATCTCACTTAGATACAGGATATCTGAGAGTCGAGCACTCGCCTTGCTCACGTTTTTTGTGCGCTATTGTTGCTGGCAGAATTCATTTTAAATTGAGAAAAATCGGAGCTACTGGCACGAAATCACGAAAAGTTTTAATTATTTTCTAACAGGCAAACACACGCAAACAAAGCGAACAATAACACAAGGGGTGAGGTAAAGGGGATGAGTGGGAAAGGGAGGCAGTATCTGTGTGTATGTGTGTGTGTGTGTGGGTGCAGGAGTTAGAGACAATGCCGAACATATATGTACATATGTGTGTGCATGTTTGCATGTATGTGTTGGTTGTTCTTAGGGTTTGCTGAACTTATCTAGGCATGCCATTTCAAACACATACTATACGTACATACATAAATATATACATACATACAAACATACATACCTAGATATCTACATACATACCGGAAGCGAGTCTTTAGTAAGAATCTCAACCTATATTTATGTGTGTGTTTCTCATATTAAATACGTTCAATCGTTTATTGTGTATTATGTAGGTGTTGTGTGTGCCGGTGTGTGTGTGAGTGTGTGTGTGTGTATATGTGTATGTGTGTGCACATAGCGGCGGCAATTTGTGGTCATTTCCTTTTCATCAACTTGTGAAATTTTTCTATTTTATTGCTGGTTCCTCCAACTTGAGCAGCGCACGTGCAGATGGTCAAATTACGCACACACAAAAACACACACAAAAACACACACACACACACGCACACACATACATGTGCTATCTCCTGAGGAATGTTTAGATTACAACATTCACACACACAATTGCACGCACACACTCAGAAGACAGAAGGGCATAAACATTTTTTGTAGCTCGCTTTTAGACCAAATATTTTTCAGTGAGCTGCCGCAGCAGCTGCTTTGCTGCTTTGCTGCTTCGTTCGTCTGCCTTGAGTCCATTCGCTTGGATCTGAGGTCAGGCCACGCCCTATTGCCCCACATTGGGACATTTGCTGTGTGTGTGTGGGTTGCGCGAAGGAGGAGGGAAGGAAAATATATTGCTGGTCATGTTGTGGGAGTGCTGTGTGTGTGTGCTGGATGCCGTGAGCTTCTGCACCCGGATACCTGAGTGGCTAAGCCAAATCAGCTGAAATTAGGAGTACGCCAACGTGTTCACTTAAAGTGCGATTCCCTCATCGGGCAATCCACTACATGAAAGTTACTTAACTTTGCAACGTTTGCTCAATTTCTCAAAAGTGTTAACGTTCGTCAAATGCTTAACAAACAGCCCAAGTTTAAACTTAATTTATGACGAAATAATTTAACAACACATAATTTAACAACGTTGTTTCTAAGTGTTAAGGTAAAGTAGATAATTACGAAACTAAATCATAGTTAGTACACTCGCAAAACTCGTTTATCAATTTCAAGTTCTAAGTCAATTACAGAAGTTATCTGATTTTGACAGAGTTCTTGACAAATGACGAAAAAAATTTTTACATGTTTTTCAATAATATGTTCTAGTTTATATTTGATAACGCTTTTTACTTTTTGCATATTTTTGAATATACAAAATCAGTGACGCTGTTCAATTGATGATTTTCTTAAAAACTTATCAAAAAAAGTGATCTGTAAAAACCCAAAAAAAAATGCTCATGATTTGGTTTTTTAAATTCTTTCAATTGTAAAAAAGTTTTGAAATTTTTAGATTCCATGTGTGCGCTGAAAAGTTCAGAATCGCTGAACAAATATTTCGAATGAAATGCATAAATTGTGGAATGCAATTAATAAACACACACCCAAATGTCACGGCTGTGTGGCTATATATATGTATATGTGTGTGTGTGTGTGTATATGTGGTTATCTCTGGTTGTGTGTGACTGTGTGTGGCTGTGTGTAAAAGTTTGTTTGGCTGTGCATCACCAAAATGAATGACAAACTTTGTGCAGCCGCTTGGGCTGAGTTCTCTATGCCCCATTTGCATAAATATTACCAGCAGCCCTGTCCTTTAAGCCCTTACACACACACATGCACACACACACACACACACATGTACACTTAAAACAAACATGTAGCCCCCATATAGTTGCATGCGGTCGCTAGGTGGCGCCGTAATCATCTGTGTCAAAATGCCAGCGTAGAAAGTCAAAAGTCGTCGACGTCGACGTCAAGAGGCAACTGCGACGACAACAACAACAACGTCAACAACGTTGGAGGCAAGCCAAATTATTACACACAAACACACACACACCTACACGCACGACATAATTTTCAAGGCAGGTGGCAAGCAGCATCCTAGGCGCAAAATTGAGGTTAAAAACGAGGCAAACGCTAGGGAAACAACCCAAAGTAAAAGCCAAGCTGCAACCAAACTAAAATAACATGGGCAGAAAACTTAAAGGGCGTGGTGTGTGTGCCTGACTAAAATATACCCCGTAAAACAATATATATCTAAATGCAGATAGAAAGATTAATAAGTGGATAAATCGACAAGTAGAAGGGATGCTATATTCATATGAAAGAAACATGTTAATCGCTCAGATTGACAAATGAATAAGCAGGACGAAGGATATATAATATGTAATAAGTATGCCTAAGATCAACTATATAGCACAATACTTGGATATAGATTGACGGGCCAACTAAGAGATAGAAGCATAAATGGATGGTTCCCATTCAGATAAAGCCCATTCTGATTAAGCCCGAATACCCAAATTTCCATCAATTTACAGGGCAAGCTGCAAGGAAATGAAGGGAAACAAAATGAAAAGCAAAGATGACAGCTTGACGAACGTTGACAGGCGCCGGCCAATGCGAGCTGAGCACACATCTCCCATGTGCGGATGTGTGTGCTTGTGTGTGTGTGTGTGTGAGTGTATGTGTGTAGCAGACATCTGTAAAGGCAGCGACAGCCGTCGAAAGTGTTTGCCTTGTTTTGCTTTTTGTAATTGACACTTAAACTCAAAATTTGACGCGAATTTCTGAAGCACAGCGCAAAGCGCAGCAGCGGCAACAATGGCGGCTGCCTCTCAAAAGCGTGGAAAGGCATAGTTTCGTTAAGACGGCGGTCAGGATGGAGGGCGTGGGAGGGATGCAGACGATTGCCGGCCAGCAATAGCTGCAACAACAATGCAATTCAAGTGACGCTTTCGAGGCGGAAGTTCTCAAGCTGCAGCCGAGAAAGCACACACACCGATACACACACAGTCGTAATGAATTGTTTTTTAAGCAAACTTGCATGTGCATTGGGCTGAGGTGTAGGGTGTAGGGTGTAGGGTGTAGGGTGTAGGGTGTAGGGTGTAGGGTGTAGGGTGTAGGGTGTAGGGTGTAGGGTGTAGGGTGTAGGGTGTAGGGTGTAGGGTGTAGGGTGTAGGGTGTAGGGTGTAGGGTGTAGGGTGTAGGGTGTAGGGTGTAGGGTGTAGGGTGTAGGGTGTAGGGTGTAGGTTGTTGCTTGAAGAGGGTAGCTGGCAGCGGGGTTTTTAGCTTAGCCTCGAATTCAACTTAAAAAATAAGTAAAATGCTGCATACTTTTGTGCGCCGCATGCGAATGAATTTAATGACAGCGGCAAGCAAATGTTACAAAAGCCACGCATTAAATTCATCTGCCTTCCTAAGCCACATCATGCGACAGTGGCAGCAGCGTCCTACACACACACACACCAACAAACTTAGAGTAGCAGCAGCTAAATTTATTGTTTACGCCAGGCAACATTTTTAGTGTACCAGCTGCCTTTGCTTTCATTAAAGTAAAAATTTACACACACACATGTATATATACCCTCCTCACACACACAAAGCTAGAGTATATGCATAGTTAAGTTTGTCATTTAACACATGTAATGCCGCGCCAATGGCTTTTGTTGTTGGCCGCTTGCTGTGAAAATGCGCGAATATTTAATGGCAACATCAACATGCCACATGCCACAAGATGCTTAAGCGTTGTGCATAGTCTTGGGCTGCCAGCAACAACAACTACTCTCAGCGTCATATGTGTGTATATAGGTGGCTGTGTGTGTGTGCAAAAGAGTGGCGTTAAATTGGATGTACCGTTACTTTTATGGCACTCTTCTAATGCCCCACAGAATGTTCCTTACAATGATAACTATACATATGCTAATGTGCATATACACAAACACACACACACACACACACACTAGTGTTATATGCAAGTGATTAGCTTTAAATTTAGGTAAGCGATAAACAGGCCAACAAGCGATCTGGCAACTCTGACGTCACAAGTTGTAAGCCACATATAAAACGCCAGCAGAAAGTCATTTTGAAGTTTTCATTTGCCCGCTTTCATCATGACTAAGTGCATCATTCATTCGTCGAAGAGGCAACACTTGAAATTCCCAATTAGTTTGAGCGCTCAATTGAAAAGATTGGATGTGCTCTGTTTAATATGTGCAACTGTTGAGAGCTTTCCTTTTGAGTGTCGGACAATTCAAACAATTTCATTGAGCTGTTGAATATTTAAGCAAACTGGATTCGATTGAATTTCACATTTGACAGCACTGAAAAGTGTTTGCCAACCAAAAACAAATTGCTCATTGACAATTACAAATACATGACTCTCAAATATTCTCGACCAACTTCTGCTGTAGAATTAATTCATTTTGTAACCCTCAAAAATGTGTATGTGTTTGTGTGTGTGTGTGTGTGCATAATAAGGGGTAATCAACATTTTAAGTAGTTTTTGTTAAAGACTTGCCATTGTCATAAGTTGTGTAAACTTGCATGATAAAAAAGCACTGCTTCCAAATCATACTGTAAATAATCTGTACATTTTTTAAGTGTCGATTTAAACAGAGTTCTACAACTATTCAAGTGTTTATATGAATTCAAAGCATTGTTTAACACAAAACAACAATCTGTCAGGATATAAATGTGGGAATCAAATCAAATATGCAGATGGGGCGCACTTCTGTTGCGTTTGCAAATAGCGACACAACTTTATTAACTGTCATCACACACACACACACACACTCACACACACACACACACTCACACACACATACACTGAAATTTGCATATTAACTGCGCTGACTGGAAAATTAACATATTTAAAGCGCGTTATCCTGTAATGCGGCGTTCCATCTTTTATTTCCTTTTTTCCAACGCAACTTAATGCCCTGTGTGTGCGAGTGTGTGTGTGTGTGTGTGTGTGTGAAGGTCACCAGCAACTGTGTTAGCTGTGCGGCAACCAGCTGTCTGAGCGTCGGCTATCGGTGGCCCTTTCTCCCAACTTCCAACTCCCAACTTCCACCTCCCCCTTCACCCATTCCACTCAGTCACACAATGCCCGCGGCGCCAGTTTGTCTGCCATTTTGGGGTGTCGTTTGTTTTGTTAATGAGCAAGTGCACCACTCCTTGCCCTCCACTGGCTCACATCTGTATAAATAAATAATTAAAAGCAAGTGTTTGCTCCTCTGGCCGAGTTAAGCAAAGTCCACTGCGAATTCCCAGTGAGTGCATTAATTAAATTATTATTGAAACGAAACGCAATAAAAATGAAACCCGAGCAGATTGTGCATTTTTGCACGTTCCGCCGTTCGCTGACACATTTTGGCAATTAAAGCGGAATGCAAAATTTATTCAGCTGCGGATTAGCTTTCGCCACAGCCTCTAATTTTAGCTGGTGCTGTTGTTTGTCTGTGTTTTTTGTTTGGTTAAAGAGCACGCCTAAAACCACAGAACATTGTTTGTCCGGCTGTCTGGATTGGGCAGCACAGGGATTACGGCTAGCGGTTAATTTGCGGTTTTTGAACTTTTGGGTTGTCAAGTGCAAGTTACGTTTCCGTTTCCGTTTCCGTTTTGACACCTGCGGCTCGGCTCGAACATGCTTAGCCGCATTAAAACCACAAACTAAATTTGGCAACCTTATTGGTCAATTGTTGCAATGCGTTTGTGTATTGTGGGAATATTTGATGAGTCTTTATGACACGTACAGACCAGGCCAGGCCTTTTGTATAATATGCATCTGCAGAAATATCGATAATGGAAGATTTCTTTCATGAGTTCATTGAGTCGAATTATGTTGGAAATAAATATGGGCATTTATTCATTAGCAATGCAAGTGGCTATTCGTCCGGATTCAAAGAATATTGTTACATCATTTCAATTCAATTTTCCGTGATTTTGTCAATCGAAAAATATGAAAAAACTTTGCTATGAAATGTATATGTATGTGTGTTTTTGTCTATATATGTGTGTCTGTGTGTGCTTTTAAAAAGGTGTACAGTTCTGGTGTGATCCTTTGCACTCAATTTGTCAGCTTCCTGTTGCCTCCTTTTATTTTTTTTATACTTTGCTTAATTTAACAAGATGGCTTTAATTCGAGCACTTTGTCAACAGCTTCTGCAATTTAGCCACAGTTCTTGTGTGTGTGTGTGTGTGGCTCAGACCAGCACGGCAACACACACACACACACACACTCAACAAAGCCGGGAAATCTGTCACTCAGAAGGCAAGTGTTAAAATTCGTTGCATGTGAATAATTTTCATCCTTGCTGAATCAACATTTTTGCCAAAATGGGAAGAGTGTGCTAAATGTAGACAGTTTTGGCCGAGCTAAATTGAAGCCATGAAATGCAAATGAATTGAATGATTCAACATGGATGATTTAACTAATTGGCTTACAGGTGGATTTCATGTCTAAACCTTGGACAGTTAAATGGCTTAATTGTTATTTATTGATTTAAAAAGAACTAGTCAATTGTTGCTCAGCAGAAGCTGAGTGGCCTTATGCCAATCAGGATACTGGCAACATTGTCTCTTAGAATAGGACTCATTGTGCGCTGTTTTTCCATATTGACGGGCTGTGCATGCGCCTGGGAGAGCTGATATAGATCCGCATAGTATTCCATGCCGGGGATGCCAACCGCATTGAAGCTGGCCGATACTTCGGTACAGTCAATGATAGAGGTCTTAAGTGGTGTCACCAGCAGTGTCGAATAGTATGGCACCTTCTTGCCCTCCATGAGCTCCCTGACGAGCAGCACGGCAGTCCTGGAGCCCGCCAACAGATTCCAACGCGACCAGCTAAAGTTGTGCGAAAGCGCCAGCGTGGAAATGCAGGCATACGTATGCATTTCCATGACATAGTTCTTCTCGCAGGAGCCCTCTGTGTAGCAGAAGGCGTCCTCATCCGGAAAGATATCGACAGCGGAGAGGATCAGGGTCGCCTTCAGATCGGCCAACGACAGGGTCTTGCCGAGCATGTCCGTTATCACCTGAGTGCTGCCACCCTGGAAATTGTTAACAGTGTAGCCGGACTCAGTTATGGTCATGTCCAAACTGATTAGCGATGCAGTGAAGCTAAAGAGTATTGTGCCCGGACTGAAATGAAAACCAAAACAATGTGAAATGTTGCCATGCGAAAGTGCTTGTTTCTTACTTCTTGAAATCAGGTCGCAGGTCCCAAGTTTGATATGGCATATTGCTATATTTATTCAGTGCGAAGCCAAAAATGCCTGTTTTGTGGTAGAGTTCTTGTTGATTGAGACTGCATCACAAAATGTGCACCATAAATGGGGCACGTGTGGGGCGTTACTCACCCAATCGCCCTGTGCGAAATTGTATGGAGAGCTTGTCCTCATTGAACTTGGTGTCGTGCACATCCCGTGTGCTCCACTTGCCCTGGGTAATCGCCGCTGTGCTGCTCCGTTTTTGTCTGCGACTAGCCCAAGCGGAGAGAATGAGACGCAAATTTCAATATGTTAGAATTATGTATCCTAATATGCGGATATACTGAATCCAAGTTTTTACCTCTGATAAGTAAAATATGATATTGAAAATAGTACGAATTGAAAGCCAGTGTTTTGATCAAATTAAAATACGATAAGCATACTTATTTCTTCCTCCAATTGATTTAAATTATAGTAGTAAAAGCAATATCTTAAAAGTTGTTTACATCGGAAATCGATACTTATCGATATACCTTAAACAAGTCTCAAAAGACTGTATACTAAATGGAATCGGCTCTTTATCCCTATCAGTCCGTCTGTTTGTCTGCCTATCTGCCTGTTGCACGTGATGCACCTGTTGCACCTGTTGCACTACTCTATGATTCCCTGCTTGCCCTGTTTGAATGGGTGCAGGGATTGAAGAAAAGAGAGAAGAATTGATAAGTTTAGACCGATTTACATACGCTTCGCTATCGCAGTTGTCACTGTTGCTATTGTTGCTTAGCATCTGTTGTAAGGTGCCACCAGCGGAGGACTCTCTGCCCCCGCCGGCGTCGCCACCGTCGAGCAGCTCGAGAAGGCTGTCCTCGTTATCATCATCGTCCTCGCTGCTGTCCACACTTCCCGCAGCGGATTTTGGAGTCGTCTCCGTCTCGTTGGTCTTCTGCTGGGTGTCCCGCACAAAGGAGATACCAGTGTAGTAGGCAAACGCGGCAGCAGCTGCAGCTGGCTGCAGAACTTCGACCAGCTCCTGGCTCAAAGGGCGCATGTCTTCGGTTAGATCCTCCTCGGTGGCATCGTGCTGTGAGCCGCTGGCCGAGAGCTGCTCCGAAATTTGATGTAAGAGCTCCTCCTGCTGCTTACGGGGCAGCTGCATACGCCACAACCGATCCATGTCCTCGATCAGCTGCGAGAACAAATAGCATCCGCTGGGCGTTACGGGCGGTGGACGGGTCTGCGAACGAAACTTGAGCAGCTTGTCAAAGCAGAGTGGCGGAAAAAGCTCTGCCGGGCCAGCTGAGTCCAGAAACTGAGCACCAATGCCAATGGACTCCGTTTGTTGTTTCGTTGCTGCTGCTGCAACATCCTGCTTGGCTGATGAACGCTGGCCGAGTCGCACATGAGCTTGACGTGCCAGGAACATCACCTGTCGCTGCTGTTGTCCACTGCTTGATTGCGGCGTCTGTTGCTCGAGGCGCACACAGAAGCCCTGCGGCAGTCGCGGCACCACAAAGTCCTTGACCAGTCCGTACAGATCTACATTGGCGGGAATCGAGCGCAGATCGAAATCGCCAATTTCGCGCAGCGTCTGCGTTTGCATGGCGGCCAGATCCGCTTTGTGGGAGCGCAGCTGGTGCTTGGGAGGACCACGGGGCGAACTCTTCAGCGGACTGGGCTGTGCGTTCGTCGAGAGTGGTGTCGCCTCTGTGGGCGTGGCTGTGGTAGCCGCTGCTGTCGGAGTCGTAGCTGCAGCTGCAGCAGCACCTAATACGGGCTTAACGCCATCCACCAGCTGCGACTCGAGCGTCTCGATGTGCGTCTCCCAGCGACAGGCAATCGGTGGCTCAAACCAAATCACAGAATCGGGCAGCCTGTAAGGCAAGTGCATTATTCAAACTTTGCTGGGTGCTTAACAGTGCTCAGCTTACTGCAGAGTGACCAGAGCAAGCTTGTCCAGGGCCGCCTCAATCATGCGCATCTCGGCCTCAATCTCTTCGGGCAGCCGCCGCACGCCCGGCAACACCGGCGGCGGTGGCTTGTAGGTCTGATAGTAATCCTTATGCACCAAACTGTTGGCCGCAGAAACTGCAATCGATTATCGATTATTAACTGATCAGATAGACAGTTGCCGAGATTTGGGCTTGAACTGGCTGAGACCCACCGGTGCGTATGAAGGAGCGAGCATTGAGCTGCTTGTCCTGCTGCGGCGTCTCCAGGAAATCGATGCAATAAACGCCGCCAATGATGCGATACTTGCGCAGATTCACATCTGTTTCGAGCATGCCATACGCTTCCGGTCCGACGGCTCGACGACGCGCCTTGTTCAGTTCATCCTCGTACTGGGCATAGAGCTTGTCGATATCGTAGCTGCGTTCCCGCGGCGGCTGTGAGCTGGCCGAGTGCTGCTCCTGAGTCAGCTGCTCCAGCTCCGACAGTGGAATTTCCCGCGCGCACTCGTCCAGCATCGATTGCAAAATCTCCTTGCGTTTGCGCCACTCTCGTTTCGTTTGTCGCAGAATTGCTGAGGCAGAGTGAACAGTATATATATATATATATATACAGAAACAGGTTATACACAAATCTGTTCATATCTAGTTATTTAATCATGCACCATGCAATTATTAAGATTACAGTTGCAAACTGTTGAAAATTATGTTATTTTACATTCAATGCAACCGTGCATCAATATTTATGTTAAGTATCTCATTAATCGATACTTACAATGTTAACTGTAAGAACAGTTTTGAATAAACTTTGATTGAATACACAACACTGGTGGGAGTTATATAGTTGTATTTTCTTATCCAGGCATTCCATGATGCGGGACACAAATCATTCTTATTATTCATTGTCCAGATAATGACTACTAATACTTCTTTTAGAATTCAGTTTAAAAGTAAAATAAATATTTCTTGAAAGCACTTCTAGTTAATGACACTTACTGGCATTTTGGGAACGAGCGTGTCTCAGTTGAAAGCTGCTGCAGTAGTCACTGAAGTGATCGTAGTTCAGCCAAAGACCCCGCAGGGCCGAGCTCTGCAGCAGCACAGTGGGTGGCAGCGAGATGTTCATCTCAATGGTGGGGAAATCGATCTCATTGTGGGCCGATTGTTCGCCTATGCGCGCCTTGGGATTAACAGCTCTGAAAGGGGATAGATCCGAATCGGAGATGGAGAAATGATATAGAGTTAAGTCAGAGATTGTCAGAGGGGAAGCGTGAGATTAAAAGGGGATTGGGCAAATCAACGATGATTCTAGGAATTTACATTTGAGCGTCCTTGGAGAATGTCCAAATGAAACTTTGAAACACAGGTGAACAGTAGATGTGCTTGGAGACGCCTGGCCTATCGATTCTGCAATCAAAATTTCAGATTTATAATTGATGCCAACCTGCTGAGCCAACCAAGTGCAAATAACTCACTCCATGTCGCGCTCAATGTGCGACATTGTCTTGTGGGTGAACTCATCCAGGTGCTGCTTCAGGAACACTCGCATCTCCGTCTTTAGCTTGACTAGATCGGCGGCCACGTGAACAGATCGCGACCGAGTGTACGACAGAGACTCATCCAGTTCGTTGAGAATCTGTCAATTTATTTAATGGAGAAGCCAACCAAGGTTTCAATTCTTCCAAACCAAACAATGGTCATTCAATTTAGCTTACGCCGAGCACTTCCTTGATCCGTTGGGCATAGACGTCGCCGAGGTTGCCCTGCTGTTGCCGCAGCGAGGAGCGCGTCAGATCCGGCACATTGGCATCCTGGGTGAGCAGGGTACGCTCATCGGTGCGCAGCAGCCAGTTGCGTGCCTCGAGCTGTCGCTGGGCAATGTCCGCGTGCCACTGATGGATGTATTTGCGCAGATCACTGGGACTGGCCGCATTTGGCAGTCCATTGCACCGCATGAACTTCTCCCAGTCGCACTCCTGCCGCTCGCCAGCCTTGATGCTCTCGATGGTGGTGAGCACGGCATCGAAGAACTTCATGCTATCCTTGAGCTGACTGCGACGCAGACGATTCTCGGCCACCTCATGCTGTTGGCGATGCTTGGCCTGCTCCATTTCCAATTTCTTGCGCTGACGCGCCTCCTCCAGCTTTTTGAGTCTGTATGCGGAGAAGAGGTGTGAAAAGATGGTCAGCTCTATTTGATACTTAGCACAACCACTATGTAAAATAGCTTCCATTGCAATAGTTGGCCAAAACAATGTCCGATGATCGGTCGGTAATTATTAATAACAGGCTAGGCTAAGATAGACATTTTTTCCTTTTAGTGGTATTATTTATATATTTTTTTTTTTAAATTTTGTAAATTTGTTTTTTATTTCTTTTTTTATTCTACAAACTTTTCCTTTTCCATTTCGATGCGAAGCAGTTCGGCCTGTTCGGCCTCGAGACGGGCCTTCTCCTTCTTTGACAGCTTCTTCTTGGGAGGCTTTAATTAAATCGTATTATTTATTAACGGTATTTAATGGCATAGCCACTCTTTTGCCCTCCTACCATCGTGTAGTGTGCTTTGCTGTGCTTTTACTTTCGTTTCCGTTAGCTGCCAAATGCCAATTGGCAATTGCCGCTGAGTTGCAACTAGCCGTGCAACTTGCCACCAGCCATCAGCCGTCCGCCGCCAGCTAATCTACCGTTTGGCATGTGTATTGATCCAACTTGCCGCAACCATGGCTACAACCTGTTGTTGCTCATGCTTGCGTCGTTGCCAAGTTATTTCCCCTGCCCACGCTCCCCTGGGTACCACAAAGCATCTGCCGCATCAGCATCAGCATCTGCCTGAGCTTGCGCTGCTACAATAGCGGTAGCCACGGTGTCCCCTTAATTAAATATTCCATTGGGGACCACAGCTTAGTGCACTTGGGATTTTCCCTGGCTTTCTACACTTTTAACTTCCCAACGCAGAGTTGAGGGTTGGAGTGGGAGAAATGGGTTGTGGTTGCCATGGCGTTGGCGTCACTTGCCAGGATCAGAGTTGAGCTGCTGCTCCTCCTGCAAGTTGATTATTCCTGCTTTTGTCCCCAATGACTTCAAAGCCAAATGTCTCAGCTGCCTGGCCACGCCCATAAATGGTTTTCTCATGTTAATTAGTATTTGCGGGCTCCAAAAATAGCTAATGAACAAATTTTGAGAACCCTAATTACATTGGCCTACCAACCCTCTTAGTCGTAAACTGTGCAATAGTAGTAGAAAATTATGTATGTGATTCAGCGTATATGTTTTTAAAGAGATTACAAAATGCCAAAAGTGACACATAATATTAATATCAGAGGACATATTGAGTTAAATTTCAATTTATCTTCGAACTCCTATAAATTTTAATTAGCAAACTTGTCACAATCATAATTTTGATTTGCAATTAATTCTACTAAAGGGAAAGTTGCTTAAGTATTTAGTGTTTACCCAATGGTTGATTACGATTTTAGAGGTATATATTATATAAATTCTGCACACCTCAAGTTCTGTCGCAATATTTATTTCTTTTTCAATAATACTTTTTTTTCCAAATTGTGACTTTATTGTATTTTCTTTGTGTGTGTTTTGTTTGCTATGCACGCGATTTACTTCCATATATCATTATGCGAGGCAAAGAAAAACTTTGTCTACGCTCTGATTCTGGCTCTAATGGTATTACCAGTTCACCAGCTTCCTATTTTACGCCTAATTTGAACTTGTTTTTTTTTTTGTTTGCAAGTATCTGGCACAACACCCGCTTTACCCGCCCTTCGCAGTATCGTGTGGAAGGCGTTTAAGATAGCAAAAACTTTTTTGGAGCTGACTGCGGTGGCGGGGAGGTGTGCGGTTGACTAAGGTGCGATGCGGTGGAGTGGGATGCAGGTAACAGCAGCAGCAAGGTGACAACGACGGTTAATTACCAGGCAATTTAAATAGCAGGTCATAGCAGTCTCAGCAGTGCCGCAGCACCGCGATGTCAGCTCACATTTCACATTTCAAATTTGTTCAGCTAATTGCCGAATGCGCAGACAAAGTCGGCGTTTCAACGTAATGTGCAGCTTTTTGGGGCAAAGCGACAAAGCGAAAACAGATTGCAACAGCAGACATAACGTTTTCTTAATCAGGTGACAGCAGCATATCTGCGACAATTTTATTTTATTTCTTAATGGAAGTGTCCATTTATCCAGTTGACAGTGCTCAAATAAAGGGGAATTATATTAACATGGCCAATACGCTGGCTAAAAATATTACCTAACCAACTAGATATAAGAAATACTTGTTTGCTGAGACAGAGAATTTCACGCTTCTGGCCGATTTTAATTGGATAATAAATTATTTAATTATAAAGCTGCGCTTTACACTTACTTTCAAAATGCTTGTGAAATGAATATAGTATCAATTTCCATCGCATCAAAATTTCATCAAAACAACTTATTTTACAGCCATTCGAGAATATAAAAGTATCACTTCAAAAGACCAAATTCTTGATTGCAGCGCAATTTTCAGTTATTTCCAGACATTATTTTATGGGGTTCTTAGCAACATTTATTTCCGTTGACAGTAGTTTTTGTGACAAGAGGAAAAGCGCAAAAAGTTACAGCACGTTAAAAAATGCAGCAAATGCAAAAAAAAGAATTGTAAAAAAAATAATAATATTTATATATATATTTATAAATGCATTAATATTGTTATTTATTGCGGGAACTCGATGTTGTGCCTGATGCTATGGCTGTGTGATACACATATGTGTATGTCTTTTATGAGATATATGCCTTTTCAGTAAGCTGCACCAGCTGGCTTATTGTAATATATGCATTCATATATATATATACATATTATTGTTAACTATTTGGCCGCTGGCATGCCAATAAATGATAAAGCCGCTTGCGTAATTAGCTGCGTTCTTTTTGGGCACGCACTTAAGGGGTTTTCCTGCTGCCGTTTATTTCAATTCATATTATTTGGCTTTTGTGCGGTGCCTGATGCAAAGATGGGAGCTGCTCAAGCGTGAGCTGCCTGAGTAGTGGCTGCACAATAAAAATTTATCATACGCAGCGTTGACGTTGACAGATCGTTGAGCTGAAGCGCTGCCATCAGGCGACAAGCGACAAACGACAAATGACAGACAAAGGGAGAAAGGACAAACCTCGACAGCCGTCACAATCCCAATGAGTAGGAGGAAAAGTAAGTAGTAAGAGGAGGACATCTCCTATGCTCCGGCGATGTGATGCTGATGTGATGGCACATTCTCACTGAATGCGACACGCTTCAGCGCATTCTGCAATATGACAATAAATTTGGTGAACATGAATCCGATGCGCTGCTGGCAAAACTCAGCTTCAGCTTCGGCTCCAGCTCAGCTCAGCGCAACTCAACTGAACTGAGCTAAACGGAGCTGTGCATCATCCACTGCCTTTAAGGGAGTGCTGCTGATGCTGATATGCTTAAGATCTAATGTGTTGCAAACAGACAAGCTATCTATTTGTTTATTCATATTTTTCAATAAATAATTCGGTTTAATAATAATAACATTCGTGTAACTGGTTGTCGAAGTGCGACTAAGTTTCATGTTCCGGTTCTCAATTTCAATCGGTACAGTTGCAGTTCCGGTTTTGGTCTAAAACCTTTTTGGTATCTCATGCACTGACTTTCATCAATTTTGTCGAGCTCTGATCTAAGTTGTAAATTGAATATCATTTCTCAAAGCATCTGTTGACACGTTGCATTTTGAAAAGCAAAGTTGCATGATTAAATTTTCACAACTGCGTAAAAGTGAGAGCATTCACAGGCCATATGATCTGTGTGTGTATGCGTAATTTATTCTGATAATCACATACGTTACTCACTATTTTTCACTTGTACATTTCCTCAATTTTGCGGTTGCTGATGGGTTTAAGCGGAAATGCTGCAGTTGGCACACTCTTCTCCCAGGACCCAATTCATTTTAATTGTTGTGGCATGGAGAGTTTATATAAACTCTTTATATTTGATTTAGCTTCTCGTATGACTTGGATTATACAATATACCTCAATAAGTATTTATAATTTTCTTGTTCATCCAGCGAGAGATTCAGAAAAATTCATTTCTTCATTAACTGCCATGCACATATTGATAAAAATCTATTGCAGCTAAAAAAAACAAGCTGAAGAAAAGGCTTTGGATTACACAAGAGTCACTAGTAAAATTTTAATAGTTTTATTGATTTGAATATTTAAGAGGAGATCGACTTATGATAGATGAAAAAGTTGTCAGGGTGTCAACTAGTCGAGTTGTGTCGACAGGACTACTTCTATTTCCTTGTGCTTCTTTTATTTTTTTATTTTATTTTATTTATTTTTTTTGCCAGCTTTGTGACAAATTGCTGCTTGTGTCGTTATTCAGATGCTTCCGAGGCTGCTGATGAAACTGCTGCAGGCGTGGAAAATTGCCAGCTGGTAATTCGTGCAACTTGCCAAAGGCAAAATGCAGCTTGGAGCACACACGAGCACATCAGGAAAGTAGGCAAGGGGAGAGGAAGAGGTTCAAACACACAAAGCCTAGTGCAATGAATATTAATTACACTCAATTTTACTCTAATGTGCATATGTGTGTGTGAGCGTGTGTGTGAGCGTGTGTGCGAGTTGCCTCCAGGCCAAATTTTTAATTATGCCTTCGAAAACTGTGGGCAACTAGCTGCCCAGAGGGGAGCCCACAACAGCATCCTCAACTCTTGGTTTCCGCATGCGAAGTGCGTTTGTGCCTTAGCAGCTCTTATAATGTGCATATTACGACATTTATTGCGATGTGCACACAAGCACACATGCACACACACACACACACATTCCCTCTCCCCCATATAATCGAAAAGACTATGCTTTGGTCGCAGCTGCTGTCAGTTTTTGCTTTTGGCCATTGCAACCATGAACAATTCAGTACGTGGCAAAAGTCAGCCCCTGTCCCCCTGTCTGTCACCACCAGCCATTATATATCCACCCCATCTGATGCTGATGGGGCTGTCAGTTTTGATCGGCATATGGGCGAGATACAGGATATAAATATAAATTGATAGATAAATGGAAATATTCTTCAGTTATTTTCATTAAGAATTTAATAGAGCTCAATCGATTTTAATGGCATTGATATATATACATATATATATATATATATATGCATATCTTTGGATTTTCACATAGAGGGAGAATTATTTTTAGTAAAATGTTTGGATGATTGTGAAATTAGTTGGTGTTGTCTCAATGCGAGTTTCGGTAGTTTTAAAGAATATTTTTATGATGATTATCAAAGGCAACAGATAATGTGAATAATATTTATTAAAATGGGTGGTTAAAGCTGAATATAATTCAGACCATAATATTAAACAAATCCAATATAATTCTTGTATATCCTGCTTAATCCTCGAACCGTATTTATTTTGACATCTGTATAGTAGTAAACATTCAAAGCAATATATTAGTGTATATGTATTATTATTATATTATTTGTAAAAACTGTAAAAAATTCTAATTAAATTCTGATTATTCTCTTGCAGCTCTTATTTATGCCGGATATCATACTCATATCACCAAATATTTAAATAAAATATAAAGAAAGAAGAGAAAAATAAGTGGAATAATTCGAATAATTGTAAATCCTGAATGTATTTAGTTTTTTTTTGTATAAATACTCAGAAATGATAATAAACGATAAAAGCCCAATAAGCAAATCGAGGCCAGCCGCAATTTAGTTAGAGACATATGATAACTTATAACGAATAATCTAAACACAAATGCAAATATACAAATGAAAAATAGTAAAAAAAAAATAATGCAAGGCAATAATAACTAATAGATTTCAAATAATACATAATGAGCAACTCGTGTTTATTAGCTTGAATGCAAACTAAATTTGCTTAGCTGAATATTAAAATTGACATAATATAAAAACTTAACAATAATTAGAATTAAACAATTAAAAAAAAAAGAAACAAATAAATGAATAATTAGAAATTGAAGCATCAAATTTTAAGAAAATAATTTAAATTCAATAAAACCAATTTACGCCATTGTGATTCTTAATTTTAGACATTATGCGTGAAGAGCAAACTAAATAAGGCTTTAGCTAAAAACAAATATATATTAAATTTTAACCAAACCAAAGTGTTGTAACATACAATAAATAACGCATCTAAAACCGAAGCTTTAAACAAAACCACACACTAAAAAACAAAACAAAAAAACAACAACAAATAACAAGCAGCCACAAACAGAAATCGCGCCAAAAACCAATGACCAAAACTAAATGCCGCAAAAGTTGATTGGCAAAATATCTACAAAATAACTTAAAAACATAACTGAACTGCAAAATAAAACGAAGAAACAGATAGCTGAAGTAGCAACAAACCACAAATACAAAACAACACAGAACGCAACGCCAGCCGCCCACAGCAACAACAACAACAACAGCAACAACAGCAAAAGCAACAAGCACAGGAACAGACAGCAGCTCTAACAACAACAACAACTAAGCCACAATAAAATTCTGAGTTGAATTCCATCCAATACTATAAATTGCAGCGGCAAAAATAATTGTGCAACCTCGCAGAGTATGCAGCAGAATTTTTAATGCTTCTACTAGCAACAGCAACGGCAACAGCATCAGCAGCAGCAGCAGCAGCAGCAGCAGCAGCAGCAGCAACCACAATAACAGCAAAAAAAAAAAAACGCGTCCGAAACTCTTTTGTGCTCTCTCAAATTCAATATCTCTCTCTCTTTGTCTCTCTGCTGCACATCGTCAATACTACAGTTCAAAAACACTATATATAAAAAGTAAAGCTATAGCTTAAGCCTATGCAATTATTATCGCGTTCTACGTCTGGTTTCTAATCGAGTCGCGCGTTTTGGATAAGCTGCCAGTGCAACGCCCAAGCCGCCAAGATGACCATGTGGCAGAGTGGCGGCATGGGAGGCCATGGCTCCCAGAACAATCCATGGATGAAACTGATGGGCATCGTGCACAAGGAGCGCCGCCATACGGAGAATGTGCAAAGTCAGAGCGGCTCCAACGAGAGGAACTTGAATCAGTAAGTTGACCGATTAACCTGCTCTCAAAATTCAAATTTTAGAAATACCATCTCTATTGGGATTTCGATTTATATCTATATGAATATTATGTATTGTCTGGCATATATATATATATATATATATATATATAGATGCTTCATCTGCGCATTTTATTTTTAAGTGCCCACTAAAAGTTGAATTATCATATCTGTAGTTGAGAATGCATATAAAGTTTGCAGAATAAATAATAAAAAAGAAAATTTAGCTCATTAAAATTCGAGAGGCAAGATATAAACCAAGAATGAAACAAGAATAAAATAAAACAGAAAATATAACTAAAAGCAAACAGCGAAAGAATTAACAACCGCAATGACTAAGAATGATTTGTCTCATATATCCATATGCACAGGACGAGTATAGAAAAGTCCGTTGACTTCCCAACGGGACAATAAGCCACAATTTGCAAAGCTGGCTAACGTCGTTGGAGGCAATATTTTAGAACGTGCCGCAATGCGTTTATTCTGCTATAAAATTCATCATGAAAAAGAAACGTTTTTTGGTGAAACGTCTGCGAACCCCTTAAAATAAAAATGTTCTTGATCAGCAATTTAAATGTTTTCGAATTTCGAATATAATTTCTTGAGTTTCATATGCAGTATAATTTATATATTTGTAACAACTTTCTCCGATTCTAAATGATCAATTTAGATCGATTTTCGGAAGCAATAAAAGTTCTCAAATTTCAAGTTTTACCCTTCCATTTAATGTAAAATACACATTTTATTGACGGAATAATATATTCACAGGCAGCGTTGAGGGTATCTCGTCGTCAGGCTTTTCTTTAGGCACTTCTGTCTGCCGGGGTAGCAGTTTTTTGCCGTTTTTTATTTTTAAATATATTTTTTTGTATTTTATTTGAGTGTGTGCGATGAGTGCTGGGAGTACTTGTAAAACATGCGCAAGTTGCGCAATTAAATGGCTCATAGCCATTGCACCAACAGCTGATGGCCTTTTTCGAATGTTAATGTGGAGAATCCTTCAGGCTTGAACAAGTTGCAGTGTATTGAATTCTAGTTACGCCTGGCTGCCTGCACATGCTGCACACACAAATCAAGGTGATTGTCCTGTACAGTTGCACAATAGCACAACCGCACCACTGCACAACTGCACCACTGCACCATCGCACCATCACACCATCCGAGGCCTCATGGGGCTTTTAAAATTGGCAATAAGCGCGCTGAAGCATAAATGGTTTTACACACATGCAGCTTGTTGCTGCAATCCATTTTCAACTCCATGTTGCATACGCTGCGAAGCAACCATCATGCCACGCCCCCAGTTATTAACATGCCATACCTCCATCCCTGCAACCACCCACCCAACCCCCATTAGTTAAATGTGGTGGTTACTATTCACATTACTGTAGTGGTTTCCTCATTTTTCTTATAAATGAATATAAAGAGTCGAAATTAAGGATGATCTGTTGGCCAAGAAACTTTGATTCTCGACTTGTATGAAAAATATTATTGCTTTGGGCTAAATATGATGGTGGAATACTTTTTGTGTTGGTTATCGAATGACTTATATATTCCATATCCCATAGAGATTGCAAGTTTTCCATTAGTGCAGCTATTTTATTTTTTTTATTAATAATTTAACTTATTTGACATTTATTATTGAAATGCAATTGAAAGCCTATTAAAATGAAAATCAATATTGCGTTTATATTTATTAATATTATATATGTATATAATTTCCTGAAGCACAGCAAAAGCATTCTCAGTACTGAGTTGAAACGGAATTTCGAAATTTGTTACGAGTTTGCTTTAAGTGCTTTGCGGCAATACACATGAAGTGGCTCAGTGCTTAAAACTTGGTTAGGTTCCTCCGACAATGGGAATGAATATGTATGAGTGAGAACGAGTGTGGAGGCATCCCTTGAGTTCGATTGAGTGGTTTGAGTGGATTGACTTAAATAACACAAGTCCCCACTCAATACTTTTGTCTGTTTGCAGCTTAGCTAGTTAAACGCTTAAGTCTGCAAGGCAGACTTCAGAAGGACTGAATTTGAATAACAGATGCATTTTTCTCGAGAGAGAGAGAGAGTCAAGGAAAGGAGAATGCGAATTTTGCGCACAAACGTTTAATGCACAAGTGCAAGGGAAAGAAAAAAAGAATTAAATCAAGTGAATAAGAACCTAAAACAAACGTTAATTTTGTAACATTAAAATAAGTCAAGGAATATGAATGTTAAATGCTACTTGAAACGTATCTAATCAAAATTCAAAGCAACTGCAAATACAACATAATATTTGGAATGCATTAATCATAGTGGTCATAATTTTGTGGCACAACACAAGCTGAGAAAATGCCCACAAGCAACAACAGCAAGAACAAACAACAACAATAAAAATGGGCACATTTTATGTATGAGCACGATGAAGGTCAAAAGAGGCCGACATAAAAGGGTTGCCGCCCCCCTTGCTCCATTGCCCGCCCATGCAGTTCAGTTTCATGTGGATACGGTGCGCCTGGGGAATGGTTAGGGGACCGTGGCAGCCACTTAAAACATTGGACTTGAGATCAGACCCACGACGAGTTGACACTTCAACCAATATAAATGTGCGCCTCAAAGTAGGCAATGCCATTTCAGTGTGTGTGTCTTCATTTGTTTGTTTTGGCATTGTGTTCTGTGTGTTCTGTGTTGTGTGTGTTGTGTGTGTAGTGTGCAACAGCAACAGTTGAACATTTTGAAATTTGCATAAATTTTGTTACATTCCTCACTGGCCGCGGCGTAGCATGTCATGTTGCATGTTTGTAGGTAAAGTCTGAATTTATAGAATTGTGCACGAAAATTTGCTCCATTTGCTTGGGCTCTGCCATTGCTTATGTGTCCATGGTGTGTGTTGATAGCTTCAAAGGCTGCCATGTGCATATGAATATTTTATAAATCCCTCAAAAATATAACTGTGTGCGCGTGTGTGTGTGTGAGTGCGTATGTGTATTGCCGTTATTTATGCAAAGGGTCGCCCAGTAAATGTGGCAGGCAGCAACAGCAACGGCAGCAACACCAGCAGCATTAGAGGAAGTTGACACGGTTGTAATATTTAGCGTCAACGCTGCGAAATACTTTCGACATAGAAAACACAGACACACTCACACACACACACATGCCGACACAGAAACAGCAGCAGCAACACCCAGTAAACTATTTTGCATTGCAATTGAAATGTTTGCAGCTTTTATGTCCAATCTTTAGTTGTGTGTATGTTGCAAGATGTGTTCCTTTTGAGAACAGTGTGTGGCAGAACGCACACTTTTTCGACTAGCTAACCAAACAAGCTACCAACTTTAAGCCAATTTGTGCCAGCTGCATTTGCTGTTGCCGCAGCTTTGTCAATGTTGCTGCTGTGAACACATCAGCAACACTCAGTTGGCATTTATTCCCTAGCAGACAGTTCTAACTTAAATTCACTCAGCTTTACTTGTATTTAGTAACAAAAATAGTGAGAGAATCTAGAGCCAAGATTCGCGTTCCGCCGTCACAATATGGTTCTGGTCTCGTAAGGGGGCATCTCTGCTTACAATTCCTGCCTGCATGTCCGTTCCTCTATTCCAGAAGAATCCAGTCAATTAAAAGATAATCGTCATCCGCTTTAGCTTTGTAAGAGTGTTAAGAAGTATGTTCATAAAAATTGCTAACAGCATTTTAAGCTTAATTAGGCATATATCTTTGCATAGATACTTCAGTTGTATCTATGAGAAATGCAAGTATTCAGTGTGCAACATGCGGCAACTAAGTGTTATCATTGTTTGTGGGGCAACACCTTTAATAATATGGCCCTGATTTCGACTGCACACATGTCAATGATTTATTGTATGCCAGGGAAATGGAATGGGCTAATGTCTAAGATATGGGTAGGGGTTGTTGGTCAAGAGGGCACGAGGGTAAGAGGTCATTGTGGGGCTTTCTGTAGAATAAATGATTTGTGCTGTTTTCTAAGCTGCCACATAGATTCCAGTTGCTAAGCTGTTGCTAAGTATTTCAGTTGTTTAATTGTTGGCCATTTATTAGACAACTGCTTATCCCTGTTACCCCTTACGTCTCTCTTTCAGCCATGCATATCGAAGGAGTAACACGCGAGCGTTACCTCTGTTGCAACTGGGCGGGTTAGCAAGTTGTTTGGGCCACATTTGTTGGGAACTGCAAAATCATTTCTCATTCGCCTGTTGAAATTCACAATCCTTTTATCTGCAAAGGTGAGCGGAGGAGCAGTGGACAGTGGAGTGCAGAGTCGTAACAGGGATGTTGTCCGACAGTTCCATTGAACTTCATTCAAGCGAAATTAATGAGCGCATAAGCGCCTCAATGGCCATAACACGCGTCAAGGGAGACTCGTCCACTGAAGTGGACTAAAGCGAACAAGAGCGCGGTGCATGGAAGGATGCCACAGCAGACCATGCAACAAGGGGAGGGGGGCGCGTCCTTTGTGTGCGTGTGTGTGTGTATGTGTGTGCGAGCTGGTTATTTGGCATTTTAATGGTGGTCATAAAACGCAAAGTGTCAGTGCGAAGCGATTGAAAATGTCACCAAAAGGCCACGCAAGACAATATTGTCTGCTCGACTCGAACATACACTGGAAGCAAAAAATATGAGGTATATATTTGAAATTTTATACATAACATCTGACTTGATTAGAGAAGGGATAAAACTTAAGTTTGACTGCTACAATATGTAGTTGTGCTAATTGATTAGCTTGTTTTCAATAAATATTTGTTTTTCTGGCTAGAGGACTCCCTGCAGAGGGGCTTGAACTCAAAATTTATTTACCACAATTTTTTGTTCTATATTTAAATTAATTAAGTCATATGACTCGCTCTGAAATACAACTATCTCAACTCGTGCATCAAAATGTATATCTTAATTCATCTAACGCATTTCGGTGTTTATTTCGCAATTTTTTTGTTATGCACTTTTGCAAAATTTTGAATATTTTTTAAGTACAACTGTAATAAGGGAAGGGAAAAAGTAATGACTTATATCAGACTCTATATGATAATAGTTCAAATTCATTCAAATTAAGTCACACACACATTTAATGGCTACAGGGCATAGAGAAATGGCAATTTGGTCAAGACACATTTTGGCTAACATTTCAATTGGCGCAGTCCTAAAAAAAAAACACAACAGCAATAAAAAAAAACCGACGATAAAAAAAACAAAAACAATAAAAAATAGCTAGACAAAAAAAGATTTATAAGACCAACAAAAATTGGCAGCACTCAATTAACGTATTTAAAAGTACAATGAAAGGCGGCAGCTGCCGACTGCCACATAAAACAAGCATCATTGCACCATTGTAGGCGCTGCACTTGGCCGAGTGCTGAATTTGGATGTGGGCGCTCTGGGGGCGGGGCACCACTTGCCTTCTCGGTGTGTGAGTGTTTAATTTCAGCAACGGCAATCGCTGCTGTTGCTGCTGCTTCTGCTGATGCTGTTATTGTTGCTGGGTTTTGTGCTCTTGCCGCTTTTGTGTGTGGCACGCAGCAAACGACAGCCAACAGCCAAGAGCATCATCAGCAGCAACCTGCACCATTGTCTGCAACACAATGCGGCACCATGGAGATGACGACTACGGCGCCCAGCACTTGAGATACACCCCAAAGCAAGAGGATGCTTAGAGTGCAGTCAGCGCACAAAAAACACACACACACACACACACACATAAAAACCCACACAGACAATCCCAAAATGCAAATGATAACTAAAATCACACACAAGAGAATGAAAACGAAGTGCAGAGCAGCAACAATCGAGTTGGGAATGTCGAAAGTCAAGCGACATGAAGCCAGTGAGAAGCACTCGGATGTATCCTGCTCATACTGATCCTTATCCCTAGTCAATTCATGCATTTAGCAAGTAAGCCACTTTGCTTGGCTATTCCACACCGAACCATTGAAAAACGTAGCCTATGTATGAAAAAACAATTGTCTTTCTTATTTTCCAATCGATATTTGTGACATTGTTACTCCGGTTCATTCCGTCCAGTAAATCTAGCTGTCTCAATAAGGAAACATCGAAAGAAAAAATTTAAAAAATACGATAAGCGAGCTTAGACAGACCGCTATGTCTAGATTCCCTGGCTGTCAATGTATATTAAGACTATGTATAAACTGGATGGATTCCCAGCTTAACCCATCAGCACAGTTATCCAAATTTAGTTCCAGACAGCCGCTTTAGCCTTGAAAAATCAGTTATTACCATTTAAGTGATTCTCATATATATATATATTACACTTTTATATGTCAAAACAGCTCTTTCGATTTGCTCAACAATATCGCAATGATGGCTTTTCGATGAATTATTTCTCCATCCATCATTTGCTTTTGGCGTATTTATTTATGATTGCCTGAATCTGAGTGTTTTTTTTTTTACACCGACACAATTCGCTTGCTCAAATTTGATATCCTGATGACCGGTCACTTAGCGCATTATAATAAGGAATAATTGGATGCATCCATGGTTTGGCATATTACGCCGGGATTATTGTTGTTGTTGGACAGTTGTTGTTGCCCATTTGTCTGTCGGCTCTGTTTTTGTGCATTTCATTGTGTTGGCAATTGTTGTTTGCATTGCCATTTATATCCTTTAATGCTGTATTGGGCATGACGAGCGAATCCATAAAATGGTATTGGTTTTCATGGCTCACTAATAGATATCGATCCACATATTAAAAACATCTCCAATTACATTTCGCATTTTGATACAAATAGTAAACTTTCCCCCGTCGACACGTTAAATATCGACACTTGAACCCAATAACGAAAGTACAAAGTTTTGGTCAACTGTTTTTGATAACCTAACCCCAGAAGGGGATGGTGCGGATGGCGGTGGGGCGGTGATGTGGTGACGTGCGGGTGTCGATACAAAATTGGTCAGCTGCCAGCACCACTAAAGCATGAAAATGGTCAGCTTAAGTGAAAGGCAAGTGAAAGCAACTGCCAAATGACCATAAGCGCTAAGCAGCTGTTTTCAAAACACACTCGCATCACTCTATGTGCAAATACAAATACACACACACACACATATATATATATATATATATACACACACACTCTTCTCGAGGCTTCTGGCAATTTGGCAATGGCGTATTATCCTTACAAATGGCTGTCGGACAGCAGCTGTGCCTGTCCAAAACAAGATGAAGCGATTAGAAAAAAAAAGAAAAAAAAATATATATATATATATATGAAAAATGATGTAAAGCGAATGTGAACGATGGGCAAAGGAATTGGAAAGAGATTTGGTAATGGACAGATTGGAGCAAGGGGTACTTTGGAGACATTTTTGGACATTCGGCGGTAAGTCCACCTGTTTCTGTTGACATTTTTCAAATTTTCGATATATATTTGATATATTTAAAAGTGCATAAATCAATCTAAGGACAGCCCGCACACAGAGTCGACCGATCGCCTCTGCAAATACTTATTTAATTGAGCCAAATAGGTGACAGATGGCTCTTAATTAGCCAGTGGTTGGTGAGTGAACGGTAATTGATATAAAGCACCATTCACTGACTAACACAAAAAGGATAGTTTGAATTTATCAATCCATAATTACATTCAAAATTGCATTAGCTGTGCGTCCAAGAATAAATACTAGTCTACTACTAAAATTATAAATATGTATACACATCTTCAGGTTAAACATATTGACCACTTGAGTACAGGATAGAGATAAGTAGAAGATCCCCTGCGAAGAGTATAAGTGAAAATTGTTAGCAGGAGAAGAATAGATTTTGAATAATTACCGGCCACTTAAGAGGTAATCAGAACAGAGAAATGCTCAATAAATATCTAGTTCAAAAGAAGGTGTCAAGGCAAGGAACAGAATTCCGAAAGCGGACATTTGACAATTTGTGCAAGAATCAGACTTGACGGAAGAACTATAGGCGCAACAGATTTAACTAGGTCACAGAGCAATATGCTCCCAAATAATAATAAGACTATCTTAATAATTGAACTTGAGTCAACCGAAAATCATCGAAAAATGCAAGTCTGTTTAAATTATACGAATTTGTAAATTTTGTGGATTTAAGCAGTCCTGAAAGTGTTTGCTATTTGAAGGTTCAATTCGATGATCTTTTTATCAAATCAGCCAGCCAGCCAGCCAGTTTGTCGACACTGATTACACCAAATTCTAAAGAAAATTCCGGAAAAAACACGTTGCAGGATGCTATTTGAGCGGGAGTTGCCCACTTCAATAGGCAACGAAAAATGCAAATTGTGAAACATGCAACACACATGCACACTCGCACACACACACACACACACACGCACACACAGAGAGAAAGAATCAAGAGGCTTTCCCGAGGCAACTGGAAAACGGAATTGAAATGTGCCCGGCCAGGATGCAAAGTCAAGCACAGAGCAATCAATGTTGCCAGGTTGACATGTGGCACAGTGGTTGCTGTGCGGTGTGTGGAATGTTATGGTGTGGGTTGTGCTGGATGGCTGGATGGATGGATGGAAGCCAGCTAGCCAGTTAGTTTAAGTTCCCTGTGGCATCTGTCAAACAACAGAATTCACTCGACGCTCAACAGAGAGCGCACACATTAACAAGCCGTCAATCAGTCAGTCAGTCACTCAGCCAATAAGTCAATCATTTTGCCAATTTGTCTGTTGACAATGTAGCAGCTATACAGTTTTGTCGGCCATGTTGGCAAAGCTGCTTTTTGATTCCGTTGCCGTTTCAAATCGCAGTTGCAATTCCGCAACTTTGTCTCTGCCACACTACAAAAAACCAAAAATCTTCCTAAAGTGTGGAAAATCCACATATTTTTGGAGCCAAGCAAGAGAATAAATATTTTAAACGGAAAGAATTTTAGTTTAGAATTTTAGAAAAATTATAATGAGAAATTTGCATTTAACTTTTATATATATTTTGTTGCAAATTGACTTAGTTTGCAAAACCATTTTTCAAGTTGAGGAAACTGACTAATATATATTTAAACCTCATATATAATAAAATGATTCATCCAATAAAATTATCCCATTAGCATGTGCAGTTATTTTTGTTTCCTGTGTTTATTATTGGTACCAATTATTGGCTGTGTGGCAATTGTGTCTACGGGTTTGTTTGCCATAATGCATAATGCAATAACTGTGATATTCGTCAACTTTGGTCTGTTGGTTGTCGCACTTCACATCTAATAGACGACGCAGTTCGATATTTTGAACTTTACATATATAATTAGACAGTGCAATATAAACAAGAAATGCCATCAAAAAAACTATTATAATAATTGAGCACCTTTAAGAAAATTGCAAGTGTTTGATTCATATAAAAAAAAGGAGAACAAATTTAGTTTATTTGTGAAACATTTGTCTTAAATAGTATCGCCGGCCAAACGATGCTCATTGTAGCGTATTGGATATGTAAGTGCATTGCCCTTGTCCCAAGAGTACAGCTCCTGCATGCAATTAGTGGGGAAACAATCAGATTGAATGGGCGAAAGGCCGAGTACTGTTAATACATACCACAGTTAAGGGATTGTAGCCCACTGTAGTTGTGTGGCTGAAGGGATTTGAGAATGGCAAATTTGCATTGAGCAGCTTGCCCTTGTACAGATCGACCACATAGCGGATTTGGGTATTCCTCTCCGTGCCCGAATCGATGGCATACAAATTGCCGCAGACGATGAACATTTCGCCAAACTGCTTATGATCCAGTGTTATGTTGAAATTGTACTGCATTCTGAGAGTCTCAGCATCCAGCTGAAATATACAATATACAAAATACAAAATGCAATATACAAAATACAATATACAATATACAATATACAATATACAATATACAATATACAATATACAATATACAATATACAATATACAATATACAATATACAATATACAATATACAATATACAATATACAATATACAATATACAATATACAATATACAATATACAATATACAATATACAATATACAATATACAATATACAATATACAATATACAATATACAATATACAATATACAATATACAATATACAATATACAATATACAATATACAATATACAATATACAATATACAATATACAATATACAATATACAATATACAATATACAATATACAATATACAATATACAATATACAATATACAATATACAATATACAATATACAATATACAATATACAATATACAATATACAATATACAATATACAATATACAA
This sequence comes from Drosophila demipolita, assembly GCA_035042405.1. Classification (NCBI taxonomy): domain Eukaryota; kingdom Metazoa; phylum Arthropoda; class Insecta; order Diptera; family Drosophilidae; genus Drosophila; species Drosophila demipolita. The sequence goes on from JAWNLI010000488.1 coordinate 1,417,208, forward strand.
TATACAATATACAATATACAATATACAATATACAATATACAATATACAATATACAATATACAATATACAATATACAATATACAATATACAATATACAATATACAATATACAATATACAATATACAATATACAATATACAATATACAATATACAATATACAATATACAAAATACAATATACAATATACAATATACAATATGCAATATACAATATACAATATACAATATACAATATACAATATACAATATACAATATACAATATACAATATACAATATACAATATACAATAATATTTACCTTAGCTACCAGTGTGTTGTTGGAGTCGTGTGTGCTATAAATAACCCAGAGACCAACCTCATCCACATTGAAGTCCATAAAGTTGTAATCCGTGGTGTAGAGTCGATTCCCAGCAGAAACTCCGGCGTATGGCAATTGTATGCCTGCAGGGCAAAGCTCTTATTTGCAATAATGTTTACCGTGAATTATATTTCAGTACTTACTAATTTTTTTGGAGGTCGTCAAATCCAGCTTTACAACCATGTCGGAGTTCATCTGATGATAGTAGAATGACCCATTAAACACCACGTGCGCATTGCCCTAGTAATAAAATAAGGAAAAGTCTTCCAGTTTTCTTCTTTACGGTTGAGGTGTCAATGGCATACCTGAAATCCCTCGGATATTTCGTACTTGTGCCTGGGCACACTGTTCTGGCGATATTGAATGCGTGTGGAGAACTCGAATAGATTAAACGCATCGTTCTCGTTGGTCACAAATGTCTTCTCCCGATCCACATCCTTGGGGGCGGCGTCGCGCATCCAAGAGCCAAATTTCTCATTGACCAGCTTGTTGAACACTGGTTTACCCACTGCATACAAGTAGCATGCTGGCAATGGAGATACCCATTTTGACATATATTATTATTTGATTGAGGATTGGGAACTCACTTTTAACCCGCTTAGGCAGGCCAGGATAGCTGCGATTGCCCGTGGGTTGAATTTCAAAGTTATTGAGTATGGAATCCTTGCATTGATATAGGCTGTGAGACCAATATTCGATTCAGTATGGAATTAACTTATCGATGATGTACAACTTTACCTGGGATCCGGACACTGATCACAAACGGCACATTCGCTTTCAGGAGGTCGCTGTCCATAGATCTTGACATTGTTACCCACATAGGGTGTTTCACTATTCGGATCCTGCGCTGCAATATCATTCAAGTTTATTGACACTTTGCTAGTTTGTCCATTTTTTCGTCTTGGGATCTAACTCACGTGCTATCTCAAAATTAACCATTGTTGCATTCAGCTCATTACGTGCCACACAGTGATAGTAGCCGAAGTCATCCTTGCGCAGATTGCTAATGGTCAGTCGCATGGAGGTCTTAAAGCTATATATGGGAACAAGCCGCAATTTATGCCAATATCTGAGAAGGATTCGGTTTTGTTTACATACCCATCTGGATGGGACTCAATTCGATATTTATCACTTGGTTCGAGTATTTTGCCATCATAGGCCCGCTCCCAGTAGCGTATGGCCTCCGGGAAAGCTTCCACCTGGCACTCCAAGGTGGCACTATTCTGGTACTCCGCGTAGATCATTTGCCTGTACACCGATATCATTGGAGCAACTGCAAAAAAAGATTCACTGTACTGTACCAACAATCAAAGGGCGCTGCTCTGCAGGAACAAGTGGTTAGGAACTCCTTGGAAAAGTTCCCAAACGCTGTACTCACAGTGAACCTCCACGAGATAGGTGGCGTTGGTTACGGGCGCGATGCCATTGTTGGCATGACAAGTATAGGCGGCCATTTGATGACGCGTTATGTTCGTGAACCTAATAAACTGGCCGTTAATGGAGCTGACTGTATTTAGTGAATGGGGCGAGGAGGGGGAAGGAGTAGAAAAGATTAAAGTCTTGCTCCTGCTGGCCTTCACTGCAAGCTACTCACGCTCGACGCCATTTACATTAATGGTGCGTCCGTCATCCCGTCGCCATTCCACCTGCGGCTGTGGATTGCCCGTGGCCGAACAGCTCATGTTGAGCGTTTTACCCTCCTCGACAATGACGCTGCGTCGGACATTGGGCGAGCTCACATCTGCAGGAAGAAACACGTAGTCATCTCAATCCCATTTGAATGCCCAACTAACCTGTTATTGAAGGCGGTATTAGTAAATCATTGGTGGCGCTGCCATTGGGGAACTGCATTTTCCACGTATTGATGCCGGGCACACCCGGTGTACCATTGGTGCCTGACTTGCCTTGTCGTCCACGTGGACCAGCTATGCCTGCAATTGAGATTGACATTAGACGGTTTGCTGTGCTCTATATTCACACAATGCTTACCCTTCAGGCCTCTTTCGCCCGCCGGTCCTTGCGCACCCTTGGGACCCGTTATAGACGTACCGTGCATACCATCCTTGCCGTCGCGCCCGGCAAACCCAATTTTGCCATCGGCACCCGCTCGTCCGGGCACACCATCCAGGCCCGGCTCACCGGGCACACCATCTCGCCCATCGAGGCCCGACCGACCTACGCTACCTGGATCACCTTTGGGTCCGCGGGGACCCGCAAAACCAATACCATTTACGCCGGGTGCGCCCGGCAAGCCAACATCGCCACGATTGCCTTTGGGGCCGGGTATGCCCGGTAGGCCAGGATTACCGGGTGGTCCTTTTGGGCCGATCTCTCCCATTGGCCCAGACGGCGCTGGCGGGCAGTAATCCTGTGTGCCCTTGCAAAAGCCAGTGATTATCTTCTCCGGCACACGGCAATAGGTGTTCAAATAGATCCACTCATCGCCACCCGGTGCGGCACCCTTCATTCCCGTGCGCTTGCGTATCTCCGTGTCCTGCTCATCCAGTGCTTTGCGATGATTCGGATTGAAAAATTCAATCAGTGGATCTGCTGCAATTAGGAATAATCAAATATCTCAAAGTTCGGAGCAAGTTGCTGATCTAGTTCAGACTCTGCTTCACTTGCCGTGCATGGAGGCGGGCGAGGATGGGGCGATGTCCCTGCGAATGCGCTTCTCACTTGGCAAAGCATTCACAAAATTGCCGTTCAACTTGCGCTCGTCCCGGATAACTGTACTGCCAAAATTGCGCGGTTGCGCTTCGGTAGAGCTGTAAATTGAACGCATCGGGAATATGAATGATAGTATAATCACTACTGGAATGAAACCCACCTTGCTTCTAAGGGATAATCCCTTTCCATGATCTGTATAACCATTGCACGCAGCATATGTTCCGATCGCATCAGTTCACCCTGGAACTGGTTCCGGAAGGCATGTTGCCCAATCATAGCAGGCGGGAGCTTCTCCTGCCCGCTGCCCCCCTGCGTATACGTATAGAAGAGTATGGACAGGGTTGCCAACATCAGAGTGAGGGCGCCCAAATATAGATAGACTAGCATAAGGGAGGCGCGCACTTGGCTGGCATCCTCCAGTTTGTTGATGCATTTGCTGGCAGCTTGCGGGCTCTTTTCGCCCGCAGTTGTTGCGACTGTTACTTGAGTGTTTTCATTTGTATTTGGATTTGTCTTCTTGTCTTCCATGGGCATGTTGGCCACCAACTGTGTGCTTGAATCCGTCATCTCATTGCTGAGTGTTCTGTGTGTATCTGTTGCTGTTTCGGCCTTGCGACGATTCTTGGAATTGCGAACACTCTGATTAACGGCCAGCAACATCGTGGCATGCACCTGTTCGATCGGTTCAATTAAAGCAGACTCCCTCTTGATTTATGGCACACAGTTGCAGCTACCCCAACAGAATCCAAAAACAAAAAGAACAACAAAAGCAAATCAAATAGGAAAGCAAACTTATTTTTAGATCTATATATTTATACACAAATTGTGTATACACTGTTGAACACACACACACACACACATATTGGGAACTATTAAGTATTTGATAAATCATTTTTTAATAAAATCAGTATTTTGCAGACACCAAGCAAACTAAGCATCCAAAGCAACCAGCAGACGCAGACCCACAGCAAACACAAAAGTTGTGAGGGGCAAATAACTAAAGTCAATAGTTTGTCGTGCAGCGGGAGGGGTCGCGGGGCCTGCTTGGGAGTTGTTGATGGAGTGCAAAGTGCAAAAGACGAAAGACACGAGACTTACCTTTTTATGTTCAGTGTCAAAACTACAGTTATGGTACAGTGGTACATATGCGTATACAAAAGACGGTTGCGATGCGATTCGATGCGTAGAGTTTAGCAATCTTTTTCACACCTTCTGGCCACACTGTGTGCGTGTGTAAACGAGAATATTAGAGAGAGAAAGAGAGAGGCAAACCGAACGCGTTGGCGTCTAATTCCCGACTAAACTTTTCTGTACGACAATTTCTCCAATGCGGCGCGTAGTTTGCCGGCTGATGTGTGCCTTTCTCTGTGTGTGCGTGTGTGTTTGCTTTTGGTATTGTAATAGAGCAAGGCAAGCATATATGAAACTTCAAAGAGAGACGGCAAGTGCAAAAGAGAAATAGAGAAGAGAACGAGAGAGGCGAAGTAAAGAGGAGAACAGGCCGCAAGAGAATTGGCAAGCAGCTAAGAATCGAGTGCAGATTCAGATTCAAAGTCAGAAAAACAAAAAATATTTCAAATAAATATTTACAAATTTCTCTTTATTCATTTAGTTAGAACATCGCATAATAATCAAAGCAATTTGAGCGAGTTGTAGCTTTTATTTACTATTCGCTCTTCCAGGCAAACGCATGCGTCCTTGTCTGCTCCTCGATGTTGTGCTGCTACGGGTGGTGCTTTGTGGGGGAATGCGAGGTGAACGCGAGGTGAATGCGTGGTGAATTCGAGGTGAAAGCGAGGTGAATGCTATTCATAATAGAAAACAATAAACATGTCAACATGTCCGCCTCCACTTTTGAGCAGATGAGATGAGCAAATGTTCTCTTGATCAATAAAGGCAATAATAATAATAATCGTCAACAGGTCAATAGGTCAAACAAAATATATTTTGACTGATTTCCAAAGAAACAAATGTTGGCTCTTTACTTTTGTGCAGTTGGCACAAACAATGGTAAAAATAAACCAGCTATTCAAATTTGACCAACTTGACTACCTTTTCGCTTTTCTACTGATTCTGCTTTTCAACTTGAGAATTAAGTGAGCATTCCAACTTACATAGTTCTTCTACATTCACAATTGCTTGAAGTGGTGGAAAAACGCCATCCAGAACTGAATAAGCATTTTGACTTAAGTCTTGAAAGCATCCCAGTTTATCCAGCAGAAGAGGCAAAAACGAAAAGATATAGAAGAAGACTATAATCAGCAGTTGGCGTTTGTTTTCATTGCAATTTATATCAAAAAATAAATTCAACTTAACCTTTAGAGCACCTTTAGAAAATTATCAAGTGCTGGCACAACTCGACTCAACAATCCAACCATCCAACCACCCAAAGACAAAGTAAGTGGTTTGCAATTCATTTGTGTTCGTTCGGCCAAATCGGTTTGTGAATTCAATTTCCATTAGCCAAGGCACGGCCAAAGCCAATGAGTTGCCACAAGCTCGTTAACAGCAATAGCAAAAGCAACAGCAACAGCAACAGCAACAAAAACATCAACTACAATAATCACTTCAATTTATTTGAAGTTTTTTTTTTAGTTACTTCAAGCATGAGGAGAAGTTTTTAGTCATCTTTAAGTAGAGTGGCAAAAGTGTCAGAGCTCATCAGTTGACATGCTGCCAAGTCGCAGCTCAAAGGTCAGCTCGGAGCAAAAGGTAAATACGAACAACAGCAACAACAACAACAACAACAATTTGCCATTTGCTCAGAAGCAATTTGGCTTTTGTGTTCACGATACACGGCCAATAAGCCGATTATGCTAATGGCGAGCAACAAGCCACGGCCAGATTAGCAACAGCTGCAGTTACTCTAGCAACAGCAACAGCAACAATGCCACAGCAACAGCAACAATGCCATGGCAACAGCAACAATGCAATGGCAGCAGAGGACTCTCGCTTCTGTACATCAAAGACAGATGTTAAATCAAAAATATATATTTGAATGCTTAAGGAGTTATAGTCGTTCTTCGAAACTTAGAAAACATGTGTCGGACAAAAAAAGAAAATGAGCTAATTGACTTAAGTACATCCAGTTAATCTCGATATTATTCTGACTGACTGACTCTGTCTCTCTGACTCTGTATTTGTTCAAAAACAAACTATGTCTTTGCCAGCGGGACAATGTGGCGTATGAGCAATGACAGTGCATTGGACATTAATCAAACCGTTTTACGACTGTGCCAGGCTCACTTTTAACTTGGCTTTTATGATGCCAGCAGCAGCCGCCGCCGCAGCAGCAGCAACAATGAAAACATTAACAACTATTCAGATGTTGGCAGCTGGGAAAAACTAAAAATTTAACTGAAAATGCCAGAGACATTGCCGAGAAGCCAATGTGAGAACTTCTGTTTTCACAAAGTTTGCAATTCATTTTATTTTTTATTACAATGTTATTTAAAATATGTTTTATGTTCACCTCTTCAGTTTTGATGCATTTTTCACATATTTGGCAATGACCAGAAGAACTTCTCTCAACTTCTTTCGAAAATTTTAGTCTAATCTAAACCATTAATTATAACATCAAGCAATTTTTGTACTTTAGGATTTTCTATAATATATTCAATAACCATCAAATGTTCAGACTTTTTGCGCAAACTATTTGTTAATAACTTTTACCAAAGTTCTTACATAATAATCGTGAAGTATTCAAGGGAAAAACAATATATTCTTCACTCCGCATTCAATTTTTAGCTGTTTTTAGGGGAAAGCGTTCAGTTTACTTTAAATTTCATATTTGATTGTCTCAATTGTGGGCTGTGGGCAGGGCGTGGCAGGGCGTCATTCACAAGTCTACTTCCTTCCCAGGTGAAGAAGCGTCTATGTAAATTTAAGCATAGCTCCGTTTTTTAATGTTTGCTTTATTTTGGCTGTTTGGGTATTTTTTGTTTTATTTTTATTTTTTTTTGTGCTCGTTTAGCTCGTTTAAATTTGCCTTGCATATTTATGAGGGCGCCGCAGACGTCGATGTCGATGTCGATGTCGGCGTCGAGTAGGTCAGCGCCTGCTGCGAAGTCCTTTGATGGATGAAGAGTTTCGGCAGCAGACAATAATTTATAAAAACGAAAAATACAGCATTTCTGTTACGTGGGTGAGTTGAGAGGGGGAGGGAGTTGGAGTGAGTAGCGGCTGTTAGATTCGCTAAGTAAGAGTGTGGCACGTAGCAGCATCCTGAGCCGGCAGTGCAGCATTTTTATTGCTAAAAATATGCTGAGCCGGAGACACCCACAAAAAGCTCGAAAACGCTTCAAAAGTGTGCTCGAAGGATGGGCGGCGGATATGGAGGCGTGGCGTGGCACACGCACACGCACAAACACACATACACGCACACACAGCGAACATGAATTGCCGCAGAAGCCGAGAGCAGCACGAACACGTGCTTTCTGCCCGCTGAGCAACAAATGCCGACGACGGCCAAGCAGCGCAGTCTACGCCAACGTTAGCGTCGGCAGCGACGCCAGACCGCAGCGCTCATTTGAACGAAACTTGTTGAAATTTCGAATGAATAATGAAGTAAAACAAAGTGCACTGGAAGTTCGAAAAGTATATGTGAAAGCTATTAGGCCATTGGGGCTTTAGTAAGTGCAGCTTTCAGTGAAAATTTACCCGCTAGAGGGCGCCTTGAGTTGGTGTGACGTCATTGATAAGTGCTCGACCTTAGCCAAGCACATTGACGTCACCGAAAGCTCAACTGCTGATCGACAGCTTTCACACAATTTAAAAAGCACAGCAAACATTGAGAAAAGCTGCTGACGTCAGTGCCGTCATATCCCTTGAACTTTTGCATAGGCCAAGCTTAACTTAATTGCCTAACTTGAGGTCACGCGGTTTCGCCATGACGTCTCCGTTCAACTCAACTCAACTTAACTCAACTCATGACATTGCAGCTTGCGCACAGAACACTGAATGCCACCACATTTAACTAATGCATTTCCCAACATTTTCTTCTCTTTGCAGGTGAGTCTTGAGCCAACAACAAATTCTCGTATATCTAATGTTCATTTAATCTATGCGAGAGCAAGCGCAAAGAGACAGCAATGAGCAAGCGGCTCGTGTCTAGACTAAAGGTTGTGAAACTTGGTAACACCTATTTTAAATGCTGTTTGCGAATACCCTTTAAAATATATCAAAATATATCAAAATATCTAAAATAAATCGGAAAGTTTATTATAGCTTTTTTAAAGGTTTCTCTTGTGCATCGCAAAATTGTGGTTACTGAACAAGATGATTGAATATTGTATTTATATATTGCATTTTTATACCCGTTCAAAATTATATATTGGTTTTATGCAAATGTAAGAAGGAAGCATCTACGATCCCATGAAGTATATATATTCTTGATCATGATCAACAGCCCAGTCAATATAGCCATGTCTGTCTGTCGGTATGTATACTCACATCTTAGCGACTATAGAGACTTCAAACTTGGAAGATCAAGTTTGGAAGATCCGTTTCTCAAAAATGATACATATCGATTTCCGATAGTAATAAAAGCCATGAATTTAAGAAACAACCATGTTATAATCGAAAATGCATTATTATATCGATCGTATTTCTTCGGACTTCTGAATAAAAAATAAGAAATAATAATCTTCATCATGTATTCCTTTGATAAAAAAAAAAATATAATATGTGCTAACCATGTTGTCCATTGTAATGTTTTTTTTTCATTAATTAGATTGTTATTGTTATTAACATTTATGGTTTCTTGCTTATCAAAATAAATTTCTGCATAATTCGATATCACCATTACATACGCAAGTAATATAAAAAAAAAAATATATATATAAAATATGAATTCTAATTTTAACGTCAAGTTTTGTTTGAAGTATTGAAGGAGACAAAAATCAAATATACAAATATGCTTAACTAAGGTATGTTGATATACAATCCTATTTCTATATATCTATGGTGTGGTGCTCTGAAATGTTTCTAGCATGTTGCCAAGTCAATTTTCTGATATACAACAACAACAATCGATTGTTTCCATGGCATGTTGCCCTTGCGATTTGGCCGAAACATGCTATGCTAAATGGCAATTTGCATTGACGCATTGGCTGGACTTGTTGCTGTGACAATTTACAAAAGCAGCATGGCACATGCAACATGCAACATTGGGAAGAACATGCTGCGACAAGCACGTCCCATCGCTTGTGCCTCATTTTCATTTTGGTTTGCCTGCTTTCTGCATATTGCTTACAATGGAACAGGCAGTAACAATTGAGGGTTATTATCCCAGTGCTGACGTCATAGACGTTGCAGTGCTGATGACAAAACTGATAGAAATAGGCAAAGAAAACAATACAAAAATATTCAAAGGGATAAGCAAAAAAAAAAAAAACGAGTCGCTGCACCTGCTGCATGCATCATCCATCAAATGCGCAGATTCAAATCGATCAATCAATTGCTCAACTTGTCGAACAAACAAATCCAAATAAACAAATAAACAAATAAACAAATGTCAAATGCCAAATGCCAAATGCCAAATGACTCAATTAAATGCGCCTCACACCAACAATTTGTACAAACAATGTTATTGCGAGTGGTGCCTTCATACCAAAGCCTCGACCTACCCACCCCCCCCCCCCCCCAATACCCAAAAGGCGCATCCACCCATCCACCAGCAAGTGCGTAATAAAGATGCGCTGCCAATGATCCATTGACGCCCGCCTCGCTCAGCCATCAGCAACTCGCTGCTTCTTACTCGATTCCCATGTGCGCGATATGTGCGAAACGCAAGAGTCAGACACCCGAGCCCCCATGTCCGCCCCAACCCCTCCCCCATCTCTACAAGCAAAAAAAAACAAACAGTTGCAATGCAAATATTAGATGCCCTTTAATGAATTGTGAATGCAAATTGAAATATTTTTTATTTAGTAAATGGAATTAAGCAAAAATTTTGAATACAAAAAAGTTCAATTATGAATATGTGCCTCACATTTCTCTCTGTGTAAAACACACTGTTCGTTGTAAAGTAAAATTACGCTCGGCGAGGGTATTCAATAAATAAGAATAAATAAAACAAAAACATAAAAAATAGAAAAAAAAATTGTTGTTGATTTAAAATCACTTTTCCAACAGCAATCAATCGGCAAATGCTTGAAAATGAAAATGCATTAAAATTATTCTTGGCATTTAACGGATACCGAAATACCGATACAGCCACCTGCCCCATCCACCTGCTTCCACCGGCACTGTCCCACCCCCTTGTTGAGGCACCACTCGTTTAGATTTTGGCTAGGCTTTTCAAACAAATAAAGAGGCACATTAAAAACGATATTGTCGACAATTGACGAAAACAAGGCAGCAGCAGCAGCAGCAGCAGCATCTCGGCATCGATAGATATATATACCCACACACATATATATATACTACATATACTATAGATACTATATATGTACTAGCTACATATTTGTCTGAGTATCTCAGCATCAGCCTCAACGGGCCGTTGGCCGCTTTACGCTTTACGCAATTCCCTCGCAGCTCTCAGATGGAAACGAAAGAAAATCGAGTGAAGGTCGTTTTTTTTTTGGCTTATTGTTGTTATTGTTGTTTTTGAGAAAGCTATAAAACGTATTAATTGCTAAGTATTGGATGCTGAAAGATTTAGCTGGAACAATCCACTTCTCAATATTTGCATATGTACATTTTCGTACATACATCACACACAGATGTACGTTTATCAAAGTATTTCTATATTTTTCTTTCCAACGTCATCTTTAACCTCATTATGAATATTATGTGTTCTCTTCTTCTTCTCTTCTTCTTCTTCTGCTTACAATCGAAAATAAATAGAGCAGAAAATGCATTTTTTTTTTCTGCATTTGCACATTGCATCATTTGTTCCACGAGTTGCACGTTTCCCTGATCGTGTTCACGTTCTCCTTATCGTAGTCATCATCGTCATCGTCATCGTCATCGTCATCGTTATCGCTATCGCTATCTCTATCGTCAGCGTCAGCAAATTTCGCAGAATAACTGTAAAAATAGCAGTAATTGCTTTTAGGTGATGTTCCAATAAACTTTACTCTGTTCAACCATGAAACAACACAATTTTGTGAAATCGGATTCCCATATCGGACATATAATATACACATCTGCTAATAAAATTATCATTTTTGCAATTCTAATAATATTTAGATATGGATGCTTATCGGAAATGGATCATTTAATAGAGTTGTGAAATTATGCATTTTTTGCTTTCACAAAGCAACGTCCGCAATTGTTATGAAGGAAACTTCAAATTCATTGAAAAATATAATTATGTCGATTATTGACATCAAGTTTCTCAAGGTCGTGGTCTTCGCCTCACCCTTCCCCCCCCCTTAATTCCACTCATTGCAGTTGCATTGGAATTTCAGACAGGTGGACAAGGCTGGGCGTGTTTTTTATTTGTGCTCTTAAATTTGGGTTATGCGTGTCGACTGTTTGCGATTTGTTAAGTCTGATTGTTCCAACATAATTCTAGCTTCTTTCGATAATTTAAGTTTAGACATCAACACTAAAGAAAATATAAAAGAGATCCTTATGAAAAATGAACAGTTGCTTTCACTGTTAAATAACAAATGTATCAAAAATCAAATGCTTAATTTATTTTTTTTTATAATCTGAACTTATTTGCTTATAAAATTCTAAATTTTTTTTTTTTGTTTATTTATTCTGAGGCATTTAGAAATATTCTCGTCTGCCATAGGATCGATCAATCAATAAGTGAAATCTTCTATTCATTTTCGCGATATGCCGACAGAACCCACTAATTAAGATTAAGATTTAAATAGTTTCTATGTGGAATATCGATTGGTTTGGAATGGATGGAAATGTTACTTTCAAGCATTAGACTTGGATGAGTAATCGAGTTTGGGCTGGCAGCTGTTATCGCCACTTCACATAATACCTGTTAAGTGCTTAAGTCTTCAGTTGTGCTGATCATCAAAACGTTCATCGCATAAACGTGCTGCGAAGCGATTTTGGCTGCTTTCTTGGGCCGATGGCCGATGGCCGCTGACGTTTGCGCTGCGGCTGCTGCAAAAGCAATTTGCGTGAGAAAAGCACTTTGTACGCAGGCACACACACACACACACAGTGGCACACCCACACAAAGCAGAGCGAGATGCGCTGGATTCGTCGCTACTATTTGTTGCCTTAGTCGTCGCACCCATGCCCATTTCATTTCTTGGCCAGCTCCGAACCCGTCCGCAGCTTTAGTCGTCGCCGTCGCAGTCGCTCCCTCAGCAGTCGTCGTCGTCGCTGGCGGCGCTGCCCCTGGCGATCTTCAGTAACGCGCACGCCGGTGAACGCTTCGCACTTGCCCCACAATCGCTGCAGTCAGTCGGCGTCAGTCGGTATTTTTTTTTTTCTTTTTTTTTGTCCAGTGTGCGTTTCCCAATCATTTTGTCGTAGTCCCTTTTTTTGTGTTTGTGTTTTATTTTTTGTGCTGTGCCACATTGGCATAATTGTTCAAAAAGTAAGGAATTAACAAGGAGAAGCAAAGAGAATTCGGGCTAAACGGTGCGTGCAGTGTTCTTAAATACCAAACAGAGGCGACAATAAAGCCCAACAGCAAATTATGTGAAAAGTGTCGCCAATGACGTGGCACTCACTCCCCATCCAAATCCACAAACCGCCACACCTCCTCCTCCGCCACCACCTCAACCGTCACAGCTTTGATGCTGTGTAGAATTTAGTTTGTTGTTGATGTTATTGTTGTTGCTGTTGTTGTTGCTGTTGCTGTTGCTGTTGTTGTTGTTGTCTCTGTTGAATATGTGAAAAATGTGTGCGACAAATGTTGCCGCCTCCAACCCGCAGTGGCCAACGTGAGCAAAAAAGAAAAACAAACAAAATATGAAAGACAAAAAAAGAGAGAAGAAAGAAAATTATTTCGTTTCGTTTCATTTCTTTTGTCATTTGAATTTGAATATAAATAAATATATATATCTAGAGACGTCTGTCTATACGTCTGCTCCATAAATATACTTAACACAGCGCACGCCCTCCCTCAAAACTAAAAAAATAAAATAAAATAAAAAAAAAAAAATTTGAAAAGAAGCAGAAGAAGAAGAAGCAGAAGTAGACTCAACAACCGCAACAGCAATAACAATATTACGTATACGTAACATATTAAATATATATTTATATGTACAGCTCAGCCTATGCGTGTGTGTGTGTGTATTTGTTAGTCGTAAATAGTTTTTTAGTTAGTTTTTTTTTTATATCTGTATATATGCATGTACGTATGTCTGTATATATATATATGTGTGTAAACTCGCCAGTCAAGTCAAGTAAATAACTATTTAATAGTCAGGATCATCTTGTAATTATAATTAGATTGCCATCAAGAGTTAACCAAGTGGAGAACGAAGAGTTTTTTGGAGTAAGTTAATGGATCGCCTGCATGGCCCACATCACGACGACGCACGGCAGCTTAAGCCAAGCGCCAAGGTAAGCGTCAAGCACATCTGCCACGCCTCTTTCAGCCTCTAGCAGCCCAGTTGCAAGTTTTGGTCTGCTTTTGCTGCTGCTGATGCTTATTCTTCTTCTTATTCCTAATCTTCTTCTTCAGCTGCTGCTATTATTTTTATTATTTTCTAAATATTTACTTAGAATCTTGCCAAATTCCACATTTACGATCAGCGCCAACGCTTCCAGAATCATTGATTTCCATTTTCTCGAAACGGTTTTATTTGATTTTACATTTTAAATTTTTTATATATTGCATATTTTATCTTGTATAATTTATAAATTCCGATGGAAGAATAACCAATCTTCAATTCTGTCTAGCTATCTAATATACCGTAAGTTTAACTGCAATCTTTCAACATATAAGCGACTCGTAAAAATATTCCAAAAGCAATCCAAAAAAAAAACAAGTAAATAAAAATTAATACTAAAATTTGGAAAAAAAGCAATAGCAATAAAAAAATCGTCTTTACTCGACTGCTAAATACTCTGACAGCAGCTTATATTAATATTCATAAAATATTATTCCTAGATCCGGTTAGGTTAAGTGGGGTTTGCTTGGGTTCTACTGGAGAGCTATCGATGTTCAAATATTAATATATAATAATTTTGAAATATTTATCGAAATATAAATCTGCTTTGCAGAGCTTGTCTTGTGCTATTTTCAATGCGGTTGGCAACCCTTCGGGCTTATTATGAGCTGAACCTAAATAACCTGGTAAAAGGTGGTAAATGTGGTAAGCCATAAAGTGTATATATATATATATATATATATATATATATCATCTATTGATTTCGTTGGCAGAGTTAGAAACTTTTTGTTTGGGATTTCGATTAAAATCGATTACCGATAAAAATTTATCGATTTAATAGGACGTGAACACACTCTGATAATTAACTTATGCAGAGTACAAATTTAAGGTAAGGGTATGTCCTAGTCGAGCATACTCCAATTGAGCTTTCCTAATTTTTATGTTTAACACTTGTCATTCTTCTGTGTCAATTGTCACACTTAGAAATTGACCTTCCCAGCTGAGGAGCACAAACCAAAAATGATAGCCAATGAACTGTGTGGTGTGTGTGTGAGTGTGTGAGTGTGTGTGCACATGTGCTTTACAGTTATGTTTTTGCGCTTGTCATCATCGATTTGCCGCTTGCAGCCAATTAACGCTGCATGTTTGTATGCATGTGGCATACCTCGAGGGATGTGTGTCAGTGGTGTGTGTATGTGTGAATGTGTGTGTGTGTGTTTGTGTATGTTGGGGGCTGCTGACATATTGCGGGCAATTATTAAGCAGCGGACAGTGGCCAAGTGGCGCTTGGCCTTGAGCGCGACTTAAAAAGCGGCAACCACGGCGCGTTCTTGTTGTTTGTTGTTGTTGTTTGTTGTGTGTTGTGTGTTGTATGCATTACAAGCCACGCTTCCTGCCCCAACCATAGCCCCTAAGCTACACCTTTGGCAGATGGTGGAAAGGAGGCCGGCTTTAAGGCTCATTTTGCATAGTTTTCTTCAACGCAGCGATGGAGATTATGAAAGGCGCCCTTTGGTCAACTATTGTCCATATTTTCATGACTATTTGGTCTCTTCTGTTTCTCTGCCTCTCTTTCTCTCTCTCTCTCTTTCTTGATGACTACGTGTCTCTTTATCACTGTGCATTTCCGGTCGTGGCCAAAGCCAAGGTTCTTCAAGCAACCCTCGCCGGCCAGAAAATTGAATTAGAAAGCAAACTGAAAGAATGGCAACATTTTGTAAGCCGAATTCGATATACACTTTCAAGCATCACATTTAAATAAAAAAACTGTAATTTGATGTTAATAAGATTATTGTGATATGCCAATGACCAATGATTTGCATTGAATTGTCTTGGAACACCAAGAAGAAACCACAAGCCTCAAGAGCACAGTCCTGGCTAAAATGATGACCAGGCTCAAAACTTTATATATAGATTGAGATTGTGTTGCATTAAGTTAATGTGCCTTGGAATTGAATTTAAAGTGTTTGTGCATAAAATCAATGTTTTGCAGCCCGTCAACAAGTTGATCAATGCTCGCACTGAAAATGAAAATACTTTCATCAATTCCTAATCCATTTCATCTGCGAGAAGGGTGTACAAATTGGCGTCGATTGCTGTGGAAGAACTGGGAAACGGCTCTCCGCACACACACACACACACACACACACACACACACACACACACACACCTACCTCGTGCCACACACCTGCCCCGCCTGCAACAAATGTTGTTGACTGTTCTGGTCCGCTGTGCCTCGGCGGCACTTTAAATTCACCCACGCGCCCGTTCACATCGGGGTGCTCTAAATTATTACTGTTATTTTAATTATCACTATTTTTTTTCTGTTGTTGTTTTTGTTTTAATTGCGGTGCGGGGTGAATAAATAAATCTGCAAATCTGGTGTCGGGAATAATGCATGCGGCGCCTAATGTGCGTTCGCCCGCCGAGATGCGTCACAAAAAAAAGAGGTAGCTAAGCAAATGCAAATGCAAATGCAAAATGCTGAATTGCACTTCAAAAAGCAACATTTCAATTAAAAAAAAAAAAAAAAAAAAAAAATTTGAATTTTGTATCGCGAAACAAGACTGTTTTTTTTTTTTGGATCAACTTGATTAATGTTAAAAATAATGTTAATGTGTGACCAATCCGTCAAATCCAACAGGCAGAAGCAGTTTGTCATGCAGGATAACTTTAGAATGATGTAAATATGTATATCAATGAATTACCTATGAATACATAACTTAAATAAAGCGCTGTTTCGATTGACTTCATTTTTATTTCATTTACTTTACAGTGATTGCCCAGTTTTAATTGTTTTTATTAGAATTTGAGTATTAAATTGGAATTTATGGCAACACTATTGCCAAATATTCAGCTAAGCAGAAATATTTTAACATAATTGCAGTTCATTTTTAAAGTGTAAAAAGCTGTGAAACTAATTAACTTTAGTTTGACTTGCTATCGATGTTGTCGATCGAGTCTTAATAACTATTTTGGCCAAGAGGAACATGCAATAATAGCGACAATAATAACAATCAGAACGGCGCTTTACAGAATGTACCCAATGCTTGAGAAATAATAAGAATATAACTGTAACTCTAACTGTAACTGTAACTGTAACTGTAATTGTAACTGTAATTGTAATTGGGCTAACTGTTGTTGTAGCTAGATGGAAGAAATACACATTATTTAGCGACCGCCGTTGCGGCAACTCGCTCAAATCAAAGTCGAATTCGCTGCCGGAAATGTCAGGCGGCACGAAAGAATTTCATCAAGTGGCAGCTACAAAATGTTGCAATTGAACGGTGTGAAAAGGGGCCGGTGGATGGGTGGCAAGGTATTTCAGTTTTGCCACAAATCAGGAACACAATCACAATTACAGAACACAACTGTTTTTTCCAGGCAAATCCAAAATTTTACCCTCCGCCTTTGTTTTGGTTGCGCTTAACGAACAAATTTTTAATTGATTTCGCTGTTCGCTCGCCTTCACCGTGGCCATGACCAGCTAGCCGACAGACCGACAGACCGACAGACCGACCGCTCCATTGTACTATTTATTTAATGGAGCAAACACACACACACACACACACACTCTTACACACGCAAGTGTGAGGAGGGCTGACTAAAAGACGCCATCAATATGGTTATTTTTAGCACGAAAATCGTTTTGCCATTTTGCGCCTTATGGCAAGAGTACCAAAAAAAAAAAAAAGGGGGATGGGAGTAGCGTGGGGGGAGTGGTAATCGGTGTAGAGGAGTGGGTGGAGGTGTGGTATGGTATTGGGAATAGGATATGTTGCTATGTTAAATGCAAACCATCATCCAGAGCTGCATCCAGGTGCATTCAACTTCTCAGTTTTGGCGGAGGTGGAGGTGGGCTGGGTTTGGCTAAGGGTGGTGGTGGGGGGGGTAAAGGAGACTGATCCATTACAGTTGCGCGGGTGGGCTCAAAAAAAAAAATGTATTTGAATGTTTGGTTGACATTCGCTCTTGGCTACCTACCGATTTCATTTGGCCCATTTGCTGTTGTGTGGCAACGCTGACAAAAGGAAAAAAAAAAACAAATTTGATCAATATTTTAGCTGACTCTCTCGCTATCTCTCTCTCTCTCTCTCTCGCTCTCTCTGTGTGTGTTTGATTTTCTGTCGCTCTCACACCTTGTGTGGAGTAAGTATAAGTCCCTCAGCGTATATTATATGTGACGTGACTGCTGGCAGGCTGCTTATTAGCCATGAAGGTTGCCTCAAATGCAAAATGAACACACAACACGGCAGCAGGAAAAATAACAAAATAACAAAAAAAAAAATAAACCAAAATGTAGAAAAATTCTTTACTATGACACTGGCAATTTGCATGGCCGACTCAAACACGAAGATAAAAAAAAAAAAAAAAAAAAATTTTGTACATTTTACATTTCTGCGTTGGGATCCAAGCACGTTTTCTCTGTTCTCTGTCTCTATTCTCTGTCTCTGTTTTCTGTCGCTGTCTTTGTAGTTGCCTCACTCTCACCGTTGCTCTTTCCCTTTCCCATTTTACACACTCTGCTCCGGCTCCGGCTCCGGCTCCGGCTCACGTTGCGAATGCGTCATATCAGCGCGTCAGATTGCGCATGCGACACGTTGTTAATGCAAAGCGTAACAAATATTCGACATTTATTTGAGTCAAAATTTGTAGGTCTGCACACAACTTGCTGAATAACAAAACATATAGCAAAACATTAGAATCTGTCTTTTCTACACACTTTTTTATACAGCTGTCAAAGTTTGACAAATCCAAATTACATAATGAAAATGTTATAATCATGTAATTCAAAACACGATTTATTAGAAATATATATATTTAGACATGATAAAGACATAATTTTTAATGAAAACTTTAATTAACATTATTTTAAATTTTAATGGTAATCCGTCTATTCTTGAGATTAAATCGAATAACATGTAATAAATATCATGTAAATAATGTCTGATTTGATGCTTGCATATCAAAAAACATTCACTTCATATATGTCAAGGATACCCCATTAGTGCAGTGGATATATATACAGGGTATAGCTGTTATGCAAAATATTCTATAGTTTGCATGAGGCATTTAACATGAAGCCAGATTGTAAAATGCTAAAAACAAAACCACAGAATAATTAATAGGCCAAGAAAATATTTATGAACGTTGTCTCAAACTGATTTGTAAAGGGGTTAAAGTGTCATGTGGCGTTATTCATTGTCAACAACAACAACAGCAGCAGCAGCAGCCAAGCGAGTTGTTGACAATGTTGCAGATGTTGTTGATCTGACATGCCACAGCAGCAGCAGCAGCAGCAGCAGCAGCAGCAGCAGTTGTAGTTGTAGTTGAACAAGTGACAGCTTTATGGAAGTAGCAGCTGCCGCAGCAGCACATAAACACACACACACACACACACACACAAACACAAACACACCCATACTATTAATCGTCACATGGTAAAAACTGTTACGAAATAAAATAAAAAAAAAGTAAAAATAATAATGAAAATAAGGAAAGGAAAAGAGCAACTGCTGTGACAAGGACCGAGGACCGAGGACGGCGGACCGAGGACCGAGGACAATGACTGTGGTGGGATGGGGTGGGTGCTGGGTTGAAGAGGAGATCTGTGTTGGGAACAGTGGCACGATTCGCTAAATCCGAATTGAAATGTTGCCGCCTCGGCTGGCAGGTCAACAACAACAGCAACAACAACAACAGCAACAGCACAAACAAACTAGCAACAATACTAACACATTAGTTACAGTTACAGTTGTTGTCAGACTTCACGAGTTGCCAGCCGATGAGCAGCCGAGTTGAGTTAAAGTCGACTCTGTGTGTGTGTGTGTATGGGTGTGTGTGTTGCTGTTGCCATTGCTGCTGCAGCGCGGCATTTAGTTAAGTTAGCCATGAAGTGAACTCAACTGAACCGAAAGACTCCCGAAATTTAGCCCGAACACGACACAAACTACAACTATACAAATATGTGTGTGATTGTGTGTGTGTGTGTGTGTGTGTGTGTGCTTCAAGTGGTTTGTCTGGTGCTTTTGGCTTAGATTTCTGGCCAATTGTTTGGCATTTTTTGAAGAAGTCGCAACGCTGGCAGACAGCGCGAGTCTGGCCCCAGTCTCAGGACTCGACTTCCAGTTCGAGTTAGCCAACTCATCGGCCCAGTTAACACAGCGCAACGACTTCGTGCGTGTGCGTGTTTATGCCTCTCTCTCTCTCTCTTTCTCACTCTCTCTCTCTCTCTCTCGCTCGCTCGCTCGCTCGCTCGCTCTTTGTGTGTGTGTGTGCGAATGTTTTAACTTCGTTGGTGCTGCTGCTACTGTCGCTGCGGCGGCGACTGTTGGCGCTGTGGCATTGTCAACAACGCGCCACAGAGTTCATACAATTGTGGCACGCGGCGCATTAAGCACGTGGCTCTGACTGATAACAGTGTTGGCCAACAGCAGTTGACCACACAATCCAACAGTGCAGTTCAGTTCAGTTCAGTTCCGTTAAGTTCAGTTCACTTGATTTTGGTGCCGCGCGATCCGATTTGGGTGCATTTTTTTGCCACTTTTTTTCCTATGCATTTCTAAGCATATGTGTTTTTGTCTGTGCATGTGTGTGTGCCTGTGTGTGTGTGTGTGTGTGTGTACGTATGTGTAAAAGTACTTACTGCCAATGCAAATCAAACACAAACACTGTGATAAACAAGTGGTCTACCACCAAATCAGCCCCTTACACCATTTTTTTTTTTTGGCTTTGTTCAAATGTGTGTTTTAGTGCTAAGTGCATTGAAAAATACATGAAAACTCATGTGATTCGCCGTTAAGCTTACAAAACAAAATACAAATAATTAATATACGCAAACGAAAAACTTGGCTTGCATAACAAAAAAAAAATAAATATGAATAATAATAAAAAGATGAAAGTAAACAATTTTCAACGTGCACCAAATCAAATATAAATATAAAAAAAATATATATAATTATTGTTTTTAATTAGCAATCGTAATAAAACAATAAAATCAATTTAATAGCAATCACAAAAATCTATAACACCTAAAAGCAATCTACATAAATAAACTTTAAACAACTAAATTCATAAAAACAATTTTAAAATCAATTTATAAACACCGATTTAATCAATATAATTAAAAACTTAAAACTAAATCTTAACAAATCAATCAACATTGAATTTATAATAAACTTAAAGCACAAATAACAATCTAAAGAAAAACGTAGCTGAGCTTATAAGCATTTTTGAGACAGTAAAAAATAAATGTTAATTTTTTTTACATTAAACGATTTTTGTGAACAATTCATACACTGCGGAAAAAAGTGTTATAATATCAAAAAGTGCGAATCAATTGGTTTCAACTAGCAACACTTGCTGCTGAACTATGAGTGCATCTAATGAAAATGGGAATCACGACAGCAACAGCAATGGAAATGATCGTGCACAGCAGCAACAGCCGCGACCACCAACAGCTGCCACAACAACAGCAGCAACTACCAACAATATCAGCAATCGTGTCGATATTGCACACACAACAACAACAACAACAGCCCCGCCACGTCCCGCCACAGCTCCAGCGCGCAGCTCCAATAACAATAATTGCCTGCCATTGAGCAACAGCAACAATAACAACAACAGCAACAGCAAAAGCCACAGCCACAGCCACCAGCCTAGTAACAACAACAATGAGAACAACATCAGCAACAGCAGCGGTCTCATTGTCAGTGGCATTGCAGCCACCCACACGAGCAGCAGCAGCAGCAGCAACAACAACACAGCAGCAACAATAGAGACAAACAGCGCTAACAACAACAACAACAGCAGCAATAACAATAACATCAACATTAACAGCAGCAGCGGCAGCAGCAGCAACAACAACAACAACAACAACCACATCTATGTGAATCCGCATAGCTATGACAGCAGCTCTGGCACCACTGGCAGCGGCAACATTAGCGGCTCAACGGCAATCATGTTGCCGATGCCGATGACATTGCAACTGCAACTGCAACCCGACAGCAATCCGTGCAGCAGCAGTGGCAATGGATTGAGCCTTGGGGCGATCAGTCGACCTGGCACATCGACAACACTCAGCACGCTGAATACATATCTGTTCCCGTGTGGTGCCGACTCTGCTGGCACCATCGGTGGTGGCACCTTCAACGGCAGCACCAGCTGTGATCTCGACAGCAACTTCAGCCAAATGGTTGCCGGCGCCAGCGAGCCGGGCAGCTCAACTTCGCACAGTCCGTGTCCGGTGGCGTTTGCGGCTGGTGCAGCTGGTGGTGGGCCTTTGGGACTCGCGGTCAATTTCGGTGGCTTCATCAACAAGCGACGCATACGCAAACTGTTTGGCGTGGGTGGTGCGGCAAATGCTGGCGACGGCTTTGCCCCATATGGTGCTGCACTGCGGCGTCGCAGCTCGCAGCTGGTGCAGTTCCACAAGAAGAAGCAGCAGCAGCAGCTGGAGCAAATGGAGCAGCAGCAGCGCATTGCGACTGTTGCGTCGGCGAACGCGGCATTTTTGGAGCGCAAGGAGCAGCAGCAGCAACAGCTGCAGCTGCAGCACCAACAGTTGCAGCTGCTGCAACAGCCACAAATGCTGTTACTGCAGCAGCAGCAGCTGCTGCAACAAATGGAACCAAAGAAGAAGAAACGCGGACCGCCGGCACAGGTGCGACAGCAATCATCGCGCCAAATGGATGATCCGATGATGAATCGGCCGCGCAAAAATACGCCTGCCATCAACAAGAAGAAGGACAAAGACAAGGACAAGGACAAGTTCAAATTCAAGGACCATGCCTATGAGAAGTACCCAAAACAAAAGCAAAACAAAAGCACAGCTTTTAACACAAATTTAGTTAAAAACCACTCGCCAATTCTCCAGCTGATTTTTAGATATATATAATTATTATCGATATATATTATTTTGAGCATATCAGTTATCGATATATATTATGTTGAGCATATCAGTTTGATTTCTGTTCATTTCTCGAGCTTCCTTTGCCAATTTGCTCCGATTTCTTCGTTCTTTGTTTTCTTCCTTTTTAGCAACGATTTGAATAAATGTTTTTGCGAAAGCCAATTGAAGTTTTGCGGTTTTTTCTTTGCATTTTTCCCCTTGCCCCGCTACTCCCATCCGCATTGTGATTTCAGCTTTAGCTTCCGCCTCTGCTCGAACATTCAACACAATAATGGAACAACATCATAATATATATATATTTATATATATATACATATATATATATATATATGTTTTGTTTGTTTTCTTTTATTAGCTTCGCACAGCTTAAACATTGAGCTTGGAGCCTGCTTTATCGATACTCTGCATACCCCGCTCACCACTCTGCTTCACATGGGGTATATTAAAGATGACTACATATAAAGTAAATACCAACAAAATGCACTCAACTTTAACTAATGAGCCGCCCAAATTGGTATGCTTTATTCAATTGTCTTGCCTATTTTGGATATTGTACATAAAATGAATTTACTTTAAAATATAAATGAATATTAGAAGCAAAATAATCTCAGATCGCGACACCTTTGCTTAAATATGATTTTATATATGAAAAGAAAATAAAAATATTTTGCATATTAGAACTTGCTACTCTCTGACCGATCATTCAGAGCAGCTTTAGAAAAAAAGAGTAGTCAAGAGCAAAGGAACAGTTATATCAAAGTCTCAATAAAATAGTTTTAAACTACTTTCTTTTCACAAAGTCAGTAAAATTAGTATCAATATTTGCATAAAAATTAAATTAAGTGATAAACAAATAAAGAATATTTGGCTTAGACATCATGTAGGATATTGTCTCCCATATTATTATTTTTTTTTTTTAGCATGGCGTATGCGTTATGCCAAAGAGTGGAAAATGCATATGGCAACGGAGACGAGTTCAAAATGCCAAGTCCGAGTCATTGCCCTGTCGCGTTAAGACAACGACTCCAAAAAAAAAAAAAAAAATGCTGTCATTTCCGACTATTGCCCAGCCAGTTTTTTTTTGGCCCCTCCTCTTCATCTTTTGCTGATTTTGCCATTTCAGCAAACAAATTTACAGACGGCGCCGTTTGTGTCGTTGTCGCCATAATCGCAGCCAAAAGTCGCACAAACATCAAATCTCGCTGCCAGCGTAAGAAACACAATAAAAAATAAAAAAATAAAAAAAAATAAAGAGAAAACTACATAAATGAATGTGCGGAGTCATCTGTGCGACTAACTGGAGCCGGCATAGCTCAACAACACGCACAAACACACACGCACACACACACACACACACACACACAAATACACACTTAACAGTGCCTGCCACTGATGGGAAATGCCTCATTACGCATACGCCGCGTTGCATAAGACGTATTACTGAAATTAATAAAATAAAAATAAAATAAAAATAATTAATGTCAATAGATATGTGTGTGTGTGTGTGTGTCAGAACGTGTGTGTGTCTCTATATGTGTTCCATATAAATTCAAGGTCATAGCAAAATGCCTGCCGAACACAGGTGCAAAATATCCCTTGAGTGAAACACTGAAATGCATTATTATTTTCAGTTATCAACTGTTCATATTTATTTAAGCTTAGATAAATTAAAAAAATAAATTTTGTCGAAATTCTTTTTGCAATTTGTTGGTTCCATTTTCGATTCATTAGCACTTTTCATAATTATTATTATTATTATTATTATGCAACTTAAGTGACATTTGCAAATATTTCGATCTTAGCCTTGTTAGCACGGAGGGTTTTCCAATAATACTCTTCACAATAAGCAATAAAATTTGTTTTTTTTTTTATATGTCCTCGATTTGTAAAGATTTCTTATTCATTCGTTTGGGGGGGGGGGGGGGGGGGAATTCTGTTTCTTCAATTTTTCACTCACTGACATAATTCGATTTCTGATTAAATTGAATAATTTGCAGCAATTGGAGTGATTGCTTGCCTTTTCCTTGGCCATTTTAATACTCGCACTTTGTAGATGAATTTTTATTCGTATTTATGTAATACAAAAGCGCAAAATTGCAGAAATAAGTACAAAAAAAAAAGCACAACAAAACAAGAAAAATATATTGTGAGAAAATTGCGCTAATGTGCCTCGCGTGTGTATGTGGTGTGTGTGTGTGTGTGTGTGTATGTTGTGTGGCGCGTGTGTTGTTTGCCCTTTGCATTGATGCCATTGTTATTGTTATTGTTAATTTTATTGTTGTTGTTGTTGTTGTTTGCGCGCTTTTTAGCTGCTTCCGTTGCTGCCATTTCATTTGGCCAACCAAATTTATGTCAATGCCACAGCAACAACAACAACAACAACAACAAAAACAGCCGGCACCTAACAATAACTTAAATCATATAACGTGTTTGCGTGTGTCTCTTTGTGTGTGTGTGTGTGTGGACATGCAAAACAGAGTCGAAACTCGAAAGAGAGTTTCGCGCCTGGAAAACATTACACTGCAGTTTCAGTTAATTCGCTAAGCCCACACAAGCTGCCACGCCCCCAACTCCCACACACTGGGCAGCAGCAACCATAACAGCAACCATAACAACAGCAACCACAAGGAAAACATGCGCCGCGACTTGTAGCCGCCATTTGAATTGCCCGGCAACTCGCAAGCCGCCCACAGCGACCTCGCCCAATTGTTGTACACTGTGCAAGGCAATCGGCTGTGGGTGGTTTGGTCGGCAATGGGGGGATATATGTGTGTGAAAGGGATGGGGGAGGAGTGGAATACAAGCAGTGTAGGGTAACATGGGCCAAGTGCCCTTGATTTGTGTGCACGGCATGTGGCGGCGTGTTGACTATTTGCATTGCATGTCAACGGCGCAGCGTATGTGTGACTGTATGTGTGTGACTGTATGTGTGTGACTGTATGTGTGTGTGTTTGTGTGTGTGTAAATATGTCCAATAATTTCGTAACATGGCCTTTGTGGCGATCTTTGTGGTGCGATAAGCGAAAGCAATGCTGAAATAAAAAATACAAGCAAAGCAGCTAAAATTGCATATTATAGACGAATTTATACCCTGTAAGAAGTTGTTACATATTCTTATATTCAATTTAATTAGTTTCGCTTAACCTTTAATATTTCCAATTCACAAATTACAAATATTTGCTGTCTCGTGGCAGTCACTAAGCGTATGGACTCCCTTGAGCAAAACGTTTCTACAGGGTATACAAAAATTTCGACGACCAGTTTCAACTTTATTTGGCACTTTGTAGTTGTGGCTAATTGCAAATGAAGTGGAGAAGGGGGAGGCTGGGCTTGGTAACGAATGCAAGAAGATTGGACTTCAAGAGTCCTTTGGTGAGGTCAGTGGATGTGGGCGTGGCTGTTGCAAGTGTAAACACCCCAAAGTTGGCAGCTGATTTGCATTTGTCAACGCGTCGTACAAAGTGGTTTTTTTTTTTTTTTATCAATAAAACAGTGCCACAAAAATGTCTGGTTTTTCATAGCGTGCCTTGAGACTGCAATTAAAGCGAATTTTATGATCAAAATCATGTGAAAAAATTATTAAATTTAATTTAATTAAAATGAACTTGTAATTTTTTTACATTTAATTTTAAATACATTTACAGCGAATCTTTTATGTACTCGATATACATTTATGAGTTCTGGCACCTTTTTATTCAGTGTAGACTTGCCTCACTGGGCAACAAATATAGGCATATAAATTTGCAATTTATCTAATCCTACATTTCAGCTGCTTTGTGCAAATACTCTGGAAAAAATGACCTTTGCCAAAAAAGCAACAAAAAAAAAAATAATAAAAATAAGTAGGAAAACACGATAAACAAAATTGTAACTTTCTGTATAAGTATGGAGAAAGACTCCATGTTTTGGCTAAAAACCTTGATTCATTCAGAAAACAAGCAGCTGTTTTAGGTTTGCAGCGGGTTGCATAAATGCTACCAATATTCACGTATATTCATGAATATTGTAGTTATTTGCGCAGCGCTCAAAAGTATGCTATGAAATTTGTGCCAGGCAGGCGATGCCTGCATTGATGTGTTCGAGAGTGTGTGTGTGTTTGTTGTAATTTTAGTTCAAGTGCCGCCAATTAGCCGACACTGTTAACGAACCAAACAACCCCTTTCGCCCAACACTAACTTGGCCTTGAACTCGCCCCGGCAAAAATTGAACACGAAACAGCGAATGAAAGTAAAAGTTGCACGTTGCACGTTGTCGTTGTCGTTGTCGTTGCTGTTGTTTGTGCCTGCCACATGCGCTGCAACTGCATGAATAATGTGAATGGTGCACATGTGAGATTGTATGTGTGTGTGTGTGTGTTAGTGTTGTCCGCATGCTGCATGCCTCGGACGAAGGTCGGGACTGCGACGACGCCACTGCAGCGCTCCCATTAGCGCTGAAGCGTGCTACCTGCCCCCAATGAACTTGTTCCGCTGTTCTGCTGTTCTGCTGCTATGACGTCATGGCCACGTCTAGCCACAGCCTTAAAGACACTTGCACCTTGCACTCACCTGTGTGCCGCCAACTTAGCCAGCTTTGTCTTATGGCTGCTACTGCTGCTGCTGCGGCGAATGTTTTGCATTTATTTATTATTGGCCGCTGCGTCAAAGTTGCCAAAGTTGCAGCCACACAGTTGCAAGGCAACAGTAGACAGTTGCCAGTTGCCAGTTGCCAGTTGCCAGTTGGCGGCTGCCTTACACCAAACCAAATATTGATGTCAATTTAATATCCTGCAATATTTATAGTATGTCACACAATATAGCAATTAAGTCTGAGAATATGAAATGCCATAAAGTGTTTTTTTTAAATAAATTAACTTTCGTAATATTTTTAGACTTATAATAAGGAAAAAATTATTTAAATCAATAAATTTAAAGTAGCAAATTGACTTTTCTCAATTGCTCTCTTTCTTTTTGCTATTCCTTCTGCCATTATTCTCCCATTCCTTTTCTCTTGCTCTCCCTCTCCCTCTCTCTCTCACTCTCTCTCTCTCTCTGTAATTATTTCTCTTTCTGTCTCTTCCTCTTCTCTTCCTTCTCTATGTCTTTCTCCCTCTTTATCTCTCGCCTTCTCTCTTTATTTATCTTTCAAATTGCGGAAGTTTGAGTTCAGAAAATCTAGATTCGCTTCTCCAGCTCCATCATAAACCAGTTCAAAGAAACTTAAATTTTTCCAAATAATCGTTTCATATTCATTTGCGCAAAATGTTGCAAAATTGTTACAGTGTATCCGGCAGTTGCCAGTGGCCGCCCGTGGCGCTGCCAGCGTGAGGCATGACGACGTCAGCAGCGATTTAGTTGCTGCCCGCCTGACTGTCTGTCGTTCATCTTCTTTTATTGCCTTACGCTGACTTTGAGCTCTTTTGTCATTTGGCTGCTGTTGCCGCCGCCTCTGCAACTGCCCCAGCTGCCCCTTCAGTTGCTGTTGCTGTTGCTGTTGCTTCAGTTGCTGTTGTCATTTATTGGCCGTCATCAACTTTTCGACTCGCATCACGCGACATTTAACTCGCCTGCTGACTGTATTTTACATAGCCAGTTTCACACACACACACACACACATACACAATGTGTGGCAAACCAGTTGGGAAATTAATTCAGTTATCTGCTGCACCAGCAACATCAAATGCAACAAAATTAACAGCAGCTTTTTAGTTGCTTGTGCTAGCTCGCACTCTCTCTCTCTCTCTCTCTCTCTCTCTCAGTATCTCTATCTTTCTCTGTCGTCATACTTACTTAAATTACTTTCTCGCTGTCTCTTTCACTCTTTCTCTCCGCAATTCTATTATTGTTGTTCTTAAGCCAAAGTTCTAAATGTGATTATTTTTACTTGTCAGCAAAAGTAATAAAAAAAAAATAATGTTGATATAAAAATTACAAATACAACTAGGAGATACCCTGTAATTTAACATTAGCTACGTAAGCAATACTAGAGTTACGTAGTACATTATTTATTATATAATAAATCGTAAGCATTCCTCATTATCTTCTTTATATGTTATATATTGATAATTATATATATATATATCTTGTCTATTCTATGCATATTTGTACAATTCTGCGCAAAATGGGGTATACCCAGTTAGAAAAACTGTAAGTTAAACGGGAAAAATTACTAGAAAAAATTAAAAAAAAAGTCAACAAATTGAAGCCAAATGCCAACAAGCAAACAATAAGCGCATTGACTAAAGGGCGTGCAACAACAATAGCAACAGCAACAACAATAGCAACAGCAACAACAATAGCCACTGCAACAACAATAACAGCAGCAGCAATATAAAAC
The DNA here is from genome assembly GCA_035042405.1 of Drosophila demipolita. NCBI lineage: Eukaryota > Metazoa > Arthropoda > Insecta > Diptera > Drosophilidae > Drosophila > Drosophila demipolita. The sequence continues at coordinate 1,446,002 of JAWNLI010000488.1, forward strand.
AACAACAGCAACAGCTCTTTGGCTGTATAAATAACATTTTTGTTGAGGCGCCTTGTATGACAAAGTGTCCGCTTAAATGTGCACGACACAAACACACACACACACACACACACACAAATAGCACATAGACCTATTGCGCACTCAAGTGGCTGCATTTATTGCTGTTGTTGCTGTTGTTGCTGTTGCTGCTGTTGCTGCTTTGTGCTGCTGCTGTCGCAGTTCAAACGCCAAAAAGGGCAGCTGTCGTCGCTGCTGCAGCGCTGCGTTTTGTAATGCCCTTTTTTGTATTATTGTTGTTGTTGTTTGTTGTTGTGGCTACTGTTGTTGCCACAATGTTATTGTTGCTGCCTTGCGGCCGACGCCTTTCGTCAATTGATGAGCGCCGGGGCCAAAGTTGAGCGGCGGCTGTGCAGCTTATTATACCCTAAAGCCCATTGAAGTAGGCTAAAAAGCGTACCTGTAAACTTAAGCAAAACGTATATAGAGAAATAATGGCATACATATTCTTGATCCACTGAATCGATATCGTCAGTTCAGTTTTTCAGTTCGCCAGCTTAGTCAACTCGTACTGCAATTCTCGTACTCGTACGTCAATTAATAGCTAAATGAATTAGCCATAACATTATGCAATAGGCCAGATTTGTGCTTAGGGTATATGCTAGTCGAGCTCTCTCGACTACAGCATTCTTCTTGCTTGTTGTTGCTGCTGTTGCTTGACATTTTTACATGAGGTTGTTGCTGCTGCTGCTGCTGCTGTTGCTGCTGCTGTTGCTGCTGTTGCTGCTGTTGCTGCTTCTGATGTGGTGACAAACATTTGTTGTTGTTGTTGCTGCTGTCCCTTATGATTTTCTTGTTGTTGTGGAGCGTGTGTGGAGCGCCTTTCAGCTGTCAACCAGTTTTGCCATTTTTTTTTTTTGTTATTCTTTTCCTTAGTAGGCTCTGTGTGCGCATATGTGTGTGTGTGTGTGTGTGTGTGAGTGTGTTTGATTTTTTGGGCAGTCAGGCAAACATTTTTTTGGGACCTGATGTTGCTGGCGTTGGCAGTTGCCGTTGCCGTTGCAGTTGCAGTTGCAATCGGCGCGGCGCGGCGCACAAATAAAAAGCGGAAGCGTCGCTGAAAACAGTTCTCTTTCTCGTTTAGCTAACAGCTAACACTTGTGCTTAGAATCGCGAACCCGTCCTGTCACTTACCGTTACTCCAGAGTCGCCTCCCGGCTTCCTAGGTGCGCCGCTCAAAAAATGTGTGCCGCGTGCAGCGCGTCTGCTGATGCTGCTGCTGCTGCTGCTCCTGATCGGCCAGCGGTTGTTTTTGTTTGTTTTGTGTGTTTTTGTTCAAGTGGCAGCAATATTATTTTGTGACTGTGCTCCAGCGATTTGAGCCAGCTGTGGTGCACTGGAGCAACGCTGGACCAGCTGTGGAGGCCAGGCCATAATACGCATCTACCAGGCACTCGAGAATGTCCTGCACAAAATGTAAGGACTCCCAAATTTAAATTTGCTCCTTTCCCAAAAACCATTGCTCAGCGTTTCACTTAGTTAGCTTCAATTTCACATCTCCACCTCTCATCGCCACAATGCAATTTTCTCGAAAATACGCTTGAAGAGAAAAAGTTCGCTTTTTATTTCGAAAAGTTTCAAATTGGGAAAATCAATGGGTGCTCAAATCAACATTTGTGTAGTCCTCATGTGTCTCTATGTGTGTGTGTGTGTGTGTATCTGTGTGTCTGTGTGTGTGTGCTTGTGCGACTGACCCAGTCTAAAATTAAATGCATGCTTTATTGACCGTTTTCGTGCAGAGTTCAATTGAGCTGATTACACTTAAAAATAAAATGTTCAAATTTTCGAACAAAAATGGCAATTGAAAATTGAGAACGCATATATTTTATAATTTGAATTTCGAATTTAATAAAGGCAAAATCTTGACATATCTATATATGTATATATATATATATCTATATATATAAATTTTCTTTGGTTTAAACTCCTTAAGCTCGTTGTCTATGTAATGTTAATATATTTATATATTTTTGATAGATTTTAAAACTTTGTACTTTATGATGCGAAAGACAAATTTAAAAGCTTACATTTAAATTCACGAATTTGATCAAATATTTTGAGTCTTCGGTTGTTATTTTGCTACATTCTCAAACACCCAAATGACTTATGCATATTATAATAAATATTTATTTATTAATTAACATTTATTTATTTATTAAAATTATGTGTCACTAAAAAAACAAGGCTACGCTTAAGATGAAAATGAAAGTTTTCGAACTTAAGGTTTTTACAGAATATCGTGAAATATATGGTTAATTAAGCTCTTTTATGCGAAAAGATAAAAATTTGATTCAAACTTGATATTGAGCGTTTTTGGGGAAAACCAATATTGATCGATATGTGAAGGGCTCACGTGTCTGGCGTATATCTGGTATATATTTAATACAGCGATATATATATTATTGTCGATAGATTTCAGACGTTTTGCTATCATTTGTAACTCTGCAAATTCCAGGCACTAATGGAAAACCACAAATTCGCACAAATTTCTCTATTTCATTCAATTGCTTTCCTCAATGCCCACAATCGTATCAGTCATCAAAGTCAACCACATCGTTGCGTTTAGATTGGCTGACTGACTGAGTGAGTGACTGACTGATGGACTGACTGATTGACTGACTGACTGATGTACTGCCAGCTGAGGCGTCATTCGAGCAAACACTTTGCGTGCTTTTGTTTGTTGTTTGTTGTCCGTTTGTCTGCGGCGCCTCTAAGACCCCCCCCCCCCAAAACGGTCTAAAATGCACAAACACATACACACACATACATATATATACACATACGTGAACAAATAAACATACACATATCATGCACACACATACATACATACATGCATATATCTTGAAAATTTGGAGCAGCTGTCTATAATTACACACGTGTGTGTTTCTGTGTGTGTGTGAGTGTGTGTGTGTATGTGTGTGTGTGTGTGTTTTGGTCTGTTTATAGAGTATTGTGTAACAAACACACAGCAATAAAATTAAAAGTAAAAGTAAGAGAAACAAATTTTGCACCACTCCCCCTCTCCCACTCTAACACTCATTCTATCCACCTATCTCTCTCCCTCTCTCTCTCTCTCTCTCTCTGTCTCTCTCTCTCTCCCTCGCTTTTGCTTGCTTGCAGTGTTCAGTCTTACGACCAAATTCCAAGCATAAATTGCTACCGCTAAAGTGCAAGTGACGATAAGGCAAAAGTAGCAAAGGGATGGGGGTACAGCATTGAGCCTGGTGTGTGTATGTCTGTGCCTGTGTGTGTGTGTGTTGGTGTTCAGCTGATGGCGCCAAAGAAACGTTAAACGTTATTTTCATTCGCCATTTGCAGTTTCATTGCATTTTCATTGCATTGTTTTGTGAGTCCTTCAGCGTTTAGCAATCAATTTTTTCCTTTTATTTTTTCTTTTGGCTTTTGGTTTGCTGCTGTTGCTGTTGTTGTTGTTGTTGTTGTTCCTGTTCCTGTGATTGTTCTTGCCATTTCAATTCCTAAAGCAGCCAAAACTTATCGAGGTGTTTAAGTGTGTGTGTGTGTGTATGTGCTTGTGTGTGTGTGTCGCTGCACTAGTGAAAATGTTATGTGCCATCGTCGTCGACAGTTGCATAAACGGCGCACGCGGACGCGCATGAAACGAGCGAGAATTTTAATGAAAATTACATAAATGAATCGGTAAAAAAAAATAAACAAAAATGAAACAAGCAGCTTCAAGACAACAACGTCAACAACAAATGAAGTAGCGGCAGCAACAGCAACAAGGCGCCAAGTGGTCCACTTCAGAGAGACAGAGAGAGATAGAGCGAAAGAGATGCAGCGAGTGGGGGCGAGTGAGAGTCGCCTAACTGAGACTCCAAGAGTCAAAAGTTCAAATCGTCCTTCGTCCCTCGTCCCTCGTCCCTCGTTCCTTCTTGTTGTTCTTGACTCATTACGCACGGTGATACTAACACACACACACACGCATTCACAAAGAGAGATGTACACAAATCGGTTAAGTTATGCTGAGACAATAAGAACAACAACAAAAGGACCCACGCTTGCCGCATGCTGCATCATTCCATCTCGTTCTCATCCATGTGCGTGCCGACCACGTGCGTTTTCTCTCTCTCTCTCTCTCTCTCTCTCTCTGTCTCGTTCTCTCGCCGCTCTCAGTAGGCATCTCTAGCTCACGGAGGCTGACTGCTGCTGGAAACGAATTGGCAAAACTGTGAAACATGCCAAACGTTGGATTTGTTGTTGCGCTATCCGTTTTACACTTACCGTTTACCGCTAACCGTTTACCGTTTACCGTTTGTCGCTGTCTTTTGTTTTGGTGTTCGCAATTTGATAGTTTTAATTTCAATTGTTTTTTTTTTATTTTGTTCTTGTGTTGTTCTCTGTGCAATAATTAAACAACGAGATAAATAAGTGTGTTGTTGTGCTACAAATATATTGCTCGCCATTGTTTTTTTGACTTGCGCGCAAGTGCGTGTGTGTGTGTGTGTGTGCCTGAGTGTGTTTCCGTGCGAGTGTCTAAATATGTGCATGTGTATGTGCGTGCGTGAATGTGTAAGCGTTTGCACATACACATACGCGTGCACAATTGGCGCACTTTGCACTTAATTGCATTTCTAACCTCAAAACACAACAAACAATTCAAACGACTAAAATGCAAATCAAGCTGCCGATTTACAACGACCAACCACAAGCCTAAATTGTTTTTGGCAACTCTCCCAATCGCAGTTTACACACACACACACATTGTAACTGCTACTCATGACCCATACTCCCACCCGCATTCTCTGTCCCCATCCCCATCCCCATCCCCAGCTCTATCTTTCTCTTTCCCTCTTTCTATCCCACACTCTCTCGCTCGCTCTCTCTCTCTCTCTTTGGGAATGTTAGTGGATTCTATGTTAGTATGTCAGTGTTACATTGCCAAAGCCGGCGCCAGTGCCAGTGCCAGTGGCAGTGGCAGTGCTTGCTTGCCCATTGCCAAAGTGTTTCGCTTGTCCTCTGGCCGACACTGGCAGCAACTGAAAACGTTTTGGCACATGGAACGAGCACCACATGCTGCCCGCAAATAGAATTTGTTGTGCTTGGCTTGTGCTTCTGCTTCTGCTTCTTCCACTTCTACTTCCTCTTGTTCTCCTTTATCCGATTGCTCTTGTTCTTGCTTTCTCCATTGCGTGTGGGCATCCGAGGAGCGCGCGCGGCATTTACGCAATGTGTGTCGCGAATGCGGTTGTTTAATGCGAATTTCGTATGTGTGTTTTTGTTTTTGTTTTTTTTTTGTCAATTCGATCCCAAAATAATAAACAAAACAAAAAAGTAAAGCAATTAACACAAGGAGAATGCAGCAAACATCAACTGAATGAAAATCCTGTGTGAAGAGACTCTCGTTGACTGAGAGTGAGAGACTGTGCGTCTGCGAATGAGTCTGTCTGTTTCTATCTCTTTCTGTTCCTCTCTCAGTAAAAGTGTGTGTGTGTGTGTGAGTGTGTGTGTCCCGTCTTACCGCAAAGTTTGCATTAATTTGGTTTTTTCATGCCCGGTTTTTTGCAAATGTAAACAAATTTTCCTGAGAATGAAAACGAAATGTAGATGAAACCGCGCTTTTCGCTGGGCCTGCATTTCTCTCTGTGCACGCTGTATATGCGTGTCCGTGTGTGTTTGTGTGTGTGTGTGTGCCGAGCGCATGCTTCTCCTATTGAATTTGCTAACCAGCCAAATTCGTTTTACCCTTCCCCACCCCATCCAGGTTTCAGGCATAACAATGACAAATTTACCGCAACTGTCGTCGTTTATTTACGTTTATTTAACGGCAGCAAACTAACTGTATTACTTTCTCTGCATTAGAGTTCGCCTCGTGTCACAATCTACCTCGTGACACGAGCACGCGCTAGTCACGAAAAAGACAAAACGGATTAGTTATATTGAAGTCACAAGTGGACAATTAAGAATCAATTATATAAAGCACTTTTGCCACAATTGTATTTAAATATTTTGGATTGCCAATAATTAATAATAAAATAATTCAAGCCACGAATTAAGAAAACAAAAATACTTTAACATCAGATTATTATTATATTATAACGATCGGAATTAGTGAGATCTTATAAAATTATGCATGAATAATTATTATATTAATAAGAATAATACAATTAACAATTTTTGAGCAAAGGAAAGGAAAGAAAATAATTGGAACTTGAAAAAAATCCACATGTTTTCGTGTCTATTGTGTATTTATGTACAGATACGTACTCATATATCTGTCTATATGTTTTTTTGTTTTTTTTTTCCTGTATACATTTATGTGTGTGTTTGCTCGTTATTGTGTGTAAACTCTGGGGTATTGTTGGCTCCTGGTGGTGTATACTTAACATTTATTTTTGTAATTAAATGTGTGCGACCCCAAGTTAAATTGTGCTTAATTAATTAATTTAAACACAGCAACAGCAAAGGCCAAAGCAATAACAACATCAACAACAACAAAAAAAAAAATAACCGTAACAACAAAATGAAAACCGTCGGCATCGCTGTCAGTTGGCCGTGTGGCGCCAAGTTGAGCGCAACTCAATTGCAGTTAACGCCGCCGCCGTCGTCCGTTTAACTTAAGGCAGAAGCTGGGCCAAAACACACCTCCAACCCGTCCTCTTACTTCACCCTCCCCCTTTGCCCAGTCACCCACACGCACACTATTGCTTAGTGGACTCGAGTCGGCACGAGTCTTGCCCCGCCGGCTGTCGGTGAACAGCTGCTCGCAGACGTGCCAAAACAGCTGTGCGCGTGTGCGAGCGAGACGCATATATATATATATATATATATATGTTTGTAGCATGCCGTCGACCTTGTGAGAGAGCAACGCAATGAAACGATTTGAAAAGAAACACACAACGCATTGACACGAAACGATACGAAACGGTCAAAACAGAGACAAAACAAATCTCAATTAATTTTAGGCCAAACCCAATTCAATAGAAATTAGAAAATGGGTAACAATCAATTGCGTAAAACACAAAAAAAAAAAAATAAATATATATTTATATAACTTAAAAAAGAGAGTAAATAATATGCAGGGCAAATGCATTTAATATACTACGAAATTTGGGGGCAGCTCAGAGAAAAAGGCAAGTGTACTTAGAGCAACAACAAAAATGCGATAGCAACAACAACAACAACAACAACGACATAAACATGTGGTTCGAGGCAATAACAACAGTAAACAGCAACAACTGCAGACAACCAAAACAACAACAACAACAACAAGAACAACAACAAAGGGAGCAAGCCAAAACACAACTTGCTAAAAGTAAGAAGCAAACTTTAGTTATCTGCAAATAACTTTTAGTTTGTTAGCAACTTTAGCTACAACATTCATTTCAGCTTTCAACTTTCAACTGTCACTTTCACTGTGTAAATGTGTAAATGTGACCGTCACACAACCAAAAAACCCACACAACAAAAATCTCAAAAAATTGTAAATATGCGTGTTAAATAACTTAAGTGCAGGCACTGTGCGAAGTATGTGCGTGTGTGTGTGTGTTTTTGTGAATGTCAACTTGAAAGTGGAAATAGTTTTCTACAAAAAATTCACGAAACTATTTGGTTTCATGCATGCACATTCTAAACAAACTATATGCGAAATGTTGCATGCCCCACTCCGTCCGTGGTATGCACTTGACTATCAGTTGAACCAATGCGTAGCGAATAATTAGTATTTTGCTATTAGTTTGTTGGCCAAGGTAGCCTCTTTAGTTGGCAGGAAGTGCACATTTTGAACTTTGCCAACTCATTTGATTTGATTTTGAGTGGGCGGAAACTTTATAAAGTTTTTCGATATCAAACAAAATGGGCAAAGCCAATAAAAGTCCAAAGCAATTTAGTATTTGCCCAACTTTAAAACCATTGTTATTGGCCATTAAGTGAGCAGCCAAAAAGTTATGCCAAAAGAACAAGGCAAATTGCCTTCACTCATCTCTCCGCCCCTTGCGACCTTAGTTTACTTAAACAAAACAATTTTGTCTGCTGAGAAATTCAAGTTTTCTACTCAGTATTTAGTCTAGTTTGTATATATAAATCGATTTTAAATCTCTGGTTTTCTGATTCTGTTTGTGATAATTTTAATGCGCTTTTTTCGCTTTTTTAAATATGTAACTTGAAATTCTTTTCACATGCAGTGAATATATTTGAAAATGAATAAAAAAAAGCCTGATTTTCACGAATATGGATTGATATACTGTCATTTTACCCATAAATATATGTTTGCAAGAAATCAAATCGAGTTTGTTTATTTCTTTTATAACAATGTCAAATTGTTTTCGAAGCGGGATATCATTTTAAGACATTAAAGGATTGTTTTTTTTTTTACAATTTATCTATTTTTACTTAAATAATATTAATCCTTAAATAGTGTTTATCCCATAACAAACAGATTGGTAACTAATCAAAGTTTAGTTTCTTCCTTACAAAACACAAATCAAGTGTTTACAATAAAATGAATATAATTTTAAAATAATGATTGGCAATTTAAGACCACATTCTGTAAATCTGTTTTTGTTGTACTTAATGCCAATATTTGATTGAGATTTGAATATTATTTGATAGGTTTCAGCCAGTTATTATGTGTTGCAAGAGGGGTATAATTTGTAAAATAACTGACTCGAGGACTCAACCTGTTGCAAGCGATGTGAGGTGAAAGCTGCAACTTGATTTTGTTTTTGCTGTATTTGTGGATGATGTTGTTGTTGTTTTTGTTGTTGGTTCTATTTGCTTGCCAATTCATGTTGAATAAATGAGTGTGTGTGTGTGTGTCTGTGTGTGTATATTGCAGTGGTAAAGTAAACTAAGAGGAAATGCTGTTCACCAAATGGAGTTGTGCGGTTTCACGCATCTAGTAATCTAAAGCAAAAACGACCAAACACAACACGACAATAAGTAATCAAAAAATAATAATAATAATAATAATAATAATAATCAAAATCAAAATCAATAAAACAAAAACGGCTAAAAATAGGGCGGAAATTGAGTGCTGGCCGACATGTTGCAGTTGTTGCATCAGTTGGCGTTGCAGTTGCAGTTGCAGCAGCCAGCAGGAGCAGGAGCAGACCGGGCGCCAGTCCTTCCCAAGCGTGTGTGAGTGCCAATCAGGATCTGCTGTGACGCACACACACACCCCGCCCCAACACCCTCAACAAGAACAAGAACAATAAAAAACACAACAACTGAGCAACATGCAGATGATTCTTGTTGCTGGCGGGTAAGTTGCGAAATAATAATAGAAAAAAAACAATTACCAAATGAAAACTGAAAACTCTAAACTGAAAATACCAATCAAAACCAACAAAGAGCTAATCTCAAACCTCCCCCCACTACTCGTTACTAAATGTGTGTATTGTGTGTGTGTGTATATCTATCTATGTGTGTGTGGGTCTATATATAACTGTTAATATAGATCCATATCTATGTCAAGCCGAAATGCAGCTCTCAATTCGCAATTTGGAATTGTCGTTTCTCGATTTCCGTTTCAGCTTGTTTGCTTTTGGGCCTTTTAAGCACATTGCACATTGCTTCTCGTTGCCTTTGCTTAGCGCTCAAAAATTCAATTGCCAATTGCTGCAATTGTAGTTTCATATTATTTTCATAAAATACCCAACTAATCTCTTGACTCTTCCTTCTCTATTTCCATTGCACTCGCAAACTTGATGCCATGCTTCTACTATAATCTTCAGGTAAGTCACAAATCAATATCAACTTATTATTCAGGATCAGTTAAGTCATATTTTAAATTATATTTTTACTGACAATATTTCTATCTAGGATAATTTTGATGAATGCGCATAAAGTAGCAATTTGTCTATATTTTTATCTATATCAAACACGTTTCCAAATATCTGCCAATTCGACTAAAGTATTCAGTTTATTCGCTTTGGAAGTTGACAGCTTTGTCATTCTTTCATGTTTTACTAGTTAATAATTCTGAGTACATTTGAAAATCTCTTTAAAAGCCGAATTTGTTTACTGCTGCAAAAGACCGCAAAAATAAATGGGAATTCCGAGCTGATATAATTCCATCAATAATATGTTCTGGTTGGGTATAGTTCAGTTCACTGTTCAGCTCTTTATTTAATGGGTCCTTTGCCTGATCAAGATTAGTTTATGCTAATTATCATTATTATCGATAGCTAGTTAAATTGCAATCGAGTATGCAACCGTGTATGTTGCATTTTGTTATTAGCTTTTTGCGAAATATAGTTTGACTTCGAGAAGCTTCTTATAATGTCTGAAATCATCATTTAGCCTGATCAAGAATATATATATATATATATATTCTGTCTGTCGCATACCCATAAAAATATTTGGGGTACATCAAGTTTAAGGTTCGTCAAATAACGTAATTCTATAAAAAAATCTGTTCTAGTCGTAGAAATATATCACTGTTGCCCAGCAAAGCAGTTATCGAATCTGCCGTTGTGTGAAAAAAAAATGCACTATGATAATTCTAGCTGTAAAACTGAGTGTGTACAAATAAATGTTTGAAAAATAGAGCCTTAATGCAAGCTTTTTGGTAAAAGCTTTCGTGTGATGCTTTTGTGGTAACTGCCGGCGAAGCTCTAAAGCTCAGGTTTGTGTCCTCTGACAGATTAAAGCTTTGCATAAGCTTTCAGTTGCGACCAGTCTGCAACCCTAACTGAAAGCTAGACTTGCAGCAAAAGCAAAAGCTTCTCAGCAAACACACATACACACAAGCATATGTACATGTACATGTATATGTGTATATATATGCATATGTGTGTATATATATATAGAGTTCATGTGTGTTTACTTATTAACAATTGCATTAAACATACGCCATGTAGGCGCGCTGCATTTGCATGCCACGTTTTGTGAACTGTTTATAATTTTTCTTTTTATGTTGCTCTTTGCTGTTTGCTGTTCTACTTGTTGTTGTTGTTGCTGATGTTATTGGTGTTTTTTGTGTTTTTTGTGTGTGCGGTCTTTGCGGCGCCAATGGCTTTCAGTTGGCGCGTTCAAGTGCACACGTGACACAAAGCGTCCCGAGAACCGGAGAGAGAAAGCGATACGCTGTACTGCAGCACGGAGAGAAAGAAATTAATCGAGAGAGACAGAGAGAAGAGTCTATTGCGACAGAGAGAGAGAGAGAGAGAGAGAGCGACACAAAGAAAGAGAGGGAGCGAGAGAGAGAGAGAGATGGGGAGTGGGAGTGGGAGTGGGAGTGGGGCTAGTCCGTTGTGGTTGCATTAGATTAATCATATGCCTTGTCTAAAGGCCAACACAAGCAAACAAATAATAATAATATAAAGGCCACATTGGCTAGCGGCTTTTTAAAGCACAACATAAATAATACACATGGGTGCAGGTGTGCCTGTGTGTGTGTGTGTCTGTGTGCTCATGTTTATAACCAGCCTTACACACACACACACTCACACACACACACATGTGGCCAAAGCCTATTTCAATTCGATTTTCGCTTTATCGTCTGTTTCTTTTCCATTTACACTTTTCACCTACTTTCGGCTTTTGGCCAATACCTGTACGTGTGTTATTTTTTGAGTATGTGTGTGTGTGTGTGTGTGTAGTTTTTGTTATTCGTGCCACAAGCTTCACATCGCGCGCTGACCGGTCGCTGTGTCGCCTGTTTGCCTGTTAGTCCTTCCCCAAACTCCATTAACTCGTTTCAGTCGCGACCGCGTTCTTTTGGTCAGTCGAATGAGCCATGTTCCCATGGCTTTTAGCCTTAAGCGCTCCAACTCCTTGCCTGCCAGAACCTCCGCCCCACCAATGCCCTCATTTGCCTGCCTGCCCCGCGTTGCCAGTGTTCAGTCATGTTCAGTCAGCGCTTCGTTTAAATAGTATTTTTTTTTTTGGTTTTATTTTTTTGGTTTTATTTTTTTGGTTTTATTTTTTGGTTTTATTTTGTTTTTGCCTTTTCGTTTTTTTTTTTTTTGTTTCTTTTTCAGCATTTGCTTAAGCCATGTCCGAGTTTGAATCGGAATCGGATTCCGAGTCCGAGTGCGAGTCGGAGTCGGAGATGGAGTCGGCGACGGAGTCGGCGACGGAGTCGTAGTCCTGCGCCCAGTCCAAACCTGTTATTTTTGCTTACTCTTGTTTAATTCCTTTTTTTTTTTGGTTTTTTTTTTTTTTTTTTTTGGTGTTCTTTTACATGTTCGTGCCAAGTGGCACTAAAACTATTTGCCTTTGCTTCTGGCAGTTTCTGTTGCCGCTGCTGCTGCTGCTGCTGTATTGGCAGCGCCAGCACCTGCCGGGCACACAACACGCAGAGTGCAGGCGCAGCACCAGCACCAGCAGCAGCAGCAGCAGCAGCACCAGCAGCAGCAGCGACTACAACAGCAGCGGAGACAGCATTTGAGCCGAGCGACTGCAGCAATCGCACGTGCTGTGGGCTCGTTTCGGTTTGGTTTGGTTTGGTTGGCATTCGGTCGGTTTCGGCGCGGCTTCGTCTCGGCTCGGCTTTGGGGCAAGCGATGCTTGGCTGGGCACTCCGTGGGACTGGCTCCATTTGCAACGCTCAGTCGTCGCAGTCGCAGTCACGTCGTCACAACGTACCGCGTTCCACGTAGCGCGTGGCGGCTGTCGTCGTTTACGTCGTCAATCAATCAGTCAGCCAGTTAGTCAGTCAGTTAGACAATCACGCAGTCAGTCAGTCAGTCAGTCAGTTGTTCGGTCGGTATCAGTTTGTCAGCATCAATCATTCATTCAGTCCGTCAATCAGTTGGCGGCCTTTGCGGCGCTGCTCCTGCGTCTTAGCTGCCTCGGGGCCCGGCAGACGCGTGCCACACTCAGTTTCCCGCGCGCTCCCGTATTGTTGTCAGTGCTCTTGTTTATTTTACCCGTATTCACATTTTATTCATCGTGTTATTTTGTTGTTTTTGTTGTCTGTGCCTGTGCGTGTCAACGTTAACCTCAGCTTGAAAAGGTGTTTGAAGCGTCGTCCCAAAAAGATGACAAAGATTAAAGCAAATAGCCCCAAAAAATATGAAGCAGCCATTAAACTTTGTTTGCCTGCAACTGCGAAATTAGTGCAACTGCTGCTGCTGCTGCTGCTGCTGCTGCATGCGGCAAGCAAATAAGAGACTTGAGACTGCATCTAGTCTCAGTTACAATTACAATTACAGTTAGAATGATGACAAACCACCCAACAACCCAACAATCCAGCAATCCAACAACTCATCAAGCCACTCGCTCGCTCAGTCGCTTGTTTGTTTACCTTAATTAATGCAACGTGCAGCGTGTAGAGCGCAGCTTGCAACCTGCAGCATAATTTACCTAGACACCTCCCCAAGCCCAAATGCCACTTGCAACTTGCAACAGCGGCAGCTGGAAACTTTGCCCGGGAGCGCACTTAACTGCTTGCTGAAGACGCAGTTAATGAATATTTTAGCCAAGTTCATTTCCATTCCAGCTATGCTTCGGATTTGGAATTGTGCATCGACATTAAAGTCGCCAATCGACTGCAACTTCCTACCGATTTCCTATTTGTTTGGTTACATAAGCCCCGCGGCTTTAATTTCCCTTCACGACCAGAAGGAATTTTTCAACAGTTTCTAATATGATGAATTTAAAGCAAAATGAAAACAAATACATGTTTTCGAAATATTCACGACAACATTGCAAATACAATTATTTTGTCATATGAGAATTGAAAATAAAATGGCAAGTTGAAGAGTGGAAGTTGAGTGAAACCCAATTGGCAAATGCGACATCAAAAAGCAGACCAAAATTATATGAATAATAAAATACAAATATTGCGCATACGACGCGTTGACGCCGCTGCTTTTGACCCAAATCGAATAAGGCACAAGGGAGAGCAAAAACCACAAAAAAAAAAAAACCATATTTAAATGAATAATGTTTAACAGCGAACTCAATTCGAAGTGCTAAAGACTTTTTTGCGTCAGGTGGCGCTAAAAAAAAACTACATAAATTCAATCATTTTTTCGCTTTTGTCAAACCTAAAAACCACAAATATAAAAATAAATCCAAAATCCAAGCTGAAAAAAGGAAAAAATTCTATAAAATAAAACTCATAAATAATATACATATAAATATGAAGTCTTCAAGCGAAACAGCTCTTAACGCCAGGTGGCGCTTTAACATTAAATTAAGCTAAGCAATTTTCATATTTGATTTTCATAGCTGAAGCCAAAAGTCAGTTGGCGTGACGGCGCCGCTTGCTTAGCCTTGGCTTAAGTAACGCTTTTTTAACTTTGATTGAACTTTCAACATGCAACCAAACAACGACAACAACATACCCCCTCAAACAGCAGCAATTTGCTCAGTTGAAGAACTGAGAACAATTCGCACGCACATTTTCGACAGTTACATTATTCTACCCAGAACCCATTAAAAGCGGGTAAAAGGGTAAAGGTTTTGGGCAAACTAATATATATATATATAGAGAAAGCATCTCCGATCACATCAAGGATCGTATAGCCATGTCCAACCATCTGCCTCTCCTAAGACCAAAAGATATAGAAGTTCTCGTATACCTCCTGCATATCAAGACTAATTCATCATATCGATAATTAAAATCAGTAGCACTATAAGATAAAAGATAGATATAGATGTTGAGATAATAATACATAAGTTTCATCAAGATCGGATAAGAAGCATATATGTTATATATATATATACATAAGTTATTGTCCCATTGATATCTTTATCTCTCAGCAGGTGCAAGCATGGCATGATTATCGACGCAAGTGCAAATATGTTTGTGTACTTACACACATACTTGCACACAGACTTACACATACATATTTACATATGCAAGTAAGTCGCTGATTTCAGATGGGTCTTTTTTAAAAAAAAAACTGCCATTGATAAGAGCACTCTTTAAAGTGATATTCGATGCATGGTATATCACAGTCGAGCTCACTCGACTACTTCATTCTTACTTGCTTAGCTTGAGTTTTTCCTTGACGTGGGGCTGAAGGAAGTTGTTAGGTGGCTTACTGAGTAGGTGGCTCTGCAATCGTGTGGTGCGTGGTGCTGCCACTGAATGCTTCATATAAATAGGCGCAGAAGCCACTCGAAATCGTTGTGTTACGGCAACTCCATTAATAATTTGAATTTATTTATCTGTGTGTGTGTGTGTGTGTGTTGATTTTCTCTTTTCTATTTTTGTTTCAACTGCTTTAAATTCGAAATTGATTTTCCGTTTTTAACACATTTTTTCCGTGTTTTAAATTGTGTGCAGATATTTGAAATTTAAATTAATATATTCAGGACTTTCGCATGTTGTTTGGATTGCCATTGCGCTTAAATACATATTAATTTGTTGCTGTTTTTCTCCAATGAACTACCACTTAAAAATGGAAAAGTGAAAAACGGCTTGATTTGGCTTCATTGCGCTCTTTATAGTGAGGGGTTTTTATCAATGAATTGATATATTTAAATTTAATATTTATTTGGGAGGCTCTACAGCTTTCGTTGCTCATTCGCTACAGGGTATTTTTTGGGCCGAACATTTCTAGGTTTTCCAAAAAAGAAAGAAAACCAACGGTTGCATATATTCGTATTTGAAATCGAATTATTTAATGAATTTACAGTTATTTCATTTTCATGTTATTTCGTTATGCCTTTTAATCGAATCATATTTGTAATTAAATTGAATTTGTTTTTTTTTTACTTTATTTTCACTGGCCAGTTTCACCTGAGTGGGAAATATATTTCCATTTTGTTCTCTATTAGCTCGTTTTCGGTTTTAGTTCTTGTTGCCAGGCGAATATTATATTTAAAAATAAATATTTCTAGAATCTGAAAAGTCTTTTCTTCAAATTCGTCTAACTAATTTCATTTTATTATTGCTAAATAAAGTTTTGCAAGTGTACAAATTGATTTAAGTGTAAAGCTTAAAATAAGGCATAAAACCATCTATGAAAACTTTGGTTATTAAATAACATGAAGAAATGCATGAAGCTCGATAATTGCTTAAAGGGTATCTGCCGGTCGACTTGGCTAATCAATTCGCAGACAGCGATGATGTTGAGCCCAATGCTGACATTTATCTAGCGTAATAGAATTTGATTGGCTTTAAAGTCATGTCTTTCACAAATATTAGTATTGCAGTGCTGTCCACCCATCTTGCCGCGCTCTCTCTCTCTCTCTAAGCCGTTTTCTCTCTCTCTCTCTCTCTCGCTATCTGTATACCCATGTCGTTCTCTGCTTGCCCATTAACTTAGCACTCGTCTGCTCAGTTTCTCCATTTCAACTGCTGACTGGGCGCTACAAATTATTTGCTTGCCGCAACCATTTTTTTTTTTTTTTTTTTGTGGCACATATATATATTTTTTTTTTGGCAGCATAACATGTAGCAGAAGGGCCGGAGTTGTAGCTGAGCGGGGGATTGGGTAGTGTGTCTGATGTGTTAAGGCAGCAGCTTAAGGCCTGGCCAAAAAGTTACGCACTGCGGCGAGTTTTGGTTTTTAATATGCCGTGACCCATAGAGATGTTTGTGTGTGTGTGTGTGTGTGTGAGTGTGTGTGTGCTTCACGTGAGCTGCGTGATTTTAATTTGAAACAAGCACAACACAAACACACACACACACACACACACACACACACACACACATACATACACCTTGGCTGTGCTTTTCTCTGCTTTCTATTTGGTGTATTTTTTATTTTTATTTTGCATTTTGCTCGTTTTATTTGCGTTCTATTTTTTTTACACTTGGCATTTGCGTAATTCTTTTTACGACTCAACAAGCAATAGAAATAGCAAACAAAAAAAGGAAACTTAAATAAAAACAAATAAAATAAAAATATACTTTATATATATATATATATATATATACATATACATATAAATGTATATAGCAAATGTGAAATAAAGAAGGAAACACAAGAACTTATTGATCGGGGAGGCTTGAAGCCAATTTGAAGGCCAAGCATACGCACTGTAGGCCTCGTAGTTGCAGGCTGGGTTTTGGCTGGACTGTGGTGTGGAATGTTATATAAACATACCAGAGAGAGAGAGAGGGAGAGAAGCTGTGCCACATGCAGCGATGACGTCATTGTAAATTATTTTCAAATTTTGCGTCAAAGGACAAGCTGCTGCTGATGCTGCTTAAACGGAAGTAGCGACAAGACATGCCACAACAGCACGGCATACACAACAGATCAACACACACACACACGCACACGCACACACATGCACACATACTAGATTTGACTCTGACTCTGACTGCACTTGGCTTTTATCCGTGTCAAACATTTTCATCCACTTGTTCGCCTTATTCTCGCACAGCGTGCGGAATTATCACCCCCGTCCCCAAAGTCCTCATCCTCACCAAGTATCCTCCCATAGTATCCACCCATAGAATCCTCCCATAGCATCCTCTTTAGTTAAGCTACTAACTTCAAAAGAAATGCCAGAACAACCTGAACAAAAATTGAGACAAATTTAATGAGAACGTTCTAGGAAAAGCGTAAGAATTGCTTTGCAGGAACGCGTTCGCAAATCGAGCAAAAATAATAATCGAAACATATACATGAAATACCAAATAAACGTGTGTATAAATTCCCTTAAGATGGGCTTGTGGGCGTGGCAGCCACCCGACCGATTTGTTGAGACACCTTTATTATTCTGCGATACTCAAATATAAATTCGATTCGCTCAGCTCCGATGCCACTTGTCGTTGGCTTTTTAATATTGCAGCGCAGTGGAGTCAGCCCACCCCCCGCCCCCCCCCACCAATTTCCATCCCACTGCCACACCTTGCCACACACGTATATCGTGCCTAGCATTAAGCAGTTGCATTAGCCGCAGGCCAATAAATTGACGCCGATCCATCGTTTTTAATTATGCAGACATTCAGGCAGCCAAGGAAAAGGGGCAGAGGCAGTCAGCCAAGTGCACATGATTATATATATATATATATATATATGTATATATATTTAACCTCAAGCGTTGTTTGGCAGCTTTATCTTTGGCCAAATTATGTATTTATTATTATATATATTTATTTAATGGATGCGATTTCTATACTATATATATAATCCTTGAACTGACTTGTCAACTATGCCTGGTTTTCAAATTGTTTTTTATTAATTATATTATTTCACGACGAAGAGCAAATTAATATTTAATTTAATGTTAATATAAAATACACTTAAAAGTCAAGTCACAAATTATTTAACAAATTGCGTTTATTGATGGGTCCAAAAGTGTTTCACAAATTGGTTCAATAATATTTAAACGATTTAACATTGATAATTTCTCTACATAAATTAAAATTCATTATACATAACAAATTACATTTATTGCTGAGCTTTATGATGTTGATTATACCGGACACACACACACACAGGTTAATATTTAATAATTTAAAAATCTGCATTAATGCACATGTCCCGTTTAATCAATAGGCCAATGAAAAAAAGCACTTATGCTATTTAGCGTGATTGCTTTTCAAGTTCGAATGACTGATCAAATACATTTTAAACTTTTATAATTATATTTGCTGAAATTCAAAAAAAAATATATATATGCATAAAATACAGAAGAAGCAAACAAATTCAGTTTGAATCACTTGCACATTCGCTGCGAAACACCAAATTTCGAATTCCGAATATGTCAGGGACGTTCACAAAGCAGCCGCCAATTTGAATTTCAGCTGCTCCGGGACGAGGGGACGAGGGGACGAGGGGCTCTAGGCGATTGATTTGAAAACACAACTTCAATTTCAACAAACCAAAAAAAAAAAAAAAAAATCGAATGAGAATTTCGTTTGGCTGTGCGCTTCACTGCAGCTGGATTTAGCCAGGCTAACATAAAAAAAAGGAAAAAAAAGAGAAAAACAATGAAAGCGTGTATTTAGGCGGATTGTCTATAATTTTGTGTGTGTGTGTGTGTGTGTGTGAATGTGTGGAACATTGGAAGTTTTGCTGTTTTATATATATATATATATATTTAACATCAACAAGCGCTGCGTCTAATTAAGCAAAAGTAAATAAACAACCAAAAAACACACAACAAAAAAGAAAAAAAATCAGAAATAAATAAAATTAATTCAAATGCAAAAAACAACAAAAACAAGAATAATAAAAATCAGCAAGCAGCGGGCAATAAAAATTAACATAAAAAAAAACCAATGAAAAACGAACAACTGTTCTCTGTATATATGTATGTTTGTGGCTCACTGAGTGTGTCTGTGTGTGTGTGTGTGTGTGTGTTTGTTGGCCATAAAAAAATTACGTTGTGCCGCCTGCGGTGCTCGCTGTGAGGCAGTTGTAGCAAGAACCAGTGGAAAAGAACTTCAGCGAGTCGCGCTTTAAAGTGCAGATTCACAGACTTGTTAACGCATAGCTGAAAAAGTATTCGATTTGCCGATAACTGTCTAAAGATTAACAACAAATGAAAGTTTTCCCAAAATGCTAAGAACAAAAAACCTACTTAAAGTTTTATAATAAATGTTATAGTCTAATATTATATATCTTAAAGTTAATAATGCAATCAAAGTAGATGCCAAGTTGAACGAAATAATATTCACAACAAGCAGTTTAATACCAAATTAATTTGTTCGACCCTTTGAAACTGTAAGCAGCGATGAGGATTATGTTTTTTTTTGTGCAACACATTAAATAGCGAATAAACCATTAAAAAATATTCCTAAAAAAAAGTCAGTATATAAGTTGGATTGGTGGGGTAGGCGATGTGGCAGCCGCATGCCTCAGTTAGCCCATAGTTTGGCCGTCAACCATGCCGCAGCGTTCTTACACGAATCGGTTTCTGTTAAGGTTCCGCTGAAATGGGTTGTTGGCTCGGTTAGTTGGTTAGCTTGTTAGTTAAATACAGGAGGTAGCAGGTCATTGATTTCTGGCATGCACTTAGCTTAATTAAATGTTGGCCACTTAATATTTGTCGGGCGGGGGCGCAACTGTTTTGCGGCTAGCTGCCACATGCCGCTGCAAGAGTTGCCAACGACTACATCGTTGGAGCTACTTTTTGCAACATGCAGCAAAACGCAAATCGAACTTTGACTGTCACGTGTGTCACTCGTGTGGCAGTCACAGTTTTTCAGCAGCAAATAGACAGTCACAAATTCTTGAACATAAACTCACAAAACCCATGCACACACACACACACTAGCACACACTTGCACACACTTGCACACACATGCACACACTAAAGTTTGCTCAACACGAAACTATAAATGTTAATAACAAGTAACATTGTTACCAGTCTCTATTTTTCCCCATACTCCCAATGTCCCAATGCTCATCCACTGGTAACATAGCAAACACACACACACACACACACATGCACACTCTGTCTATGGCACATTGTGCAGCACTGCGACTCGTCCTGGTTGCTGTTGTTGTCGATTCTCGGTCTGTTAGACAAAAAGTTTTAATGGCATTAAGCAAGCCAAAAATAAAACAACACAAAATAATAGTAGCAAAAGCAACAACACGACTACAATGTGAAATTAGAAGCACAAAACTAAGCACACACACACACACACATACAAACAGCTAAACACTCGAACACACACACACACACACATACAAAATTGTGTGCAATTTGCCGTAGCAATGCAAGCCGTTGGGCAAAAGTGAAAAAAAATTGCTGCATACTTTTTGGGGCCGTTGCTGTAATTGCTGTTACTCGTTGTTGTTGTTGTTTTTGTTGTTGTTGTTATTGCTGCTCGTTGTTAGCGTTATAAAATATACACTTAAATTTAAATTGTCGTAAATTAATTGTAAAACTCGGCAAAAGCAACACACACTGCAGCAGCAACAACAACAAAAAGGTGACAAATTACAGCGGCCCCATTGGTATGCATGTGTTTGTGTGTGTGTGTGTGTGTGTGTCAATTATCTGTGCCCACCCAGCCAGCGACCACGTGCCAAGCCGCAAAAAGACGATAGCAACAACAAGAATAGCAAAAACAACAGCAACAACAAAAAGTAATAACCAAAAGTTGCGTGCGAGACTCACCGCAACAACAGCAACAACAACAACAACAACAACTACAACAAAATGAACACAACAACTTTGTAACCTTTGCACTTTTTTTTTTTTTATTTCAATCTCTCTCTGACCCGCCCAGTCATACCAATCCAACACCGAGCAGAGCGTCTATATAAAGTCAAAACTGTTAGTTAAAAAAAAAAATGTTTTCTGTGCCCAAAACAAAACAAAACAAAAGCAAAAAAATCTGTTTTACGTTTTTCAAATACTGTTTTTTTTTTTGCTGAATTAGAGGGAATATTAGTTCAGAGCATTGGTAAATAGAAATTCAGTTTGAAGCCTGCTTCAGAAGTTCATTTTAGTGCACATTTTTTTAATTTTACAAATTAACACTCAATGAAATTATCATTTATCGAAATAACAATTGAGTTATCGAATACTCACTTACGTTCACAATATAAATGCAATAATATATTTAAAATATATATATATATATATATATGATATGGGACTCTGAACACGAGCCAAGCATATGCATAAATACAGTGTAATAGTTCCTATATATATATATATATATATAATGATATATTCATATGGATTGCCAAGGCTTTTTGCTCTTCAACGTGTTCCAATTTTGATCACAAATACATATTTTGCTCCAATTTTTTTTCTGTTGCTTTATTTTTCTTGAAATGGGATTTTACTGCCAAACCGCTCCCAATCTTTCAACCGAACTTCCTCGAAGTGTATTTACAAGTTTTGTTTTCATTTTCTAGGGCATCTCAGAGAGCTGCCAACAACTTGGTTCTTGCCAAAATTTGTTCCGGACACATGAGTCTCCTATTCTACATTTCTCTCTTTTCCACACGTTTTTCCCCACACTCTCTCGCTCACTCGGTGTTGTGTGTTTGTGTGTGTCCTGGATTTTGCAATTTCCCCATTTTCGAGACATTGCAGAAAATGAAGGCAAACGGAAGTTGGTCAAATGCTTCACAGCACTGAGAGCAAAAGTATACAAATTATTCGAAAAACCCAAACTGCATGACCAAGCCAAAACCACAAGCATGCCCCCCCCCCACCCATAGACCGCTTGTAAGCTATAAGCCATTTCAACAAAGCTATTGAAAAGCCCAACTAAATATTTATTAGGCAACTGTTGTTGCAGAACAGTGTTTTTAGATACACTAATGTCGAAATATTCAGTTTTTAAAGTTTAACTTCATTCAATATATTTATATTTCATTTAATATTGAATAATGCAATCATTATCGATAAATGGATCGATAGATTGTCATAAATAACACAGAAAACTGTACATAAAACCCTCGCATATTGGTATTTATATGGCTTGTTGATTTTTAGCTGCAACAGTATTGGTTAATTCGACTGACATTTCTCTGACATTTCTCCATGTAGTTGACTTTTCCATTGATTTGTTAATAATTATGCGATATCCGTGAGTTAATTTCCCGATAATCATTTATTCAGTGGCCCAAATCATGTTGCTCCATTGGCTTGCACAAAGTTTGAAAGTTTGCTTTCAAACTGCTGACAAAGTCTCTTTAAATATGCATTGCTGTTGATAGCAAACCCATGCATATCTCTTTCTCTCTCTCTCTCTTTCATTTGCTGGCTCTCCCCCTCTCTCTCTTTCTCTCCGTGATTGCATTTTGGTATTTTGTGGTTAGCTTGGTCTTATTTATGTATGCTTTTGCAATAAATATGTAAATTCACATATTGAATTTCAAGAACGGAGCTTCTTTCATTCGTTGTATCTCTCGATGAAGTTTTCACATATCTTTTCTTTTAATTGCAAGTTGTTCAAATCGCTTTTAATTGCCAGCTTGTATACTCTATATAATCTCGAGCACTTACTTGTCCCCATCTCCATCTCCATCTCCATCTGTCTCACCTCACCATTTATCTATATATTTGAATATTTGTGCCTCAATTGCGTGTGCATTCGTTCGAGTGTGCCACATGTTCATATCTTAAATGAAAATCATTCAAATTGCTAAATGCTCCAATTATATAGATCAAAAATAAAGTAAGGCAAATCAGATTTGTATGTATTATATTTAGATGAACATATTTAAATTAAAATATTGAATTCTCTTTCTCTCAATCGACGAAATATTTTCGAAACGTATGACTTATTCAAATTATTCACCTTAGGTTAATCAAGAAATATATATGTATGTATATATATATATTATTTTGAGATTTGAAAAATGGCCAATTGGAATTCAAAACGATAAATTAGAATAATATGAAGCTGTAAACTTACCTCAATAAAATTAATAGATTGCAAATCTTAAAAACTCATCACACAAAGCAATACAATTTTGCCTGTATAGTATATATATATATATATATACATATCTATTTAGTTTAATACTCTTATATATAGAGTTGCTTAAAACTTTAGTTATTGATTCTGCAACTTTCTGAAGCGTTAAGCAATTGCATAACAATGCTTGCCCCGCCTGCTACTCGTCCTTAATTCCCCATCCATTTTGTTATGTTTTTGCTGCCACTTTAAAATAAATGAAGGCTTCAGCTGATGCTGCTCGGTGCGGCTGCTGTGGCACCTAATCCGAGAGTTGTCTATTGCTTAGATCCATAATCTGCTTGTGCACATAGCTGTGGCACGCAATAGCAAACAAAAACGTAACCATTTTATGTTGCCTGTCCAAGACGTGAAGTTTAAATAATATAAGCCATAAATAATCAGTTCTGTCTGCCAGCGTGAATGGGGTGTCCGGTTTGACAGTGTTGCAATTTGCAGTTGAATATACACATGTGTGTGTGTGTGTGCATGTGTGAAGTTTGGGAGGTGCACAAGGCAGCTAACTGCACACCTAACTATAAATTGAATGTCATAACTGTCGGCACAAAAATGTTTCAATGTATGTTTTTCTCCATTATTCGTTTTGCCATGTTTACACGATTCGAGCGGTAAGTGGCAGTGGCAGGCAGGGAGTGAGTGGCTACTCCTGAATTGACGCTAGCGTGGTGTCCTTAAGCATGTACACATACATACACACACACACATATATATATATATATATATATATATATACACGCATTGCCCAGCTGTCATATTTGTTAGCGATTGTCTGTCATTTCCAATTTGCTGTCGTGCTCCGTTGGTATTCCTCCGTTCTTTACTAATCGATAAATTTGTTGTATTTGTATACACGAAGAACTTGTAGAGAGGCAGAAATAATACCGAGATAGCAAAGCAAACTGAAAAAAGAATAATAAAAAAAGCATAGCATACATTACAGCGCAAATCTCTTTCTGATAACAAGTCTCGTTTTGCACTTTACTGCATCACAATCAAAGCCTCAATGCTCAATGCCTCAATGATTGATTGAATCAGCTCGACGGGTTTCTGGCTACGCCACCTTGCTTTACTCCCTCCTCCCCCCCCCACCCCTTAACCACTCTCTCTGTCGGTTTCTCGTTCCCTACTACAGATCCAGGATGTTTTTATATAAATAATAGCGACCCTCTGTGCACTTGAACAATAAATTTGTGCACAACAGCGGCCAAACTCTCGGAAATCTTTATGACACCTCCGGGGCTCGAAAGCGCTGCATCGGGGTGCAGCATGCGCGTCCAGTGGTCTATATTTAGGCAGCAGATTGGGCTCTTCCCTCTATACATAGGGTGACTGTTTGCCAGCAAAGAGAAAAAACAAAAAATAGTCCTTTTATAATGCTTATAAATTATGCATATGTTTTGTTTGTTGCTCCAAAGTATTTCGCGGAAAATGCGGAAAATTCGGTGCATAGTAGAAAGGCAGAGACCAGTCAGAGCCAGCAATAGACTAAAAAGCGATGGACAGAAAGAGTGAGACAGAGACAGAGAGAGAGAGAGAGACAGAGAGAGAAAGGCAGTGAGCCTGGCACAGGCATTTGCATTCTACTCTGACTGAGCATAAATTACACAAATAATCGCAGAGCTTGTAGACAACTAAGGGGAGAACAGTGCAAGAAGCGAAGTGTGGTTGGATGGGTGGGGGGGGGGGGAGAGTGGGGACTCTTGGGAAAGTACTCTTGGCAAATACCAAATGAATTTTTGGCAGCTCAACAATTTTGCAAAAATATATATATATATTTTATTTTTATTTTTATTTTTAATGTTTTTAAAAAAGGCCAAGCTCTTAAATGTTAATGGCTTCATTAAAATCGCGTCAACTGCAAATGCGTCATGCGAAATGGATTTTCTATTCAGAAGGCAAAGCTGCATTGGCCTTTATTCTGTTTATTCATTTTTTTTTTTTTATTTGTGTAGTCTACGAGCCAGTGCAAAATAATGATTTCAAATAATAATTATCTATGCGCAGCATTTACAAGTATTTCTCTAAAAGTGAATAAAAATCTACTGATAAATTCATTTTTGTTACAGCACTGATTAAATTACCACATGATAATGATTCGATTTTTGAAAACTGATTCAGCTTTCATTCTCAACTGTGTTCGACATGGATCTAACCCTCATTTAATATTATTATTTGATGAGACCAAAACTCATTTCGGATATTTGCTGCACAATGTTCAAATAAAATTTATAAAGTGCATTTGCTGTACAAACCAAACAGTAAACCAATTTTTGGCTAGACATCTTTACCGAATTCACCGAAAAATGGGTAAAAATTGCTTGAATTAACAATTATCTCAAATTTTGTTGATGGATTTTGGGTTATTAATTAGAGTTTGTGTGTTTTGCCAATGGTATTTAGAACAATGTTTTCAACTCACAAAGTCACATTTGCAATTCATCCATTTATCCAGGTGACCTGATATTTTTCACCATTGGCTGCTGACAGATTTATGGGCGCAAAAGCATTAGTTGCCCAACACTGGCCACGTTGATAGCCTGTTACCTGTTGGCTTGTGAAAAAAAAAAAAAAAAAAATTGAAATCATGGGGACACTCAGCTAAAAGCGCATTAAATACGCATTACGTGGGCTGCGACCCGCCCACTTATAAAACTCTTATGGCAAACAGCAATTCCGTGTACCGCCCACACTCACCCGCCTCACCCTCCCGCCTCTCACCAACACTTTTAGCCAATGAGAATCGCGTCGTTGCTTTCAAATTAGCGCAAAGCTCAATTAAATGCTTTGGCAATCCGTATATGTGGCTAGTGGAAGGGGGTTGGGGGGTGTGGGGTGTGGGCTGCTAAAGTGGATAGGTGGTTAGGGGGACGGGGGAAGGGGGGGGGGTAGGTGGTTAGGTGGTTAGGGCGGGTTTTAAGTGGTTGAATATTCGCTGCTTGCCTGGATGCGCTTCGACGCGCACAGCCACACACACAAAAGGCCACACGCCTACACCCGCACACACCCACACACATACACACGCCAACGCACACTCGCATTCAGTTTAGTTGAATCTAATTTAATAACGAGCGGAACAAGTTGAGATGCAAGCCGCAAGCAGCACCAATAACCGCAGCATATTAATGTTAATGATAATGCTGATGAGTCCTGAATGATGCACTCACCACCCACACCCACACACACACACACACACACACACACAGTGTGGGTGGCATTACAGTCAGCGATAACAAAGCCAACAAGCTTTTATTAGATGTGTTTCTTTCATCAACTATAAATAATTCTGCACGAAAAAAAGACAGTAATAGTCGGAGTGCTCTCAACGTTAATTAATTGAATTTAACATATTATCTAACTATCGATACTCAATTTCGAACAAGCATAACTCAATTGTTGAAAGTTTTTCACAACACTTTAACTTTTGTAATGGCTGTAATTTAATATAAAAGTTGTTATTATTTTCAAAGTGTTTTATCGACAAAATATCGATTAAATTAGGCAGAGTGATGGCCAACGACATAATCGTTTGTGGCAACAAATATGTGCCACCATTAAACGCACCACCCACAGCAACACATTCTGGCCAAAACAAACACACACACGCACACACACACACACACACACACACACACACACACATTAATCGAATGACCAGTTCTAATGCCTTAATCAGTCTTTCACAACATCTCCCTCTATCTTCCTCTATCTCTCTTATATTTCTCTGAGGTTTTCTCATGAATTCTCATTGACTCTCCCACTGACCCTGACCTTCGGCTGCAAGGCCTACGGCACATACACATATCATATGTAGACCACTGCCTAAGCCTCATTCCCACCTCTGCTGCTGCTGCTGCGGGGACTTGCACTTGAAATCGGAGGGAATCGGTTGCAAGCTAATGCGCTTATGTCGGCGGTGGTGCAAGTGTTTGGCATTGCATTTAAAGCCATGCACTTAATGTCTAGCAAGGGGCTCACAAATCAATACGAGACCAGCTCGTGGCATGGCCAATGCGAGCAATTGCACCTGCCAGCCCAAAATACAAAAACCCACCCACTCAACAAACCAGCCAAAACAAGCGCCAACCAAACCCATCCCCAATCCCAACCGGGCAGCCAGCCGAGCATTGTTAACTCAATTTCGACACGGAAGCAATTTTCAAAGTGGCAGCAACAGCGACAAGTGGCAACTAACCAAAGCCATTCGCCATACACACACACACACACACACACACACACACATGCACACATGCACACACAGCTAGGTATCAAAACGGAACCTCCACTTAACCACTACTACCATCTTCAGCATTTGAACAGTTCAACTTGCTCTTGCTCCATCTCTGCCCGGAACAATGTGCGTTCTGTGCTCCATTAAAAGCTGCCCGGATGCGTTCCGTTCTCAATTCCTTGCCGTGTGTCTGCAACACTGTGGAAACAGATGTCGGAAAGGGACACCGTTTATGAAAGCAATTAGCGAATCATTGTACGTGTTCCAGATTGTTAAGTTGTTCGTACTTTATAAACCATAATTCATAAACAAATATGCCTTTTTTAAAGACGAGAATCTTCTTCAGATCTATAAGCAAACCATCGTTGCCCTAGTTGGTTAGTTAGCAATATGAATCAATGTATATATATATATATGTATGTAATCATATGTAATAATTAAGTTTTCAATTCAGTTGAATTCAGCTGTCATTTTCAGTCTTCATCTCTGCACAGCTGACCCTTTCCTTCATTGCTCAATTTAATTGCCAGAACATCTATGTCCATTTCAGTTTCAATTATAATTGTTGGTCTGAATGGTTACGTAAAGCGAAGCAAACTCGATTGATATTCATGACCTCCATGTTCACATAATCGATACCATTGATACACCCACCTCTCACATATTTAGTTGATTGTTAAGCGCAACATTTTTACACAACAAACACAATAATTTTTTATGTAAAAAGAGCTATGGAAATTGTGTTAAAAACCTGTCACTGGCAGAGGAAAGCCTTTTACTATCCACTAATTTTATCTAAAATTTTATTATAACTCTCTTCATCTCGCAATATATATCTAAACTGATTACCGATAGCAAAAAAAAAAAATGGATAATTTAGGTATATATTCATATTTACCAAACAAAAATAAAGGAAGACTATTTTTCGTCTTAGTGTACGATATATGTTAGATATAAATTGAGGTAAAGAGTATCTCATAGTCGAGCTCACTCGACTAGAGCATTCTTACGTGTTCTAAAATATTGTTGCTCGTTATGCGAATTGTTTGTTAAGCGGGGCGTTCGTTATGCGAGGTTACACTGTATACAACTCAGTACCTCTCACTTTATTCGCTCCCTCTCTCCCTCTCTCTCTCTCTCTCTCTCTTTCTCTGTTAATATATGATGCCAATGATAAGTTGCGAGATTCCCAATTATACTTCCAGTGTGTGTGTGTGTGTGTGTGTATGTGTGTGTTGTTTGATTGACTTATGCATCGAGCTTTTTCCAATCAAATGCAATGGGATGCGATGAGATTTGATTTGCTTGTGTTTATTTATGCGTATTTTACTTGCCATGGAAATTGCAGGGAGAAAAATGCTTGAAAAATGTTGCAGTTGCCGTAACATTAATGTTAACGGCTCTTTTCGATTTACGCAACGTTTTGCGTAACGTCGTTTGTGCTGCTTTACGTCATGCCAAACGTCTTTCATAATTAGGCCATAAGTATGAGCCAATTTTGATGGGCAAGTACGCCAGCTAATAGTGGACTGGGGCTTGGGCCGACGGCGACTGCTAATTGATTTCTCTTCGCAAAACATGGTCAAAAGAAAGAAAACTTTAGCAGCGCCGTTGTAAGGTATGTGGCAGCCGTGGCAGCCACTGGGGCAGCCGTCAAGGTTGTCCGTAATGCATGCAGCTTTTTGTTGCCGTTGCAGCCGAAACGAAAACAGAGGCGTAAATCACCAAAGCTGAAGTCAAAGTAAAAGTCCAAAGCCAAAGCGAAAGTCGCCCGATTGGCGCCACAATTTCCAAAAGGCAATTGTTTTTGCAACGCACAGCTGCAACAGCTGCAACAACCAAACCTATTTAATCACTTTGGTCGTGGCTTGGCCTAAAAGCATGACAAATGCCAACCACTTTGACAACTTATGATAAATAAGCAAAAGACTTAAAAATTTCAAGGCACTTTCATGGTTTGCTCTTCGTTTCCCTTCAAATATTATAAAAATTTTCGAGTGGCCTCAAATCAAAAACATTGAATAATTCTAATAACAATTTCTTGTTATTAGAATTTAGCTTTTTGGATAATAAATATCGCAAACATTTTTTGTTTTATTCATTTCGGATTGCAAAGTCAGTACTTTAAAATTAAATAAATGTTGAAACGAAAAATATTCCTTGACAAGAAAAATCGTTTAGTTTACATTTTATAAATAAATTGGACATTTTCATGTTTGCTCGAAAGCAAACAAAAATGTATATGTATTGCTCTCTCAATGGGTTGCGGGAAGGGGAGTGTTGCAGCAGATGCAGCAACAGCAGCAGTACAAGTGGCAAGCAAATAACGTACGTGCGTCAAATGTGTTGCAGTTGCAAGTGCGACGCGAAGAGAAAATGTGAATGCCTTAAAGCATAAAAATGGCAACAGCTACAACCACAACAACAATAACAACAACAATTGCCACAAAAGCAACAGCAACAACAACAGCAACGACAGCAACAACAACAACAACAACAATCATCATCAAAAGCAAGAGATCAGAAAGTGAAACATTTCAATGCCACATAAGGTGCCACCAGTGTTAAGTTGTTGGCGGCGCCACTGCTGCCACTAAGTGCAACAGTTGCAATTGCAGCTATTTAGTTGCAGCCCAAATGGCCGCCGTTGCGGGCCTGTACGGCCTGGGCGAGGATCGGCAGCACCGCAAAAAGCAGCAGCAGCAGCAGCAACACCAAAAGGAACAGCTCGAGCAGAAGGAGGAGCAAAAGAAGATCGCCGAGCGCAAATTGCAGCTCAGGGAGCAGCAGCAACAGCGCAACTCACTCGATGGCTACGGGTATGCTTGCCACAAAATATACATTTCACCTTGCCCCTCCAAATCTCATTGATATTTTCTACAATTCAGCTGCTCATTACATTATGAGCCAACTAAATCAACTTAATCAGATTAAATTACCCAATTTTTAAGAATATTAAAATTAGTATTAAATAAAACCAATTTGCGTTCTTAATTTCATTTTGCCAAAAGTTTTGTGATTTAAATTGGTTTAATTTAATATAAGAAGAAAACAAGCAGAAATCACATTTTCACCTACATTTTATTTATAAATTGTTGATATTTGAAGCCAAATAATTCTGCTTCTGAGACTTTCAATTTTCACCTATAAAGCTTGATTTATTTGATCGCACTTTCAATATGAAATTGATATTGTTTGAATTAAATTGTCTTAGAACAAATTTCGAGAAATTTAATTGACTTTAGTTAAGCCATTAAGTTAAACTGCAGTTGAACACCCATAAAGACTACAGAAACAAATGCATATATATATATATATATATATATATAAATACAGATGCTTGTCATGCTGATGCAGATACAAGACACACTTACATTTATCGTTACAGATATTATTTAAAAATAAAAAAAATTACATTTATGTCGTCCAATTTGATATGCATTTATATGCATTTATTTCGGGGCAGAGCTCTGTGACACAAAGGCAAACATGGACAATATCAACAGCAACAACAACAGCAACAGCAACAACAACATCAACAACAACAACAAAAAACAGCTGTAATAACAAGCAACTGAAACCAAAATGTTTTTATTCATTTATTTTTCTTTTATTCTTCGTTTTAGTGTTTTTTTTCTTTCTGTATTTTTATTTTCTTTTACATGCCTCGTGAGTGGCGGCTGCAACAGCGACGCTGACAGCACTGCTGCCACTTTGGCGCCGTGCAGTTTGCCCTAGCAATGTATTTTTCAAAAGCCTGCCCCAAAAAACACACAACAACAACAACAACAACAAGGGCAACAAGAGCTGTGCGCACAATTCGAAGTTTCTTATTGGGCTTTGGCTTTGTGTTCAAGCTCGTATTTTATAGAATGATATTTTTGGCATTCAGCCAACCAAAACTAAAATCACTTCTTTCTCTCTCTGTGTGTGTGTTGTGTGTGTGTGTGTGTGTGTGTGTGTGTGTGTGTGTGTATGAGTGTGTGTCGAATGACTCTGACTTTAATGCTCGTGTGCATTGAAAGCCTTTGGTAATTACATTAAACATGCCCAAATCGCAGCAGCAATTTACACATTATTTTTTCCCCCTTTTGTTTTTTTTGTGTTGTCGCTGCTGCTGATGCTGCAGCATCTTCTGCTGCTTTCATCAGCAGATGCGCAAGTGTGTGTGTGTGTGTGTGTGTGTGTGTGAAAGCGTGTGACGTTACGTGCAGCTGCTTCTGCGGCATTTGCCGAAAATTGCAACACAAAACTCCCATAGACATAAAAAGCAAACACACACACACACAAATGCATTTACATGTATGATGGTGTGATGGACACACACAATACAAGCACACACAAACTCTCACACGCACACACACACACACATATGCAGGCCAACCACTAAGCGCACGTGACTGAAAGAGAAAGGCAGTAAAAAGATTTTGCCTTTGGGAAACGTTTATGCAGCGGCATATGTGAGACCAAATGCAAGCGTGTGTGTGTGTATGTGTGTGTGTGTATGTGTGTGTGTGTACAGCAACTGCATCAGCATCAGCATCAGGAGCAGCGTCGTCGCCTCAAGGACATTTCCACTTGCATCTACTTCAATTTTGCTGCATTAGTGTCAGTGGTGGAGTTGCTGCATTGATGCTGCCACTGCCATTGCTGCTGCAGAAGGGGTAGAGGGGCGATGCTGGGTCGGCTGTTGGGCGGGTGGTGCTGGTTTGCTGATGTTGTGTTGTCTATGGGCGTGGCCGCCCCAACTGGTCATAATGGCGCGACAACGAGGCGTTGCAAACTGCCAGGCACCAAGCAGTCTCGGGTCATGCTCGTCCTACATACACACATATATATATATATATATATATATATATATGTGCATTTTTAGGTATACATAGCCATCACACTCATGCACTTATTTAGCCATTTGAATGCCAACAAAACACACAGAAATATGTCAAAGGAGCAGCTTTTGCCGTTAGCAAAGAAGGCAGCAATCATTTTATTAAGATTTTGCTAAGCCAGAAAAGTGGCATATTTATATAATTTAATTGGATCTTTACAAATTTGAGTTTTGTTGAATTCAGCAAAAAATTAAATAGTTTTTTTTTTTTACTTTCACATTTCATTTTTTCCAGTTTAAAATAGTTTAGTCAATGTGAAAATAATTTAAATAATTTCTTTCCCAGAATTACTCAATGCACAAAAATAATTTATATACTCAATTAATTATTTTAAAGATGTTTATGAATTTACTGAGATTGTAAAAGATTAGTAAAAGAAAAAGTATTAAATTTAATTGACTTTGAGCAGATCGAACATTATTCAATGAAAATGCATGATTTAAATGCACTTTCGAATGGACGAATACAATTGGAGTGGAATTTAAAGGAGATTTAAAAGGGGATTTAAAGGGGATTCAAATGGGGAATTAAAAGGGGATTTAAATGAGATGCTTTGATTGAATTGAAGCCAATTTAATAATGAATGCAATGAATCGAAGAACTAGTTTAACTTAAACAATTCGAAGCAGAAAACATTCGATAATATTTCGAAACCGAATTTCTCTATTCAGAGCGCAGTTGAATATGCATTAATTTATTAATCTTTTAAGTGCACTTAAAGATTATTAATAATAATTAGCATGTTCAATTAGCGGCACAGTAAAACAGAACCTGCAAATAATTTACAAAACCACTCGAAAGCCACACACAACAATAGCAACACAAACATCCTTTGGCATCAGCTGCAACTGCAGCGGCAACAGCAGTTGTCAATATGTGACAGCCACAACACCCCAACACCCCTTCCCCCACACACACACACTCCCCCCCCCCCCTCCAACTAGCACAGACAGATCCAACTCTCAATCCACTATAGCTGGCAAACTGGGGACATGGTTGGGCGCCTTCGGCTGCAAATTACCAACAGCTGACACACAGATGCAGCAGATATGTTGATGTAGCTGCCCCACAGGTGCATGGGGTGGGGTTGGGTAGGTTAGAAGGGGGGGGGGGAGCATCGGATTGCAGATAAGCTGCAACCGAATTGGGGTTATGTGCCTGGTCGCTCACAGGCCGCAAGCAGCGGCACGCGTTGTAACTGCTGCAACCACAACTGCTTTTTCTCTTCTTCTTCTTCTTCTTATTTTGCCCCTTGTGCTTCTTTTGCATCTCGTGCAACATCATTCATCAAACGGCGCTTGTCGAGCGTGTTCACAGCTGAGTTCCTTTCGTAATTGCACACTGGCAAAAACAGCAAAATCCACAGAATTTTGTCGAATGTTTAGCTTAAATTTTGATAGTGTAATGCAGAAGCTATATGATATATGCCATCTATGAGATGAGCTAAATGCTGCATGCAGCTATTATTATCATTATTATTTATTGGGGGGTTTTGTGCACTGCGACCTAATAGATCTATTGTGCCCCTTCTGAGCTTATGGCTCCTCCATCAACCCCAGTTCCTGAACGAATGTTAGGATCTTTGATGGGTGGAGGGCTACTATGTCTTTGACATTCATAACATGCATCCCTAGGATGCTCCATCTTCTCCTGGCAAGGGCGATGCATTTTGTTAGGATGTGAGTTGAAGACTCCTCCTCGATGTCACAATCTCACAATCTCTCTCGCATGCAGCTATAATATGAATATATTTCAATTTCCATTACTGATGTTGTTCAAGATTATCGATACTCCGTTGACTCGGAAATATTCTTCTCTACAAAATTATAATAATATCTGTGGAGGACTAGTCATAATAGGAAAGAGAGACCAGCTGAGAAAAGGTCTGGTATAGCCCATAAATACCAGAAAATGGTTGCTCTTAATTTGGGGAAAAATTTGGGTTTTTAGGAATTTGCAGATGGCTGAACAAAATTATAGAGAGGAATCTCAAAGATCTTGCTTCCAAGTTTAAAAAATGTGGCTGGAGAAATAAGGGGGGGGGGGGGCTTTGGCTTTTGAGGACGTAAGTGGGCGTGGTCTACAGAGAGTTTAAAGATTTTGTGACTCTATCTTCCAAATTGTGGAAGACATGCGCATTTCAGTGTTCCAGTGATGAAATTTCTGGGGGCGGATGTGGGAAGAGTCTGAACAATATATATATATATCTTAAAATTTGTGAAAGATATACATATCGCATTTGGCAATTCAGCGCACAGGAGTGGGATTGTCGATAAATACTGATGCTGATGTTGCACTGACAACAAAGTGGCAACAATAATAACAATGCGACCACAAATTGCAACCAACCACATTTTGTGTGTGGGCTGAAAGTGTGTTCGATGTATCGACAGCAGCAACAGTTGCAGTGAAAACGACAACAATTCCAACCAAATGTTGCAAATTGATGCAGGTGCAGCAGCAACAGTTGCAGTAATCACAAAAGCAATCAGAAAGTGTTGCAGATGGCAAAAATGATTTTGGGCATCAACTTGGATTTTTGGAGTCAAGTCTTGGCTGTTATTTACTTGTTCGTTTCAGTTTGTGTCCTATTGAATTTGAATTGTATAGAAATAGCAACAGACAAGTGATGAGTGCTTTTCTTTCAGTGCATGAGAGACAACTGGCACAAGGCCTGCATTTCCATATCGTTTCATATCTTTGCTTGCAGTTTCCTCTCGAAATTATTCCATTGTCTTCCATTTCCATTTCAAATGCAAACATCAATCAAATTAAGTAGTCAACTTCTTTAGAAAGTGTGGAAGCTGCAAGCTGCAAGCTGCCAGCTGCCAGTTTGCCCCTTGCCAGTTTAATGTGGCAAAGTTGCAAGTGGCAAGTGCACTTTGCATGTTAAAACGAGGCAGCAGCGATAGGCAGCTCATATTCAGATACATATATGTATATATATATATATATATAAGTATATATATGTGCCAAAAATCGAAGGCCAATTTCATGGTTGAGGTGAGAGGATGAGGGCAAGTGGGTGGGGCGAGAGTGGCATACGAAAGTTGCAAGCAATTTAAGTAGCAAAGATGCCAGCGCCACACACACACAACACACACACAAAGTGCTGGAGTTGCAGTTCCCAACTTGGGCGCCAGTAAGCATATTCATAATCGGGAAGCCTGCTCGGTTGCCTCCGTTGCTGCCACTGCCGATTCTGCTGGTCGCCGAGGCGCCAATTCTGCCACTGCAACATGCTCGAAGGAATTGTCATAAATTTTGCACGTTGTTTTGCGGCGCAACGCAAAAATTATTATTTTTTTTTTTTGGCTTTTGACTTGCTTTTTTCTGGCTCGCTGCTTTCACTCTACTCTATATATATGTTGAACGTTTATATATGTTTATATGTAAATATGTATATATATATATATATATATATATATACATAGTAAACTGATGAACAGACTTTAACATAAGCCGAGACGCATCTTTAGCAAGTTTCATTAAGATTGTTCAAGAAAGACTCTAGAAAGAATCTAGAAAAAATAAGAACGCATATATAAATATATATATATATATATATATAAATATGTATATATATATATGAATTTTATTTATTGCCTTATTTATTAGATGAATTATGCTCCTGCTGTTTTTGAGAACACCACTCATAAAAACTGAGATACTTTTGTGTCAAATCTATTTGTCTCTCCTATGACAGCTAGAGTATTAAATCTTCGTCTTCTTCTTCAAAAAAAAAAAATAATTGTCATATCGTGTTTCCTATTTTTCGCATTTTTTATTAGCAGCTTTTTGCTTTCACTGCCTTTGGGGCTGCATATTTTATGCAACGGCAACTGTCCTAGCTGTCTGCTATTTTTTTTTATGGACTCTGGGCTAGAAGGCCGGAAGAGGTGACTGGGTAGGGTGGGTGGTGGGGAGGGTTGGATGGAGCTAGTTTTGTGACGTTTTGTGACTTGTCCCCATGCAGCCTGAATGTCGGCCAAAGCAGCGAGCAACATTTTCAGCGGCTGCTTTTAATTTATTTTTACTCATTCATTGACTTGACTTTGGCGCAATTAAACTTTCACGAGTGTCGAGACATTTTAACTGCTTTCACTGCTAATTGCCCTTTGCACTAGCAGCAGCAGCTGCAGCAGCGAACTGCACACCCCTTGACAGAACGACCCCTGCCCCCTTTTCACCGGTTAGCAACTGCTCCATTTACTCGTTGCATATGCAACGCTTTTTCGCTTATTCGCGCTTCCCTCAATAGCATTGTGTCATAAATTTGTAGCTTAGCGACCGTGCCACTTCTCTCTCTCTCTCTCTCTCTCTCTCTCTCTTTCTCTCTCTCTCTTTCTTTCTCTATATCTCTCCGTCTTTGGCTTGCTATGTGGGAGATGTGAATTTCTTGAATTGATTTTAAAAGGGCAAATTTTGTATACGACAATTTTACAACTTTCACTTTCCCTCTGATTTTGAGCCTCTTGCCGTACTGCTGCGCCACTTGCACCTTGTGGCAAGGAAGTATACAAAGTGATTAAATTTAAAGAGTCAAATTCGCGCAAATAGCCGAGAACAGAGAATCTAAAGAGTGTCAAGTTCTCATTGAAATTGCTTTCAATATGAATATTTTCTATTAAAATTTGCATTTAATTTGAATGCCAGGTATAAGTTTCGCTGCGTATATTGAAAGCGCAATTTCTTTGGCGTAAATATTGCAAAATAAAATTGAAATTTTTGCTTCTTTATTGAAAGTGCAAAAATGCAATATTTTCTTTATACAAAAAGCAGAAAATGAAAACAAGAAGATAAATATAAAATCGCAATGATGAATTCTACTTAGGCAAATTTGAAATGAAAAGTAAAAATACTATAAAAAAAAAGAATAGAATAAATATTTCCTAGGAACATTTTGACGCTATTTATTATAAGTTTTTTAGTTGCAACTAGAATAATTTTGTAAAAATTAATTTCTAAATTTGAATAGCATAGTTTTGTGGGCTCACCTGAAAGTTCAATTACCTTGCCCCATGAATAGTGAATGATGAATGATTTTATGAAGACTGCTAATCACGTGATTAATTGAGGCATTATTAATATTATTATTATTCCCCCGCCACGCTTGAGTGCATCAATGCAATGAAGTATAAAATTAAAACACTTCACATGGCCTATTTGGCAAGCGCCTTAAGTACGAATATCTCCAAATACTTCTGGGGATAAATGGAAAAGTAATGAAGCCTTAATTATCATCATTAATCCACAGATTCATAGCAAATGAATTGGGATATGTGCTAAAATACAAATGCACTTTCAACAAGTTGCACAGACAGCATCTCTTGAGGCGTTCGAATGTGTATCAATTAATTTACAACTGGAAGACAGCTAAGATGCCGAGTAGAGTGCATAAAGTCGTTAGCTCGCATTTATTAAATCCAAGATGCAGTTGCGTTTCTTTCTTATGCTCATCTCATCTCTCATCATCAGCAAATAACACGTGGGCGGCTTGGGGAGGATGCGTTACGTGGATTTGACATATCAATTTTCAAGTTCACATCAATCATTTATTATAAACGAATATTGAAGTCTTTGAGTAAGCCAATTTCCGTAAGTGGGCAACCTGACGAGCGGAGTGCAACCGTCACTTGCAGCAGTAACCTTGGGGCAGATATAACATTTGAAAAGGGCGCGCGCCAGCATCTGGCTGTGGCAGCCATCTTTGTGCGAGCGGGCACATCCGGCTGCAGCATGTGGCGCCCTCTGTGTGTCAACGCCAGAAACAGCAGCTTTGACTGGAAACTGCGCACAGCTTCCGGCTTCCAGTGAAAGCTCCGGCGCCACAGCGCCAGGCATTTGACAACATTTCATTGCCAATGCATTCCACTCAGCGACAGAGCCACAAAACTGTGTACAAAATTGTAAATGTGAGTGTGCAAGTGGATGAGAAAAGGAGAGGCAGATAATAACAGAGATTCCTAACCACAGTTCAGCCATCGGTGGCGCGAGAAAGTTAACTGCGTGAACAAACAGGGAACAGCTGGCAATGGCACACAACACGTGCGGCGGCGTCGGCGACTGCGTCGGCATTGGCAACGCTCTCTCGTTTTGGAATTCTGTATTTTTATTGCAACGGCCAAAAGCTTTTTTCATTGAGAAACCGCTAAAGCCGCTGCCCAATTCTTAATCCCCAATACAAATGGTTAAAGCTCGGCGCTGGAAATGGCTGCGCCAGCTGACCGCTTCACTTCCAGCGGAACTAAGCTGTGAGTCTCAGCTGTGGCTCTCAGCGCCCGTGCAGCATCAACAGAACAGAGCAAAACAGAGGAGAGCAGAGCAGAGCAAAGCAGAGCAGCAGAGAAGAGCAAGCGCTAGAGCAATAAGAAGAGCAAGAGCAAAGGCAATGGCAAAGGCAAAGGCAAGAACAGAAACAGAAACAGCGCAACGACTGCAACACGAAACGGGCAAAGCTAAAGCTCTGTTCGCGGACATTTAGTAGCACGCCACCAGCAGCCGATAGCAGATGACGAGACGACGTGCACAAGAAATGAGCAGCAGCCGTAACCGAAACAGAAACCGAAACCGAAATTAAAACCGAGAACAAAAAACCGAAAACCCAAAACGAAACCAAAACCAAAACTGAAACTGAAACTGAAAACGAACCAAGCCGGAGACGCGCACGGATAAACCGACGGAGTGTGTTGCGTCTGTCGAGCGGCGAGCGTCGAGCTAAAAAAAAAACACACCGCAAAAATCGTAGCAGACGAAGAAACAGCAGCCGCAATCGCAATAGAAGCAGGCCAAGATTAGCCAGAAAACAGAAACAGAAACAGAAAAAACATTAGCTAAAGTTGGAATAAAAAAAAAAAAGTGCGTCGTGTTTCAGTTCCGTTTCGTAACAGCTGCCATTTCGTTGCGTGCGAACAACAAAAGGAGCGAAAGCAAAGCAAACACAAAGCCAAACTGCCGCGGGCAACAAAGCCACCTACAACAGCGGCTAACACAGAGATATAAACGAATTAATACTCGCAGAAAAGTATTTACATATATACATATTAATTATATATCGAGATCAGAGATCAGAAATATAAACATGCCACAAATCGAGAACTGTGTAAAGTGCTGTCGAATTTGAAGCAAATGTTTTTTTGGTTTTTTTTTTATTGGTCAAACATTTTTTAATTGTTGTTGTTGTTGTGTGAAACAAGTGCGACCGACGAGCGAAATCAATGTAAAATTGCAGAAAATTGCGCAAAATAATTGAGGAATGCTCAACAAAAAGAACGCGCAGCAAAGTGCATTAGTTCAAGTTAAGATTGAATAAAATAGCTCAACCTTGACAT
This sequence comes from Drosophila demipolita, assembly GCA_035042405.1. Classification (NCBI taxonomy): domain Eukaryota; kingdom Metazoa; phylum Arthropoda; class Insecta; order Diptera; family Drosophilidae; genus Drosophila; species Drosophila demipolita. The sequence goes on from JAWNLI010000488.1 coordinate 1,485,779, forward strand.
AAAATTTAAATATATATATAAATTGCAAAACAAAAACACAAAAATCACAAGTCAAATAAATCAATTGTTGTTGTTGCTGTTGTTATGTTATGTGTGTATTGAATTGTGGCATGTCAAGCATTTCAATAATCAAAGTAAAACGAAATGCAATTTTATTTATAAACAACAATACAAACAAGTGGTTGGGGGTTGCCTCAGAGGCGATGGTGGCCGATGAGAGGGGGGGGGAGGGGCGGGGGTTAGTAGCTGCAGTGCAGCATTGATTACACATTTACACATATAAATATATATAACATATTGTTAAGCAAACACCCACACACACACACACATCCACACACATTATGAGACTCAACCAATGGCCAAACAGCTGAGCCACAGGCAACGTCTTCAGCTGCTTCTTCTTCAACTGCTACAGTTGTTGTTGTTGTTGTTGTTGTTGTTGCTTCTTCAAGCACCACACCTGCAACAACAGTAACAGCAATAAATAGTCGCTGCTGCTGCTGCTTATGAGTAGAACAAGCAGAAAACATCAACAACAACAGCATCAACGATGCTGAAGGCACTTTATAAGCAGCGCTTTTCGAGCATATCCTTCTTAAGGACGTTCCAAAGGCAATTTTCTGGCTGCTGCAGACGTTATCTGTGTGTGTGTGTGTGTGTGTGTGTGTGTGTCACTCTCTTCTTACCAGCATTCTCATTCTGACTGCCCTCTCATTCTACCCCACGCGTTCTCTATCTCTCTCTCTCTCTCGTTCTGTTTCGCTGCTCTGTTGGCGTGTAACACACAACAATTGTATGAGAAAAAATATAAAGCAAAAAAAAAATATATATATATACATAGGAAAAGAAAAAAAAAGCTGAACAATAAAAAATTGGTAAAAATCGCTGAAATCGAAAACCGCCTAAAAATGCGCGTCAATGTAATAATTGGAAATCTGTTTAAGTTCAAGTGACAGGACTCAAGGATAACAAAGCAAAGCTGTCGTAGATAAACTTGTACATTGTTCTCCATTTTACGCGGAGGTTTATCGGCATATCAAGTGGAAGAAGGAGATGATGATGTGAGGCATGTTTATTCTTTACTCAGGTTGCCTTTTAATTACGATGGATTTTGCCGCGTTCACCGTGAAACAAGATGCGCAAGGAGAGAAACGTGAAAGGCTGTCAACTGCCATTGTGTAGTCTTCTTCTTATTCTTATTCTTCTTCTTCTTCTTATTCTTCTTCTTATTCTTGGAGCCTCGTGGCTAGGTTGTAACAATGTACTTAATGTCACGAGTGTCAAGTGTGGGCAACGTGGACACGCGAAGAGAAATGTGAAGCTTAGCGAGAAGCGCAGCTTACGAAATTATATGACTTGTCATGGCTTGCAATGCTTTCGTTCAGATTATAATGTGATAATGTGTTCCCTGGTATCCAGAATATGTATTCCATATGTAGTAAACTTTCCCTAACACGTCTCAATCTGGCAAATACAGCTTTAGTTTGCTTCGTCTTTCCATGACTAGAATTTCTCTAATCGAAATTTATCAGCTATGATATATATAGATAAATATTCTTATTAGATTTTGAGGGAGTCTAGGATTGTTACTATACTTTTTTACCCATTTTATAAACCTACACAAAAACTAAACATTCCAGCAAATTGATTCAAAGTTTTTCTTTTACGAAAATTTCCGTTAACTAAACATTATTTTGGGCTATAAAAAATATGTGTAGTGCATTAAAATTATTATCTGTTAGGTTTTTCTATTGACGAAAATAAATAAAATTTTATCACAATTAGCTATAAAAACAGTTTTCATTTGTTACTTGTTGTATGGACAAATAGAGCACTAATTATATTATAATTAACAGTGAAATCGAAGCGTCTTCCATAAAATGATAAAGTAAATTTGTATTTATTTGCCATCTTTGATTTTAAAATGCCCCAATAATTGTGTGAATAGTATTATTAAAAGCAAAGCGGATTTGGCTGCTAACAAATATGACATTCATAACATAAAACTATGTTGAAAGGGCACAAATACACAGGGAAGCTGACCTTTAAGCTGACACACATTGGGGGAAGGCATTTATTGATGGATGATACTTTGCAACAGTTGCAGCACTCACGTGGCACATCGATGTGCGAACTTGAAAACTGTTGCGTTGCACTAATACACACAAACACTTACATAAACACGCACTGCACTGCTAAAAACTTGACGCTAATCAAAATTGATTTAGAGCTTCTGAATGCACTTAGTTAATCCATCAATTTGCAACAAGAATTGACATCCGAGTGGAGCACTCAATTCCCTCTCGACACTCAGTTCGGCCAGCAGCAATTTCTAAATTAAGTCGACCTTGATATCATCAATATATAACAGCTACCGAGGATATGGCAACAGATGCTGCAATATATCTAGACAATTTGTATGTATATAAAAATTTTCATTTTTTATTTCTGTTTCTTTTGTATTTTATTTGACGTTGAATGAATTTGATTTTGCTTATTTGCAGTTCTTATTCGTTAAAAGTTTGGTTTGTTTTTAAATATATTTGTTAATTTAATTCATTTTATATTTTAGTTTTTATTTGAGTGAAATGGTGAAATTATAATATTTTAAATAAATACGTATACTTAATATAACTTTTATTATTATTCTTTTCATTTCGTTTCATTTTATTTGATGCAATAGACAAAATCTAAAGTTTAATTTTTATCAGAAGAAAAAAAAACACGTGTGTTTTATTTATATTTTAAGTTTAAATTCAACTCTTGTAATTCTTATTATTATTTATTTTCTTAACTTTTTATTTGAAATTTTCTTTTTTTGTGAATATAATATAATTTAAATAGGAGTTTCATTGCTACATATTCACACCCTTACCTGTATTTAACTCAGAACAACGAGCAGTTTAATTTAAGCCAAATCTGAATAGCTTAAAAGATTTCTAAATAGAGAAGTTTAGGTAATTGTAATTTTGCTGTTATTATAATAACTTTTGATAGATGCTGCTTGGAAGCTGATGTCTCATCGTTTACCCTATTGAAATCAATTTGATACCTTTCTTCTTTACATTATATTTTAATTTAAGAAATATACAAATTTAATTCAGTTTTTTGCAAACGGAAAGTATAATTTAGTTGACATTTTCTGAAAGTACACTGTGGCCTTTACACACATCTATGTTAACATATTTGTATATGTAATTTATACATATTCATAGATGTTCATACATACTTATATATATATATATATATATATATATATATATACAATCCAACACTGTTATAAGGGACGAACTGAGACCAACTCTGGCAAAGGCCATAAAAACGCGTGACAGGACAAAAAGCTGCAGAGAGGCGTTGGAAGGTGGTTCTTGTTGTTGGGTGTCTCTTTTGGGAGGTGGTGCTGCTTATACTCATGTGTCGTGGGGTCATAAAGGGGGTGGAGGGTGGGTTGGCAAGGTGAAGTAGGCAAAAGTGTACGCTGCGCAACCAAAATAAAAAAGGAAGCGAAATTCTAAAAGCAGAAATTTGAACACAGTGCAGGACGGATATCCCAAGGGAATAGAGGCGAGTAGAGGAGCGTGGGGGATGGCGCTGAGTGCAATGGGATTCAGATGCAGCAGCAGCAGCAGCAGCAGGAGCAGCAATAGCCTTAACAAGAGCAAGCAAGAAAATCAAAGAAGTCCGAAGAGAAACTTCGAACAAAAGAAAGCAAGAAACAAAAAAACAGGCAGCTGCTAAGCACTTAAAGCTTAAAGAATACCGTTAAAAGCAACTGCTGCTGCTGCTGTTGCTCTCGTTGTTGTTGTTGTTGTTGTTGCTTAAAGGTGCCGCACTTTCTTATTTAGCTGTACATACAGCAGCGAAGCAGCGTGCGAACAGCCGGAGACGACAATAAACGACGCTACAAAAGCCAATGCCACAGCAAGTCTAAAGTGATAAACGCGCACACACACACACACACACACACACACGCATGAATACACACAAATACCAACACAAACACAAATATAAATACTCACATACAAATACACTCACACACACAATCGCAGGGCGCGACTTTTGGGCCATGTGCGTTTGTCGTCGTCCTTTCGCAGTGCTTCGCTGCTGCTGCTGCTGCTGCTGCTGTGTCTTTTTTTGGGGTGCGTGTGGGTGTGCGTGTCCGTGTGTATAAATCCGCCAACAAGTTTCCCATTGTGCATGGCCAGCCGCCTGGCACTCCCACAATGCCAGCGTCGAACTCCTCCTCCTCACGCCTCCGCTGGCAACATTTTACCATTTCGATTTGTTGTGGCTGCTGTTAAGCGCAATGCTCTCACGCGCGCTCTCTCTCTCTCCCTCTCTCTTTATCTCTTTCTGTCTGTCTCTCGCAGGTGCGCTCTCTCGCACATTCTTGGTTCTGGAGCTTTGGCATGCTGAGAAGAGAGTTTGTTGGTTGGCGCTGCTAGGACTGCTTCATTTACACACTGACACACACGCATACTCATGCATGCATACACATATATGTATATATATATATATATATATATATATAAATATTTATTTGTATGTGTATATGCATATGTTTATGTGTATGTGTTTGTTTTGTGTCTTTTACAACGGCAGTTGAGAGCTGACACGCTTCAATTTTCTCGCTACACACATTCTCGCTGTACGCTTTTCGCTTCACGTTTGTTTGTCGCTTGTTGCCATTGCCTGTGTTTTCGCCTCAGCGTTTCACCGTTAGCTGCTGCTGTCTGCTGCTGCTGCTGCTGCTGCGGCTGCGGCTGTTTCTTTCTCTTCTTCTTGTTCGCCTGCTAATAGGCTCGTGTCTCGTTTCGTTGCGTGTATCGCCTCGTCGTGTGTCCTGCTCTCGTGTGTTTGCTCCTGCTTTTCATTTTCATTCTTATTTTTCTTTTTTCCTTTGCATTTATTTTTGGTTCGCTGGAAAAAACGTGTTTGATTTTTCTCCTGCTTCTTCTTCTTCTTTTTCTTCTTGTACTTCTGCTGTTTTGCGCTGCGGCTAACTTGGGATATTTTTTTTGTTTGTCACTGCTGCTGCTGTTTTGTTGTTTTTCTTTTTGTTCTTGTTGTTCTTGCTGCGCTGCGTGTGTTTCAATTTCACTTCATTGCGCTGCGTTTCGTTTCATTTAGCTCATGACTTGTCCGCTTTGGGCTTTTTTTTTTTTTTTTGTATTTCAACATCATTTTATTGTATTTGATGTTGATTTTGAAGTACAAAAGTAATAATTATTCCGTTGTTTTTCTGCCTGTTGACTGGGAGGGGATTTATGTACATTTATATATATATATATACATGTCTGAGATTGACAAATAGTTAAGCAAAATTGACTATCTAATCTACATTATTATTCATGAAAATACGTCACAGCTCATAATTATAAATAACAACTTCAAAGCACCTAAATAAAGGCATAAATCTATGTGAAAATAACATTTTTTCGGATATTTATAGCAGGCAATGTCGTCTGTGTACGTGTGTCTTTGAGTGTGTGTGTGTGTGTGTTGGAGAGTCTTTACCTGTGCGGCAAATTTTGTGCTCTCCTTCCCACTCGTTCGTTTGTTCAGGCTCTCGCTCTCTCTGTCTCTCTCTCTCACTCTTTTCTCTCTGTAAGTGTCTTTTGCTCTATGCTGGCCCCAAAAGGTTCAAGGTTGTTCAGTTTAGTGCATGAAATGGAGCAACGCCAAGAGCGACAACAACAATGAGTAAAGCGCGCCAAAAGAATACTGCAGCACAACCCCCTGCACAACCCCTGCACCCCCGTGCCCATGCGCCGTGGGGCCACAAACCACTCAAAATATAGTTTTAAAAAATCAGAAAGAAAAATTGTAGTGCATCTTCAAATCAATTGCAGTAATTGAACAACAATTCAGAAGAGTCAAGAAGCAGCAGAGCAGAAGCTGACACCAAATGAGATCTAAGGCGAATGTGTGTGTGTGTGTGTGTGTGTGTGTGTAGATAGGTGTATTTGTGTGTGCGGCAAAAGTGACACCGTACGGAGTTACTGCTGAAAATCAATAGGCAAAGGACATGTAGACCTTCTCGCTCACACCCATGCTGGCTCGGATTCGCACTGCGAACAACAACAACAACAATAACAACGAATTCGTTGTGCCTATTTTAACATATATATATATATATATAAAATGCTTCAAACAACATACATACATATATATATGTAAAGTGCAAGTGTATGTGTGCGTGTGTGTGTGTGTGTGTGCGAACTGCGCCTAAAAGCGGAAATTAACATTTTCACTTGCTGTTTCCGGTTGCCACAATATAAATAGGACACGACACAAACTGCTCCCGCATCAAATTGGCCGTTTTATTGTGAATGCGTGCGTGTTGTGTGTGTTGTGTGTGTGTGTGTGTGTGTTCGTGTGTGTGTTGTGCTCGATTTATGCATAATAATCGAAATCGACTAATTATAAAATCAATGGCAGCAGCCGCAGCAGTAGCAGAGTGAATTATACAATTTATAATGCATGCCAGTGACAACAGATAACAGCACAGTAGCAACGATTGCTGAAGCAGCAGCAGCAGCAGCAGCAACAAGAACAACAACAAGAACAACATGTGACGAGCCACAACAATAGTAGCAACAGCAATGCCAACAGTCAATCAAAAGCAGCTCTAACAAATAGCAATAGCAATAAATACAGCAACAGCAACAGCAACAAAATATGAAAAACAACAACAGTGCCACAATAAATCGAAAAGTCTCCTGCAACAACGGGCAACATTAAGCCTGGCAACAGCAAAAAGAACAGATTTCAATAATTAATATTTATTTACGCAACAATTGGCCGGCAAATGCAAACCGCAACAAATCTTCTTAAAGTGACAACTGCAACAACTGCAACAACAGCAACAACAGCAACAACTACAAGGAAAACAGCAAGAAATGCGGAGGCTTTAATGGCAACGCCCAAAAGTATGCAACGCATTGTTGGCCAACCAAAGCTGAGGAGCAACAAGAATAACAGCAAATAGCAGCAACGTGTGCCACACGGTGGGGCAAGCGGGTGGCGCCAGGCGCGGAGGCGTGGAGCGGCACGAGGAACGTGGAGTGGCAGCGGTAGGCTGGCAGCAAGCTGAACTAGTTAACAAGCGCTGAACGAGCGCTAAACGTTGGCGCATTTACAAATTCAAACAACTTGCTCGTCATCAACCATTTCCCGCATCGATTTCATCGAGAGATGGGGCCTAACGCCAGTTCTGCGGCCGCGACAGGAGCAACCGTTGAGCGGTGAAAATCTATCCAACGCCTCGCCCCCTCTTCTGCGTGATAGGTAACAAATACAACAAATACAACAAATCCACAAATCCACAAATCCACCTTCCACAAGCTAAACTTTGATAACCGAATATTTTTGAATATTTTATCTTTGACCAAATCGATTTAATTCACGAAGACAAAACCAAACATTTGGTGAAATCAATTTCCATTCAAATTATTAATATTTATTCAAATTTGAATGCAATGCGATAGATACTAGCTATATAGATATATATATATCAAATATCAATGATGATTGAGTAAAATAATTTGCAAATTAGAGAAGTCCGTTTGCATTTTAACAATTGAATTTAAAATAACGTTTATATATCAAATATCACATTTATACATTTATCAATCAGCCTTAATTGATTTGATTTGAGTTTTTAATTTGTCTTAACTACCAGTTAAAAATGCCGATTTTCTTTTTCATTTCTACATAAATCAAGTGAATGCAACTGCCAAAATGAGATGGTATCAATCAAAAGGGAGCCAAGTGAAAAAAAAAAACTGCATTAAATATTTGCAAACTGATAGGTCACTTTTTCGCATATGTAACATGTAAATCACTAGCTAATTAAAAATTCCAACTGGTTTTAAAGTTTAAATTTGTTAAATGTGACCTAAATGCAAATTGTAGTCATGTGTGAATTCGCAGCTAAAACATGGCCGAACATTCTGGACAAATTTCATTATTCGTATATATTTTTTTGTATATATGCATAAATGCATACATATACATTATATATACAACATATATATACATATATATATATATATATTACATATATATGTGTTTTTATATATATTATGTTTTTTCGTTCGCTTTTCCTTTGGTTCCTTTTGTTGGGTGTGCAAAATTGCATTGCATAGCGACAGGCGTTGCAGCTGGCATTTTGTGCCCTTTGCAATTTGCTTCATCTATGCATAGGTCTCTCACTGTGTGTGTGTGTGTATAAAGTTGTGGTGCTTGGGTGAAGTGTGGTAAAGAGTTGCACATGTCAACTTCACAGCGCCTCTGACAATGTCAGCTGCAGATCCCCACAACTGGCTGCTCAATTGGCCAACATTAAGACGAGGAAGCGGCAATTTGCATTTTTATACGCTCAAAACGTTCAGCATAAGAATAATGAAAATGCCACGTCAAATGTGATAAAAGCCCAATAAGAAACACAGTGTGAATTTTATTAGAGCTGTTGAGAACATTTCACTGTTTCAGAAAATACAACGATTTGGAAACATTCTGAAATTAAAATTCTTATAAATTGAAAATGTATTTACAATCTGCTGTGTGTAATCACATTCAGAAATAGAAATTCAAAATTTGCCATTCATTATTCATAAGTTGTTTAAACAAAAGAAATAATATTATCACTATAATGTAGAAGCTTAATGTTCCGATAACTTGTACATAAACAATAGTATACATGTCCAATTTGCTGACTGCCCATGCGGCGTATGCGCATTGTGCCATCAATTACATTGACAGCAATCACAGCAGCAGCCACAACAACGACGACAGCAGTTGTTAACAACAACAACAACAAGAACAAGAACAAGAACAACCAGAACGCTCATCATCATAAACATTTTTGGGGTCTGCATTGAAACATAACAATATCCTTTGACAATATGCCCTATAGTCAACTGAATGAGAATTGACATCCGTTTGACATTGATAATGAGATGTATTTGGCAGTGTGCGTGTGTGTGTGCAAGTGTATAAGTATGTACGTGTGTGTGTGTGTGTTTCCTTAGCAGCACTTAGCTTGAAGTGTAAATAAACTATCGAACCCCATAAGAGACGCAGGCTGATTGAGGCTACAGCTAAAATGCTTAGACTTTCACTTAATCTACACCAGAAAACCCAACACCACCAACACCACCCACTCTGTCTGTTGTGGCAGCCAAGTCGAACAATTGCCGCATATTTCAACTTGCAACTTGACTTTTCAACCTTTTCTTGGCGTTTTCTTTTTTCTTTTGTTTTGCTTTGTTTCGCAGCTCTGCTGTCATTGTTCTTGACTTTTGATCCTTGCTGGCAGCTACAGGCGAAAAGCGTCAAGCGACGTCAACGTCACCAACATGAGCAACAAAGGCTGCCCCAAACAATGCCACACACGCTCTACGCCACACACACACACACACACACACACACACACACACTAACACTCGTTTAGGCTGTCTGCTGTTGTTATGCATTGTGCTTTGCTTTCACTTGCTTAACTTTTGTCGCCTTTTGTTGTTTAGATTCAGCTTGTTACTTTTATTATACGCCCACCGACTATATTAAGCATTTATCTATATCAACTACACTCCTTCTTCTTCTTCAACTTCTTCTTCTTCTTCTTCTTCTTCTTCTTGTGTGTGGCATAAAAATTAACACCAACATGTCCGTCCATAATGAGAACTTGCCATTTGTGCGCTCATTCAGGCAAGTTGCGACCATTGCCAATTGGCATTGCTTGGCAAGCTCCAAATGCCATCGAAACCAATTTGACACATTGTGTTTATCAGCTCTATTAAAAATGCCACATTGTTGCCACTAGCTGACTCGGCAAATGAGTTAAGTCATTCAGCTCGTTAAATGCCAGCCAAAAGTAGATTCAGCGTCATTTGCCAACAAATTGAAAGTCGAAGATCCTTAAGGACCAATAATAAATACAATTCTGAGTTACAACTGTGAACTTAATGAATAAAACTCAACATTCCTTAAACATTAATTATATATTTTCAATTTGTTTATACAATGCTTCGGTAGTCATTTGACCGTTAAGTGCGATTGCTTATCGGGTCGAAGGAACTCGGTAGAACTACCAATCCAATTAGTCATTTTCATTCCGGCGCACTGCAAACACGTTCTGCACTTAAGCATCTGCCACTTTATAGTGGCAGCAACAAACAAGACAGCAACTACAAAAACAGCACATCAACAATTTTCAGAAAAGCAATAGTCGCAATTGCAACTGCAATTTCAACTGGCAGTAGTTGTTACATCACTTAAGTGAATTCGTGAAGTTACCCAAAAAAAGAAAAAAAACAAATATTGCAAAAAGTAAGAAAAATAAAAATGGGAAATGGAAAATGGAAAAATGGACATCTTCAGCTGGCCGTGGATATTGCACACTTGGACACGCTTCATTCGGGGATTCGACTGGGCAAAGTTGTTGGCTCTCAACTACATTTGTAACATTTGCAATGGCACGCTTAAATGTCAGAATACCCTGTAGACATCAGCTGTCTAACTGAGGGTGTATTGAAATACATTCTATTTTTATTTAAATCTTATATAAATTGGATTTTATGCATGTATATTCACAATGTTCTTCTTGACTATTCATCTCCTATCCCATATTTATTTACCCTTTTTTACAAAATACAAATCTTTTCGATTATTCCTATACAATTTAATCGTACTGAGTGATGCAAGAAAAAATACGGGTATATTTAAATAGCTCTGCTCATATAAAATTGGGACAGATGGATGAAGTTGGTCGGTTAGTCAGTTAGAAGCTCTACTAAAAGACCCAGTCGTTGCTAAATGGACCATTTTAGGAATACCGATCAAGTATATATATATATATATTATAGAATCGGAAATGTTTCATAATATATAATTTATTTCATTTCTTTCTACTATGGAAAATATAAGAACTGTCGTGCAATCTCTGGCAAAGTTTCCTTGCTTGAATTCCTAAATTTTCCCCAGTTTCAAATTGATGTTTGGGTAAAAAAAGAACTGGACTAAAGTCTCCACAGGGCGGCATAGCGGAACACATTTAAAATGCCTGACGTGCTTAGGGACTTGCAGCACAATCGTTAGACAGACGCCAACAATCACCGCTCTTTCTACCTCCCACCCCCCCCCCCTTCCCCACCCACCTTCTAACCGACCACACGTTGCAGGTTGCATGTTGGCCACCGCACAATTTGAGAATTGCTGCCAAAAATAACAGCAACACAAATTGTGCACGCAAAGTTGCGCTGGCCAAGGTCAGCCAACAAAGTCAGCAACAGCAACAATGTACAAAATGGAAAGGGGCGGTGCCGGCGTGGTGAGGGGAGGGTAGGGGAATAAAGAAATATGGGAAAGAACTAAGGGCGAATGCTGCTCCAAGCGGCTTCACGCTTTAAAGCCGATTTGCATAATTTGCCGTTTGTTTTTGTCCTGATTCTTACCTGGCTCTACGATTGATTGCAACGTTGTCTTCAGCACCTGCCACGCCGTGTGTTTGTGTGTGTGTGTGTGTGTGTGCATTTCTGCTTGTCTACTATCTGCGTGCCACAGCAAATGACACCTTGAACTCAAACTCCAACTTAAATGTGTGCTTTTTTCTTTAATTTCGTTTTTTTTTGCAATGGGAACTGAACTCCCCAACACAAACAACGAAATATTCGCATGGATACACTGAACGAAAAATTTCGCATAAAACTTTGACTAACATTAACGTAAACTATATGTGTGTGTATTTCTCAGAAATGTATAAAACTGATTACCTATTTAATAGCCGCCAATCTACAATTTTTATTCAAATATTTCAAGCAATAAATTACTGAACATTTATCATATGCCGCAATCTCTCAGTGTATGGCAAAGGTTATTATTATTTTGTTTTCGCGGCTATCTGCCGCTGTTTGAATGCCATACGTGACGTCAGCGGCAGTAACTTCCTGCTTTCCACTTGGTGCATGCCACTGCACCTGCTCACATAAATTAACTTCAATATTTAATGACATGAATGCAGCTTAACAATTCTTAAGATACGTGAGAATAAAATCATGCTGCACGTGTTAATTATGCTTAAAATTCATTTCCCCCATTTTCTGGTTAGATTTGATTTACTCATTTGTAAAATAATTATTAAACACTAAAAAAAAAAAAAATGACGTGAGTTTTCGTTAGTTAAATTCATTTAAAAACAGCATTTTTAATCAGATCAATTAAATGATGAATGCCAAAGAAATTAAGTAACATTCACGTTGTGCAAATGACATTAAAAACAACATATATTTTACAGTTGCATCTTGATCTGAGCTGGAAATCAGTGAACTCATTATTCACTCAAATTGCTTGCGCCTGGGCGTATGCAATGGAATTTTTAATAGCTGTTTGCTCCACAAACTGGTCTTCTTCTTCTTCTTCTTCGTCTACTTCTTCTACTTCATTGGCATTCAATGCTGTTTTTATTGTCAGCACTTTTGATTAACGGCAATAGCACACACACACACACACACACATACACATGCTTGCCAACTGACATTCACACTCTCAATTACACACACACACACACACTTGCACTCACGCACATACACTCTCTTGTTAAAGTAGCTGCGCCAGTTCAAGGCTCTTGGGGCCAAGTTGGCCAAATTGATGTCACGTACTTATTTAGCTCGCGACTCTCTGCTGCTGCTGCTGCTTTTGCTGCTTTTGCTGCTTTTGCTGCTGCATTTGCATTTAATTTTGCGCCATTAATTGGCCCCACAGCAGCAGTAGCAGCAGCATCAGAAAAGGATACAGAACGTGCCGCAGCATGAGAAATATGCATCATCATCACCATACCCTACATACCCTGCATACCCTGCATACCCTGCATACCCTACATACCGTTTTTAAAAGACGTGCTCTATAAATAGACTCCACTGCAATATGAACGTGTCGAACAAGCAGCAGGGGGCAGACGACAGGGGCAGGACGAGTGAGAGAGCAGATCTCTAGCGTTGCCTTGACCGGCCTGCATTCAGAGACAAGAGCACACACACACACACACACACACACACACATAGAGTACGAGGTGAGGCCTAAAGAGTAGTCTGAACAGATGGTGTTGGGTCGTTGTGGAGAGGGACAGAGAAGATTTTTACCAAGATGCTTGCCATAAGATTTATGAGCTGTGATTTTGCTTAGCAGGCGACCTGCTTTGATTTGGCCAGAAACATCGCATTGAACTTCAGAAGCAGCAAAAGCAGCAGAATCAGCTTATGCAATACCTGCCACAACCGGAAGTACAACAACAAATGCGAATACGAATACAAATACGAATAAGAATTGTAAAGCGAATGCAAATACGAAGATGAGTGCAAAAAGTGAGTGCGAAAAGTGTTTTGCGTTTGCTGGTCTTAGCCCGGCTTGTAAATGGGTCGCAAAAGGCGACGTGCTATGTTTGCAATGACGTCACAGTCGTGCCGCTGACCCATATACATACACAAACAGACACACACATACACTCACATACACACACACACACACACAGGCAGAGAGAGCCCAACAGCTGCATCTGCATTCAATGTTGGCTTGAATATGGCACATTTTTATACAAACCCACTAAAAACGCAGGGCGCCTGACAAATAAGTGTGTGTGTGTATGCGTATGTGTGTGTGCAGTGAATAAAAACACACACACACACACACAAGCACATTTTCCATAAAATTTCAATTGTTTGTTGACATTTCGATGCTAATGCATAACTGGCCCACAGCTGGACATGGATAACTATCCATAAAGCACAGATGCTGCCAACAGCTCGAAATGGAGCACATGTCCAACACACATACATGCATGTATGTATGTCATGCACAGTCTGACGTCATGCGCACCGTAAAAAGAAACATGCAACGCACGAGTTGCATGCAACATATGTATGCACCTCAAGTATCGGTCAGTTAAGGAGTCAGTTAGTGAGTCAGTCAGTCAGTCAGTCAGTCAGTGAGTCGCTCAGTCAGTCAGTCAGTCAGTCAGTCAATCAGTCAGACAATCAGTCAGTCAGACAATCAGTCAGTCAGTCAGTTCTTCAGTCAGTCAGTCAGTCAGTCAGTCAGTCTTTGCTTTTGACTAAACAATTTGTCTCACTTGGCATTTTAATTATGCACAAACGCATTTCGTTGCCTCCCACCCAACACACTTGCCCCATCAACTGGCAGCGATGCCAAACATTCGTGTTGCAGGTGCACTTCAAATGCGCCGTAACGGTGTTTGTGCCACTCATCAAAAATGCAATTATATGGCCAAAATATTAAGGGTTAGTGATGGAATGCCGCTTTGCCAGATTGCTACAATTGCTGGTTTATTCGAGCTATCTGAGACCGCCTGCGGTGCACTTGCACGCTTAATTAAATGCCAGGCCGCCAAAACTAGGCAAACTGCCATGCAACAACGATTCGATGGCCAAAAAAAAAACAAAAAAAAATATACCAAGCCTGGCAATGCACACGATAAATACCCTATATTTTTTTTTTTTTTTAGCACTTTGGAGATCATTGATGCAACAAATTCGTTGTGACAAATGTTGAAATCGGCTTACCGTTTTTAAGTTTTTAGTTGTTCCAGCGTAAAAAATTTGCAATCTATAAAAAAAAAATATTTTGCCGGAAAAACCTTTGTATTAACTATACAATTGTTTCGCAACTTCCATATACGTAATAGTATAAAAATATCGCCGAGTTGAAATGTATCAGCAATACGAACAAACTGGCTGAAAGTGGCAGATGTTTTTGTTTTTATCCACGCCTGTTGCACACATGCACTCAACTGTTTTGGGTATCAGATCCCCGCCTTTCATGTGCGCAGGGTATACATAAAAAACATGTATGTGCAACAGCAACAAGAAAGGAATGAAAAAAACAGCTGCATTCTGTTGGCAACATCAGCGATACACTTTTAGGCACATTGCCAGCGGTGGCGCCTCTTCATATGCAATGCCTTTACATATGTATAAAAGCAAACACACGCACACACACACTTAAGCATAGATATATATATATGTGTGTGTTTATATGTGTGATTGTAATACAATTTCAATTACATGTGCAAACATTTATTGCCTTCCTGTGCTATGTGGCAGGCAGAAAAAAAAAAAACGGGACGGCGACTTGCCGCACTTTGAATTGAATGCGCCCTTAATGCCTCTGAGTGGGCCCAAAACGGCAATGTGGCTATGTGGCCACAGAGAAATTACCTTAGGCAAAATACTAAATACTAACACAAAATATCAAATATCAATTGCAGTTCAACATTTGATTTGATTGCTGCATATTGCATATTGCATTGCATATCTAATTGATATCAAACAAATTCGAATTTCTGGCAGCTTATTTCAAGTGACCGACTCCCCCCTGGCACCCCCTGGCACTGGTTGGCTTCGGATTAGCAGGGATGAGTGCGATGCAGCACAAGCCAATCATTATACCAATTTTGGCTTAGTTTCTGTTTACAGTGTTGTGAACACAAATTGGCAAGCCAATACAGTCAATACAGAAACAGAGTACTGAAATATGAAGAATATTTATGCACTTCACATTTATCGTGTGTTTATTGCTTCCATTTGCTTTAAGTGGGATGCAATGATTGTCAATGATTTCCTGGGCGTGTTACTTATATTTGTACTTAATTAACTAATTTCTGAGATGTTGCCAGAATTGTGTTTCTCAAAATATGAATATTATTGCTTGGATAAGTTTTAATAGGCACTTTTAAGCATTATTTCCAATGACTAATATATGTTTTTTTGTTGCTTCTGGTTTTTGTATATAATCTGTGTAATCATATATCTAATCGCAGAACAATTTCAATTCAATCACTTTCAGGTCTTTGCCCAAATTGAGCAGTCAAGACGAAGAAGGGGGGGCTGGTCATGGCTTTGGTGGCGGACCACAACACTTTGAACCCATTCCTCACGATCATGATTTCTGCGAGAGAGTCGTTATAAATGTAAGTATACGTAATGGTATATACACATACACATACATACACACACACACACACACACACACACACACACACAGACACACTCATTTACATATACAAATATATATCATATATTCAATAGGTAAGCGGGTTAAGGTTTGAAACACAACTACGTACGCTAAATCA
The DNA here is from genome assembly GCA_035042405.1 of Drosophila demipolita. NCBI lineage: Eukaryota > Metazoa > Arthropoda > Insecta > Diptera > Drosophilidae > Drosophila > Drosophila demipolita. The sequence continues at coordinate 1,501,923 of JAWNLI010000488.1, forward strand.
ATTCCCGGACACACTGCTTGGGGATCCAGCTCGGAGATTACGGTACTTTGACCCGCTTAGAAATGAATATTTTTTTGACCGTAGTCGTCCGAGCTTCGATGCGATTTTATACTATTATCAGAGTGGTAAGTAAGCCAATACAACAAAAAAAATCCAACTAACTCCCATTGGGTACAATTTAAGTGTCATTTACGAACATTTCAATTTAGAAATTTATCAATTCAATTTAACGAATTATTTTCTAATGTTTTTAACTTTCCCACTTCTCTTCTCTACCGCCGTCCAAACCAACACCAACACCAAAACACATCACATAACTCTGTATATAAACATACACACACTCACACACACCCACACACACACTCGCACACACACACACACACACACACACACATTACACATGCCACATCGAAAACAATCCGCTTACGTTTTTCTTCACAGGTGGCCGACTACGGAGACCGGTCAATGTCCCTTTAGACGTATTTAGTGAAGAAATAAAATTTTATGAATTAGGTGATCAAGCAATTAATAAATTCAGGTAAGCCGGTTGCCCCTCCCCACCCCCAAACAAAAAAAAAAAAAAAAAAAGGGAAAAATACCCAAATAACAAAAATTCAAAAACAAAACAAAACAAACCACAAAAAAATATATATTTAAAATAAAACAAACTCACAAAAACTACAGAAATACAAACTAATATTTGTGCAGCAAAGAGCGAATTGGTTTTGCTTATTGGCGGCAGCAAATTGTTGAACTAAGTTCCTAAAAAAAAAAGTTCCCCCCACTCACAAGGCATGCAACACGGCACCTAGAAACCTGACCAAGACACACAAACACTCACACACACACACACACACATAGACACACACATAGACACACACATATAAACGTAAAGACGCGTAGATAAAATGAAAGCTATAAATAGTAATTAGCTGCTTTGCTTACCTATTCAGTAATTGTAATTAGTTTGCAGCTGAGTTCAAGTAAGCCAAGTAAGCTTATCTTATTTATCTGCTACACTAATCCAATATACGAAGGTTTTGCACATCTTAAGAAAGATTTCGATATATGCAATCCCCAATTTAAAATCATTTAAAGTTTAAGCTGAAAACTGCTTTTAGAGAGCCTCCACTCTTCCCTCAATGCTGAGAATATATTATTTAATCGATAGTTTCTATTGCAGTTTTTTTCACTGTCTGAACTGCAAGTCTTGACACAAATAAAAACCACAAAATGTGATAATTCTTGGAGTGTTCCAATGCACACACACACACACACACACAGGCACACACACATGCTCAAATTGGTGTTTACTATTTGCATATGCTGTTTTTGACTTTGTGGTTATTCAGTCAATTGAGAACTGTTGGAGATTATTGAGTGTAACGCATGTTTTGTGGTTTTTATGGGTATTGCATAAGGAAAAGAAATATTACACAAAAGACACACACACACACACACTCACACACAGAGACTCACACACATGCACATACACTCACAGACAGACAGAAGACGAGAACAATAACGGAACGAACGCGAAAATGGCGATTAGCAAACTGGATGACGTTTGTCCAATTCACTTGTTAATGACTTGACCACCAGATTAAAATTTTGTTCATACGGTACAAAGGGTGGCCGGAACCGTTAAAGCCCAGAAAGTGCGAGATTGAACCAAAGATGCCGACTAAATAACATGAAGAAGTGGCCAGAGAAGAATATGATTAATTTACAATTAAAATCACTTCTTACAACTCTTGATAACACTTCAACACAACTGTTTTTTATATCCTTATGTCATCGTTTTTAGTTGCAATATATCGATTTCAATAAGCGATTGCGAAAAGTATGTTTTGATTCGCGATTAGTGATTGTCAAGCTCTGCAATTGGCTGCCAAACCAAACCGCTGCTTAGGGCTACAAAAAAAAAACCAAAAAAAAAAACAAAAAAAAAACAAAAAAAAAACAAAAAAAAAATAAATCAATAAATTAAGTAAATAAACCCACTTTTTTTAAAGCAACTTTAAGCTTCAAAATACACCCACACACACATATACACATATCACGTACACATTATATTAAGGTGCTTACATAACCTGAAAATATACTTGATTTTCTACTTTATTTATGCGCAGAGAGGATGAAGGCTTTATTAAAGAGGAAGAAAGACCATTACCGGATAATGAGAAACAAAGAAAAGTCTGGCTTCTCTTTGAGTACCCAGAGAGCTCGCAAGCCGCCAGAGTTGTAGCCATAATTAGTGTATTTGTTATATTGCTATCAATTGTTATATTTTGTCTAGAAACATTACCCGAATTTAAGCATTACAAGGTGCGTACTACTCATAAGAAAAAAAAAAAAAAAAAAAAAACTATAATCTTTTTCCATACTTACGAAAAATAAATCTAAAAAATGAATAATTGTTCGTACAACTTTTAATAATTATTTGCAGGTGTTCAATACAACAACAAATGGCACAAAAATCGAGGAAGACGAGGTGCCTGACATCACAGATCCTTTCTTCCTTATAGAAACGTTATGTATTATTTGGTTTACATTTGAACTAACTGTCAGGTATGAATTCTACCACAATCTGTACATCACATACAAATATTGTATTGCTTATAAGTTTAAAAATGGGGTATTAAATAAGTTGGGATTCTTGCATGATAAGTTTAGGGCCTTAAAAGATTTCCAATAAAATTCATAGGGTGCTGTAGTTTTACGAAAAATGTTGGGTTAAGAAAATCATATTTTATGCAGTATTTTTTTTTTTTTTTTGGCTTTTAGTTTCTATCTATATCTATATCTATATTCTAAAAATTAATGAAAATCACTTCTCAAATTACGGTTGTCTTTAATGTTTTATGCAAGAGAGTAGTACATAAACGAAAGTTTACATAAATAATATTATAAATTTATATATGTTACCATCTTGATGTTCCATGTAGCGCTTGTAAATATGTTCAGTCAGGCCTTAAATGATTTTTGCAATAAAAAAGTGCATAAGGAAAATTGGGTTATTCTTATAGGGTATATATTTGTTGAGTAGCTTGGCTATATTATTTTCGATCACTTGTTATCGCTTAGTTCATAATGATCTAATGATTGATAAAAAAAAAACATGTTAATATACTTATATATGTAATATTTGTACATTTTTCTTTTTCGCTCTTTTTTCTCCTTTTCGCTGTATTACTTTCTGTGTCTTAACCATTATCTTTCTCTATCTCTCTCTCTTTTACTTGTCTCATGTTTCACTCTTAACTTTACTCTCTCTCTCTCTCTCTCTCGCTCTCTTTCTCTATTTCTATCTCTTGCTCTCTCTCTCTCTCTCTCTGTGTGACATCGCATTGTTTTATTATTTGTCGCGGCCGCGCAGGTTCCTCGCATGTCCGAACAAATTAAATTTCTGCAGGGATGTCATGAATGTTATCGACATAATCGCCATCATTCCGTACTTTATAACACTAGCGACTGTCGTTGCCGAAGAGGAGGATACGTTAAATCTTCCAAAAGCGCCAGTCAGTCCACAGGTATGAAATTTTGTTTGGCCAAAACTGCAATGCTACATCACACACACACACACATACACGCACACACACACACAGATACGCACAACTAAACATACATACACTGTTACAAAAACCAGAAACATGTACATTGTATAAAAACAAAATAATTGTATTAGTGTTGTTTTTGTATGCCTACAAATTATTGAACAAAAACCAAAAAAAAAAACAATAAGCCAAATGTCGCGATGTTTGATTTTGTTCATAAGTAACAAGAAATTTATGATAAAACTGCCTGTATTAAATTTTATGTATTTTATTTTCCATTCAACTTACATAAAACTATTGATGTGTTAACTCAAATGAGACAGACATTGAACATATGAACAAATACGTACATTTTATATTACCAGCTTATGATTTGATAGCAATGCTTTTGCCTACGTAAAATACTTGATATCTATGTACATTTAAATGCATATCCTAGTGCTCTTGTACAATCGTAAAAGTACGAATAATTGTTGTATATTACTAACTTACTAAACTAAACTAAACTAAACTAAAATAAACTAAACAACATAACACGAATTAAAAGAAACCCAATCGCACACACTCTCACACATGCACACATACAATACTACTATATCAATATATATATACAGATAACCACCTCTAATATATATATATATATATATATATATATATATATATATATTCCACTTATACATACTTACCTACTACTTACTTACATCTGTTGCATACAAATCAATATACAAATCTATAAATAATTATAAATTTTTAGGACAAGTCATCGAATCAGGCTATGTCCTTGGCAATATTACGAGTGATACGATTAGTTCGAGTATTTCGAATATTTAAGTTATCTAGGCATTCGAAGGGTTTACAAATATTAGGACGAACTCTGAAAGCCTCAATGCGGGAATTAGGTTTACTTATATTTTTCTTATTTATAGGTAAGTTAACAACAAAACAGCCAACAAACCAAATGCAACAACAGCAAACAAGCAAACAACAAACACAACAAAAACTAAGCACACACACACACACACACACACACACAGACACAAACCTACACACACACACTATATTATATTTTACAAATACCTACAAAAACTGCTTACTTATGTAACAACCAATATACCAATCTATTATGATATTTACAATGACCTTTACGACCAGCGACCTTATAACTTAACTTGTTGCCCTAACAAAACTATTACTCAACAAAGCACACACAACTCTGACAGACCTATTAACAACATATTTACTGTTTCGGAATATCACAAAGCTAGCAAAAAAACTCCTCTTCCTAATTATAACCAAAAATAATAAAAAAAAAAAAAAAAAAAACCAAACAACAGCAAACAACTACAGCAAACTTTAGATATACATTATATAAAATAAGTACATAAAAGCAAGCACATTTTTAAAATATTCACCATTTGTTTTTCTAACAATCCTCGTACACAAACCAAAGTAAACGAAAAACCAATTGCCAAAAAGCAACCTACTCTTTATCGATAACGAGGAAATTAATACTAAGTAAATTTATATGCTTTTTAACAATTATGATTTGTCATTTTAATTACCCAAACCCAAAAACCCGAACAAACCTTAAAGCTTAAGGCCATATTACAAAGATCATCTTTCGGTCGATTGATCTTTTGCAGTCTGTCAGTTTGTGAGTTGATATCGGACAATAGCCAAGCACAGTTCAAGTAAATTCACATTATTTGGGAATCTGTGCTCCATGGCTACTTTAATGCACCATGATCCAAGTACAAGTACAAGCTAAGCTAAAGTAAACCTTACATTAAAGTAATATACTATACAATACAGTTAATTCTAGTTACTACCTAAAAATAACAGTTTATACTACGTATACATGAAAATACCAACTCAAGAATAAAACATGTCTATACAATTTACTACTCTATCTATACTATATATATATATATAGATATTATATATATACCTAACTAAACAAAACTAAACTAAAACGTAATACTTAGTTACATAATACGAGTAGCTTATCTAGCTAAAACCCGACGCAGCAAACACCTAGGTGCCTCTAGATCTTAATATCGATGCATATACTTATACACACATGTAATTGTGTAGGTTTACGTATATACCATAAAATATTGTCGTCTACCAATTAGCTTAAGTAATACTTAATAATATACCTGCCACAGTTGCAAATATATATTTTATATGGGCCCGGAAAAGATTTACATAGCTATTCGGTACTAGTATATATATCAGTAACCGTAACAGTAAAATTAATATATATATATATGCATTAGGTATATGTATGACTATATCTTTTTGATCGTCTTTTGGCTAGAGAACGAAACAATCAATGTCAATGTACTCGAATTTTAGTCTATTACTCCTGATATACTTTGACAACGTAAAAACACAATTTTTATGGTTTTTATAAACGCCCCCCGCTAAAGTCGTTGGCAATTTTAAGGCCCAAACGTATTTTGTTGCAGTTCACTATCCATCTTATTTTATCTAGCATTTACATTCTATTTTGTTATATTTTTACTCATCTCACAATCAATAATTTAGCGCTTATTTCTATGGATTTTACGTATTGTGTTCTAAAAGTCTGTTTTCAGCACAAACTGCGCACAAAATGCCTTAAAATTGGCACACTTCTTAGCGTTGAATTGTCCAAGAGGAAGAGAAACAAACTAGAAATTGTTAGAAACATATTAGAAACATATAAAATGCGAATTTTTTTTTAGAAAATGAGAAGTAACTACAAAAAAACATATATTTAATATATACTTACCTATACATATTTTGAATTGTTGTTCACGTCTTAACATAATCAAGTTGTTTCGCATTACGTAAACGTAACCGTAATCGTAATCGTAATCGTAATCGTAACTGTTATCGTAATCGTAATCGTATTTGTAAACGTAACTTCATCTACGCTGTTATTGATGTCGTTTCTTTGGCTTTTAGTTTATAGTTTGTTTGTTGTATCCGTTGAATTATTAACTCTAACCATTATAAATGTGTATATGATATATATAGTATACTTCTTTATATATCCTACATACAATGTATATTAAAAATATATATATATATGTACTAAATAAATGTAAATGAGGCTGTTCAGTTCCTTTGCATTGCGTTGAATTAAGTTTGTTTGTGTTTATGTTATTTTTATTAAGTTCTGAAGCTTACCAAAAGTGCAGGATACTTAGCCAAAATACTAGCGCCTGCTAAATAGAGCGGTCTTTATGTACTTATCATACGTATAAATGCATCTATATATTTATATATATAAAAAGACCACACACCAAATTAGTTTATCATAAATAAAAATAAAAAAAAGACTCACAAGGTGCTTGTTTGTATGTACTAAATAGATGAGTGAAAGATATAAAATCCCTAATGGGGCAACCATGTATGTATGTGCATCAGCATAGATGCGGCCGATTTCAACAGGAACTAGGAATCTTCATCTTTGTGTCTTCCTTTTGATTTACATTTCTTATATTATTTGCCTTGCCGTAGTCTTATATATACATATATCATATTATCTAAAATTTACAAATAATGTATGTATATCGTATTGTACAAAGTACTTAATTAGCTAGTTTCTGTTTATCTCTACAATTAAACAAAATAATGATACAAATTACAAAATCTGTGAAAAACTCGTACTACCAAACTATATAATGTGATATTCTGCATAGTTAGTTGCAATCTAGAAGTATTACTAACTTAACCTAAAAAGGTTACTTTTAGTTTATTATTCGATACATCGATAACATATCGTTTATCTATTGTGCTGATTAGTAGTACTGCACAAATGTCGGAGACCCGGAGAGAAGGACTGACATTTGTGCACTAAAACTTCGGGTTTAACCGAAGATTTTCGTTGTGATCATTTCCCTTAATTTCAATTTGTAATATTTTGCGAAATATTTATGTGACACACAGACACGCACACACACACACAAAACAAACATATACACTTTAACCTATTAGACATACATAAATAGATATATATAATTATATATAACATGGTACAACTGACACCCACACAGACAAACTTACTTGCCCCCATAATGTGATTTACACACAGTTTTAATATGTTTTATCACTTGAAATATCTTTTTGTAACACAATTTTTTATAGTTTTTGCACAAAATAGAATAAAAATCTCACAAAAACTAAATAAGTTATGCAAACAGTTATGAATAATCCGATGTTTTTGATAATCCTATATAACGCATAAAATGAAAGTAACCAAACTCTTTCATATACTTATATGTATATCTTGTAGTATTTTTTTTTAAGAAACATAACTAAGCCCAAGTCGATCAATGGTCGAAAGTTGAAGTCGGCTCGAAAACGGGGTTCTTAATACTAAATACTGCACTGAACAACATTTGGGGTTCCTTTCATATTCACACATTGCAATTAATTTTAAAGGTATTTAATTGGTTCCAATGCAGATGAAACGAACTATGATCAGCGCTCAGACCCAAGCAGAAAACAACTAATTGAAATACTCCCTCTATTTCTCAATATCTGTTCAAATCATCCAATTAAAAAATAAATTTATGTTAACCTAATCATAAGTGAAACTGAAACTTAAACTAATCTATCGCTGATCTCTGTTTAAAATTGCGCCCAGGCGTTGTACTATTCTCATCGGCGGTTTATTTTGCGGAGGCTGGCAGCGAGAGTTCGTTTTTCAAGTCCATACCCGACGGATTCTGGTGGGCTGTGGTGACCATGACTACGGTGGGATATGGTGATATGAGGTACAACTTACATTACATCTGCATCAATCCAATGATAACAAAAAAAAAAAAAAAAAAAAAATACAAAATAATAAAAATAAAAATAAAGAACAAATTAACTGCAAGTGCGCTGCTCAATTTGTGTGTCTACCCAACTAACTGAGTTGTTAACTGTTCCATGTAAAATAGCGTTAAACATTATTTTCTATCTCTTTTCCTCTCTGTCTCTCTCTCTCTCTCTCTCTGTCTGTCTTTCACTTACTTTCTTACATTTATAAGTGCATTTGTTCAATGTCCCACTCTAACAATGTTTACTTTATCTTTTTGTGTATGTTAGGTTTTCTCTTCATCATATCAATGAGAGTAAATAACAGCATTTCTAAATTGATAGATTGCTTTCTCTCTGTCTCTCTTTCTTTCACACACACACATACACTTACACACTCTGTTATTTTGACCAGTAAATCGTTGTACAAACGATTCTCTCGCAATTTAATTGCATTGTATTTCGAGAAATTTCTCTTTGTTTCCTTCGAGCAGACTTGTCAGTTGTAACTGAAATTTTCAATTTTCAAAGATTGGAAAATCTTCCCGTAAATCTCTTATGTACAGTTATGTCAAAATATGTATATAAATACCTATTTTATGTGTCTTAAATACCTCTAATTACTACTACTACTACTACTACTACTACTAAATATAAATATATTTTTTAAGCAAACCAGCTAAGCTAATTCTATCTCTATATATCTGTAACTATGCTCTGTGTGTTTATATCTGTATCTAGTCGTACTATCTGTGCCTTGTATAGAGCCCAATTTAATGTGGCTTAAAGATCATCGTTGTCCTTGCATCGTCGTCCTTTGTCGTCGTTCATTGTTGTGATCGTAAATCGCCCGCTGAACCCATTCCCCGTTACACTCTCTCCTCCATTTTTTGCTTCCTTCTTTCCCTCTCTTTAAGGCTCTTTTAATCGCTCACCTGCTTTACCCAAAAATGTAATTGAGCATTTAACAAAATGCTCAATTCTCATTTTTACTCAATTTACTCTGTTACTAAAACTTTTGTTTGATTTTCATTTTATGCCATTCAAGAACACACTTTCTATTTTATTGGAACATGTTTTCTATTTAATTTGGTTTTTATCTATTTATTTTTGTTTTGATCTTGTGTTTAGCATGTCCTGCATTTCGGTTCTCTCGTTATTCATTTCTTTCTGTCTAGTTCTGTTCTTGAGTTTCCCGTACCCAAAGCAGAATAATAAACCATCCCACTAGTCAAATATCACGCACAACCAATGTAACTAAATAATCAAAAAGATAAAATTTCCATCAATAATATATATTGAAACATTTGTCCTTTGTCGCCGTCATCGTTTTCTTCGCTGTGTCGTCGTCGTCGTCGTCGTTGATCAATGAGATATCACCATATTTTTTTTGGCCAGAGCTAAGCGCACCAGAAACCGATTCAACCAATTGCCACGCCCACTATTGAATAGGCCAGCCCACTCGTTTTTCTGCTTGGGAATGCCGCGGCTCAGTTTCTCATTGTCACGTCATTTTCCATAGAACCCAAAAACTCACATCTTTCCCCAAAACAGCGATCTGTTTTTTTAAATAGGCTTAGCCAATCTGAAAAGCGTGCTACACAATGCTGTGCAGGAAAGTGGGCGGGTTTCACACCTAACTTAAAATGAAATCGCTACAATAAGTATCCGGCTCCGATTCAAGTTCCGTTTTGTCCGCAATGTCCCGGCTCATTAGAAAACCAGCTCACACATTGTATAGCACGTTCTACAGAATACACTTCCACACTCAAACTAACACACACACACACGCACACATACACGCACTCTGACATACACATACACACACAGAGAATATAACCTGCCGGACCGTTCACATGTATCCAGCCCGAGACTCTCCCACAGACAAGGACTTGCCGGACGCCCAGCCAAATCGGCAACCACAGCTCAAAACAATACTGTTTTCATTTCAAATTATTGTTTTATTTAAAAAAAAAAATAGTTTAAACATAAAAAACCATATATATATATAATAAATTTAAAAAAAAAAAAAAAAAACGAAGAAAAACAAAAAAGAAAACACTTATGTTTATGATATATTATATCGAGTCGGAACCAATGCAAAGCAATTTCTCCCATCAATTCTTTTAGGCGTCGTACTCTTCTCATCGGCTGTTTATTTTGCGGAAGCTGGAAGCGAAAATTCCTTCTTCAAGTCCATACCCGATGCATTTTGGTGGGCGGTGGTTACCATGACCACCGTTGGATATGGTGACATGACGTATGCAAATCTATACACTTACAATTCTAACTTTTCTGATTACAATTACAATTCTGTTTATGTTCCTGTTTATGATTATTATGTTATTGATTCTGAGTTTTATTTTCTTGTTTATACATTTATTGTGCGTGCTAGTTGCGCTCAAGTGTTGTTCATCATTTGTACAGTATTTTGCCAAGCCAAGTTTTTCAGTTCATTCTTATCAGGTACTAACCAAAGTTTCCTAACACTCACCCAGAAAAATGAAAAGAGAAAAACTACCTACAACATTTGTTTGCCTAATGCGTATCGATTTTAATTTGAAATTTATCACAAAAGTTTGAATCGTTGCGCTTTTTCCTTTCATTTTGGTTTGTTCATTTTGATTTCATTTCGATTCACTCCTCATTTTGGCTACAAGCTAAAGAGATTAATATGTTATTTAATTTAGTTTGTTTTTAGCTATTTTATGAGATCTAATTATACACACTTAATTACCTGCCTATCTACCTAACCGTCTACTTATATCTTGTGTTGCCACTGTATTCTGTTACCGTTCCGTTCTGTACCGTACCGTTCCATTGCGTTCCGTTGCGTACCGTTCTGTTCTGGTTCTATTAACCAATAATATTAAGCGAAAGCAACATTTGCAGTTGCCCGACTTTTGGTTACGCAAATATGCCTTTGTCTAAATTGAAAACGCAATTGAACAAAATGTTTGGAAAACCTTAATGAAAAGAACAAGTTTTTCAATCATTATCAATGTAACGTTGTGTCGTTGTATAGTTTAAAAACCCAACAAAGATACAAATAAAAAATAAAAAAAAAAACCAATACATACAGAACTTTAGAAACACAATATTCATCTATTCGGCACTGTACACACACCTGTGTACACACCTGTACCTGTGTGCAGTGTTCGCCCATCGACAACTTCATCAAATCCACACTTTCACACTACACACGAACACCTGCGCGAAACACTGAAGTTAGAAGTCCTTACATCTATCTTAACTTACGTATATTTAGTGCAGTATGCCACGACCCGTGCAGCACATGCAGTTTGGGCTAGTGGCTTTAGCTAATATCGATAGCGATACCGATAGCGATACCGATACCGATACCGATAACACATTTTTGCGCAATTTTCTTAACTCTGCTCTTATCTTGAACGCATGCTGCATGCCCCAAATCAAATATACCACTTATCCAACCCAACAGAACAGCAGACACACTCCCTCACACACACACACACACACAGACACACAAACACGCACACACGCACACAAATGCAAAGTTATTTAGCCGTGACCGTACCTAAGTAATATCCAACCAATCAAGTCCAAAAGCGCTGGCTCAGCCAACGCATCCAATAATGAGCCGCAGCTTCTTTACCGCTTCATCACCCTCTGCCCGCTTCGTGCTCCACCCCAAAACCCAACCATTGCCACCTCTGCCTTACCCTGCGCGAGATTCCCGGCTAACTTTGAGAAGTTCTATCACAAAAATTCTCGTTACACACACACTGGTACACCCACGCACACACAACTTTTCTTGCTGTCTCATTCGCACTGGCTTTAACTTTCTTTACACCTGTGTTATTTTCTCGCGCACAAATTGTAATGCAAATGTATTTCTACACACGCTCGCACACACACACACATACTCAAATATGCCATCTAAGCAAAAAAAAATAAATATATTTAGACACATTCTTACAAAATCTCTTATAAAATACCAACAAAAAAAAAAAAAAGAGAACATTTACCCAAAGCCAAAGCAAAAAACACTCCTAACGCTAATTGTTCTAAGTGTTGTGCCTAATTTCGAGTACTCTTTGCTAAGATATTATTTCGTTTTACTGTTTCTACTGCTATTGCCTATAATCAAATATACCCGTACTTGTATACGTACATATTCTATAATGCCAATCACTGATATACCAAAAAAAAAAAAAAAAAATGTAACTTAAAAACTAAAATTGAAATCAAAACGAGAGTTTTACTTTACATTTCTTATATATTTGTATTTTCATTTTATTTATCGTTCGTTCGTTAACATCGCTCGCTTCATCCAAAACAAACAAACAAAAATCCAATATATAAAATCTATGTATAAATATATATAAAAATATATATATATATATATCTATACCTCAAATCAATATAATCACAACAAAATCAAAAAATCAAACGTAAAAAAAACTACTGTTAAAAAAAAAACCAATCGCATCTAAATCCATAACAAAAAATCCAATACCCAATAAATATGAATATCGGAAATGCCAATAAAACATATACGGAAAAAACATGGAAATGAAAAAACACAAATTGGAAAATGTTCTGCATTGAAATTCGTTTGACACACGATATGCAACAAATTCTTAAACGAAACGATTTGAAACTGAAATTAATAAATTGATATCGATAAACGATTAATCAAAAACAAAAACAAAAAAAACAGACCGGTCGGCGTTTGGGGCAAAATTGTGGGATCATTGTGTGCTATTGCTGGTGTGCTGACAATCGCACTGCCAGTTCCGGTTATCGTCAGTAATTTCAATTACTTCTATCACCGCGAAACGGATCAGGAGGAAATGCAGAGCCAAAACTTTAATCATGTTACTAGTTGTCCATATTTGCCAGGTACATTAGGTAAGTTGAAATGTGCACTGTGCCTCGATATCTTCCACTCTACTCGTATCATAATCACATTCGACTGGACGGTCTCAAAGTAAAACCACAAGCACACTTTCACAACAGCACACAAACACACACACACACACACACACACACGGAGACAAACACACAAACACATAAGCAATTTACCTTTAACTACTTCACACACTCGTACATTACGCACACACACACACAAACACACACACACACACACACAGTCGCCTGCATATCTAGTGCAAATAGAATCCATTTTGAATAAAAATAGAAACATTTACGAAGAAAGAAACGAATCGTAGGCATTATGAAAGCCTGATGCGGCGGCGTTGCCGTACCGGCCGTACCAGCCGTACCGCAAAATGTACGCATCAGCGCACGCCGTGTTGCCAGATGTGAGTGTGTGTTTTTGGAATGTTGCTGCCTCGCGCATGTGGCAACACTGTGTGTTCTACATGGACCTACAAAAAAAAAACGTATACATTACATGTACTGTGTGTTTTGTGTGTAACAAGAACTACAACAAAAAGCATTTTTGTAATTAATACATTACAACTGTATGTGTGATCTCCTCTTTCTCTCTTCTCTCTCTCTTCTTTTTGTTTCTCTCTTTATTCCGTTAAATCGTATGGCAAATTCGATAATTATCGCTATCGAACTTGAACTTGAACTTGAAACAATTATTTGTAATCAAATCTTCCACAATCCGAAACCAATCCATATCCAAAAATTCAATTCAATGTATAATCCAACGTAACCGTATTAAATCCAATGAATCCAACTATCCTCCACGCCCTTCCGTCACCCGTCAACAATCACTGTAACAATCGAACCATACACACACACACACACACACACACACACAAATATACAACTACTTTGTTTAATACCCAAAAAACCAACTAAAAACACTACGACAACAACAACAACAACAACCACAACAACAACGATCAACAACGTTGAACAACAACACTAAACAAATGCATAAAACTACAAGTAGGTCAACACTTGAAGAAATCATCATTGTCCGAGTCCTCATCGGATATGATGGATTTGGACGATGGTGTTGAATCGACGCCGGGATTAACTGAAACACATCCTGGACGCAGTGTAGCAGCTGCTCCATTTTTGGGAGCCACGCCGATGCAGCTGCAAGCGACGTCACCGCATCAGCAGCAGCAATTACAGTTACAGCAGCTACAATTACAACAGCAGCAGCAGCAGCAGCACCAGCAGAATGGCTTCAAGCAGCTACAGTCAACAATAAGCGTCAATGTGGCAACCGGCAGCGCTGGCAGCAGCCTCACAATGAGGCACAACAATGCGCTGGCTGTTAGCATCGAGACCGACGTTTGACTACTGGGTAAGTGTTCGCTATCTTTCACCTCTTCTTCACAGGCCCCCATACCCCCCATACCCCCCCACCCATCCACCCCTTCTTCTTCTTCATCACTCTCACTCGCACACAAGCCCACTTGAATTCCCAAAAACTCAATCAAATTAAGCCAAACTGAATTCCTCAAACATTTCGTTTGCTTACTTAAAGCGCAACATTATCAAAATTAGCAGATGGCAAAGCTCTCCATCTTCTTCTTCTCTCCCCTTCTTCAATTCAATCTGTCTCTCTATCTCTATCTATCTCTATATATATGTATATATATATATATATATATATATATCCCAGACTATCTCAGCACAAAACTTGATTCCCATCTATTGCACAAGCACAAACAACCAGCAGCTTCTTTATATAATATTACAATGACACCAGCTGAAAGTGACATTTTGGCCACATCTAACTGTAACTGTAAAATGTTATATAATTTTGTTTTAATATAGAAGTGTACGTGTCATCAATGAAGTCGTTGTAATAATATTTAATGTTTAAATGGCACTTTCAGCTGGATCTGCTGATCAGTGGATCATATTATCAAACTCAAATATTGTTATGCTAATCTTTTATTTCTTAAATAATTGAAGCTGACTTTTTTATAAGCATTAAACTATTTTCTCTTTTTTTTCTATCCACGTGCGCGCGCTCTCTTGCTCTATCCCACGGGATATGCCCTATATGTATATACGTATGTCTCATTCCAAAATCAATCTTGATATATATATGTATTACTATAATATTACTTATATGTATCTTTATAATTTATACTACGTATATTAATTATGCATCTTTGCTATTTAAATGGCTCACTTGGCAACACATACATATTTATATGTATCGTAAATAATGTGGGATTAGTTAAAATGATGTTAAGTGGTATTAGATTGGCCTTGTGAAGTGTTACGTTGGATGCCAGAAACGACTACAAATGCTGTTTAAGTTTAATTTAAGTAGAGCAAATAACAAAACAAATTAAAGCGATTGCTAAATTTAATTAAATTTAATTAAATTAAATTTAAATCTTAAAATTACAAAAGAAAAGGATACAAAAACAAACAGAAAATAATATAAATATGTATGTGTTTAATATTATATATATATATATATATATATATATATATATGTATAAATAAATATAAATAATATTAATAAAGTAAACAATAACATAAATTTAAAACACCTAAAACATCGAAAGAAAACCAATAAAAAAAATCTTATAAATAAATTAAAACCAAAATTTAATCCATATTAAATTTAATTTGATCACACAAATTAAATTGACAGAACCGTAAGCCAAATGAGAAAATCATATAGGGGTACATACAATTAGGCATTACACACACACACACACACACACACATACACATAAACATACTCACATTAAAGCCGCAAAGAAAATCAAGCCCTAAGTTCAAGAAATTCACAATATTCGTCACAGCTTTAATATGCCAACAAGTCCGTGCTTGATGTCGTTGGGCCAGTTGGATGCACTGTTCGATAGTATTTCAACGTCCAATATGAGATCAGTTCAAGCAGTTCACTTGGTGATTGCCTTACTCAATATTCAATTTTGCCGAGTACAATAACAATAGAGCCTTACAATATTATCAAATATATCCTAGCTCAACGCAGCCTCTACAATAGGACAGGTCACCCAATTCATTTCATACTGAGAGGCATTATTTATGCATAATCCTTATGGATAATCCTAATGTTCATTTCTGTGCTTATGTACAGTACAACAACTACTAGGGCTACAGATATTATAAAATGATTCCTCGTACCGTTTTCAGCTGTTTGAGGCTTAGCTCTATTTGTATTGAACATTTCACAGCACTCACCAACAATTTCAAAAGCGTTCACGTAACTCCATAGTGAAAACTGCCGTAATATTTTATGTAATCAAAAATTTCAATTTACATAGTTATAAGCAGATAATAAATGCTTTTGAACTGTGACAGCATAATAAAATAACCTAAATACCAGAGCGATGTTAACTTCAAATACACAAATACACATACAAAAGAGTTCGTATAGCATATATATTGACTGGAACCCACTGTACCAAAAAAAGATGAGATTTCTAAATGACTTTATTCAGCTAAAACGAGGCCAGCTTTGATCTTTGCTTTGTTGTATGAGTGTTCTCAACTTGTAGTCTGCGACAACAGGAGATTCTCTAGTAATACTAACTCACTACAATAAATCTAAAAAAGTTCATGTACTTAACTATCCAAACTACCTAACAAACCAAGCTTAACTAACCCGCCCACCCACAATGGGAATGAAATCGAGCATAGTACTAACTACATACATATATGAAATACATGTATGTACGATTGTACAAATGTATAAAGCGAACCTGCAAAAAAAAAAAAAATACTCTGCTTAAAACTCCCCCCGAATAATAACGAAATAAAAAGTACAAATATTCATTATCACCAACAATTTATCACCAAATTAACTAAAGACATTAAATCAATACCAAGAAAAAATAAAAAAATAAATATATATATAAATACATAAAAAAAAAACGACTGCAATTAAATGAAACTAATATTATACATATAAAAAGTCACTGAAATAATACAAATATAAAAATGAAAAGAGAAGAAAATTAAAAACTAGATACTGGGGATAAGGAAGAAGGCAAATGCTCTTATGATTTTAAAATAAAGCATAATAAATACGTACAAATGTACAAATGTGCGTATGTATTGTGTACAATGAGAAACATGTACATATACTTTACTCACAGACATATACATCACCATTTACATTTTGTATGAAAAGATAACTTCAAATGTGAGTTCGATAAATCACAATATAAAATTTCCAAAACAATACTAAAACTAAAAATTTGCTTGTCGCACAGCCCAAAGGGAATAAGTTTCTGAATAGTTGAAACACTGATTTCTTTGTCATTTTTGTGCGCGCTTCTGTGCGTGTGTATGTGTGTGTTGACATTGTGCCACGCCCCTAGTATAACTCCTCTTTCACACACACTCAGAAACAGAATTGAATTTCGGATGCCGTCTACCAAACGAAAGAAAATTCAAAAAATATTAAATCAACAGAAACAAGTCGACTGAAACTGTGCAAATTTGCATGGACTGTATTTACTTATAAATTATAAATATATATACATAAATTTATGTATATATATATATATATATATGTATATATATATATATATATATTTATATGTATATAACTGTATATAACGGCACATATTTATACAAACGATTTAGCATATATTATTTATAACAATATATGCGCCATATATATATATATATATATGTATATGTAAAAAAGAAAATATATTATGAAATTAAAGATTATTTATACAGAATTTATAATAAAAGTATTCGGCATGCCGCATATTGAAAGCCCTTGCTGATTTTATAATAACTATAGCAAAAACTTAAGATTCACATCCGATCAAATAAATCCATTTCAATCGATAAAATTACAATACAGATGCTGTCTTCTGCAATTTCGTTTATATAGTAATCAAAATTCTTAGTTGTTTTTTTTTTTTTTTTTTATATAAGTCACATTTATTTAGTTGACACGCATGTGTACCAATTTTTCAAAAGATATGTTCAGAAAAATACAACTCAACTCTTGAGAGTGTTATGCAAATGGGTTTGGAAATAAGAAACAGGACTGTCAGCAAGGGCATATCAAAAAGATTGAAAATAATTATTTGTAATATGAAGCGACAAGGGTTAGATGAAGATGCATTCAGGCATGAATATTAATGCTTTGCAAACCGTCCACACACACAGGCACAGCGTGAAACGTGAAAGTACAGAGAATCATTCAAATTCAGGCAAATGAGCAGTCAATGTCCCACACACACACACACACACACACACCCCCATCAATTACAAACACAGATACACTCGCACAACACGCTCAGCTGCACAGCAATGTCAACACACACACATCGTGTCAAAATTTGCGCGCGCAAAACAAAAAAAGAAAGAAAGATACAATATTAATAAAAAAAATAAAAAAAAAATAGAAGAGAAGCAGAATTAGGAAAGCAAAAGACACTGGCTGGTTCCGCGGCTGGGGAGCAGTGCAAGTGCAAGTGCCTTAAGGAATCCTTCTCTGCGCTTCTCACAGAGTCAATATCTGACTAGCATTTCAATGGTGCTTTCGCAACGGCAAGCAAAGATTAATGGAAAGACATAGAGAATTCAACGCTACAGTGCATCCCCGCCTTATGCAACAGCTGCAGATAGAGTTAGTCAGCCTTGAATGTTAATCTCCCAAAAACACAATCCCAGAGATGGACGCACTCATACCCAGTAAGATGTGTTCAATTTATGAATGTAGCGTCGCCTCAACAAGAATCCCCATGTCAACTGGACTGGCTGCACTGTAGCGTGTCTAGAATTCTGCTGTAAATACACTAAAAAAAAAAGAAAAAAGAAACACTTGCAACACTCTTAAATAGAAATTTTGGTAAATAGTTCATCGGATTTTTGTACGCGTCAAATAAACATTAAAAAAATTAAAAAAACCGCAACTAAACAATTAAAACAATAAATCGAAAATAACAGAAATGCAAATGGAAATGTCATTAAATGTAAATTACATATTATAAATTCTATTGTATTTAGTCATACCAAAACATCCTGTAAAAAAAGCAAAAAACAACCTTCAAACATTTTAACACAAAAAAAACAAAAGCAAGCAAAAACCAAAAAAAAATCTATTATTTATAAAGAAAAGAATTCGCTTACTTAAACTTAAGTTTAATGATTTATCGTGAGAGATTTTAGCATTAACAAACGAAAGGAAAAAAAAAACAAATATTGTGTGTAAAATAAGGTTGTTTTTTTTTTAGTACTAATATAGGCAATTTGAATATATATGAACCACTTAGGAGCTAGCACGAATACCTAGGTATACCAAATATATAAAGAGTTAGAGAGAGAAAGCACGATAAGAGAGTCAGCCATTAAATTATAATTTATGAAATTACTAGAATTTTATTTTCGAAATCAAGCAGAGGACGGAGAGTCACTACTACTAAAACACAACTATAAAGCTTAACCATGAAATATAAAATTTTGGAATACATGTGTTCAGAAAAAAATGTTATTATATGTTTAAAAAAAAATTTAAAATTAAAACTAAAAAAAAAAGGGGAAAACACAATATGTAATTTAATTAAATTTAAACAATCGCATCATAAATTCTAAACAATTCAAAATTGTATATATACATACATCTAATGAATGGTAAACTCAAGCCCCAGCAAAATATATTAGTAATTTCGCATTGTATAAACCAATAGATATTTTTAAGAAAAAAAAAATATATATATACTCATGATAAAAAAAACAAACAAGAGAAAAATAATACAAAACCCAAAAAAAAAAAACCTAATCATTCGAATAAAAATAACGCAATGGAATATGCGAAAAAATGAAATAAAAAGAAATCATTTTGTATTTTATTTAACTGTATAACAGTTGCAATCCGACCTGTAAATATGTAATTGTAATTGTAATTGGTTTTTGTATGTGCGCAGAGAACCTTTCTTCGTACTCTTAGACACTGTCAGTTTAATTCATGTACAATTTGTTGTAGTTTATCTAATTCCTTAGTTTACTCTTATCTAAAAAAACTGCGCTGAAACTTAAGCTCACACACATTCACACACTCACACACACACACACAGACACTCCAGCATACACAATTTCTCAGAAACCCACACACGTATGTAAATACAACTCCAATTACTTTCCAAGCTTAAGCTTCGGTTTGTATAATATCATGCAATACACTTACATATATAAAGCAGTTAACTACTAACTATTAATGCGCTGCAAATAATTAAGTTTAAAAAAAAATGTTAATAATACTACCTACTAGAGTCTACAATTTGAAGCTCAATTCAATAGAAATAGCTAATAGGCTGTCACTTATTATAAAGTTAAAAATTCAATTAAGTAAATTTGTCCATGGTTTGATTTATTCGCTTAAATTGGCCAAGCGAATTTCCTGTTGTGGACTTCACTTAGAAGACTCTAGTAAAAACCCTACATAGGCCAGAGTACAGCACTGTAGATCCAAGACACACACACACACACACACAAACACACACAGACACACTTTCGTAACACATACTCAGCCAACTAGTTGCAATTAGAGCTAAGAGTATATTATCGGTTTTTCGTATTAGTATTTTGTTTAGTACTATTTAACAGAGAACATTTAATGCTTACAAGTATTTGCGACTATCGCAAAATGACTCAAATGCCTGCATTTAAAGAGCTATTGAAAGCACGTGACTTCTTCTTAAATATCCAAAAGGCATAAACAAAGCTAAGAAGCTAGGACGTTCAAAATTAAGAAGCAAACATATCGTTGTTGACAACTAATAAAAACAAAATCAAAAAACAAAAAACAAATACTACAAGCGTTTAATAATTAAATACAATACATAAGTACTATACTTACCGCATAATCTTCAAGAAAAATGCTGATAAAAAAAAGAATCGACACACTAAAAAAAGTAACGTGAATGGCGAAACACTCTATTTTATCCTTCGACTTAAACCCAAAACAATATTTTGATGTTTTCCATTAAATTTAATTACTTATTAACATATTAAAAATAACTCATCAAATTGAACATAATAATTAATGTACAACAAGATACAAATACAAATTACTTACAAATATACCTACTACTTACATGCATCTTAACTAAATAATTAAAATACTAAATTAAAAAACCTAAACAGCAACAAACTAACAACTAAAGCACATCTCTCATTCTTCTCGATGCTTCAAGAAAGACAAAATGCTATCAAACAAAAACCAAACAAAGAAAAAAATATAAAATATGAAACCTAACAAATTTCTATTAAGGACAAAGACTGCAAATAGAGATTTAAAGATATATAAAATAATACTAAAAATAAAGAAATTATTAATTTAAATAATTGTGTAATCAAATTTTTGGCCATTTTTTGTCGCTTACGTTTGTTTATTTGAAGCCTCAAAAAGAATTTGCCAAAATATTTTACTTTGTAAATTTATTTTGCCTTACGTTACTTATATATGAATATATATACAACAATGTACATATATATTCATGTATTAATTTTGTAACAAGTATTAGTAAACATAAAATTAGTTTAGTTTAGTTAGTCATGCAACCAGACAGGAAAAATAACAGAAAATATCATCATCTAGCTTAATTACATCCAATAGCACTTCAATAATAATATTAAAAAACAAAAACAAACAATGCATTAACGACAGTAACAAAAAGCAATAAAAATATGAAAAATAAACGAAATAAAACCTTTTTTTAAGGAATTTCCACTCATTTCCTCAGCATATAAAGACCGAAACTCATATGCTTTAATGGCAAAAAAAAAAATAAATAAAACAAATAATAATAATATTTACAAGATACAAATGCAGCAAAACAAAAAAAAAATTACTGAAAAACGAAATCTTAGTATTACACATAATAAGATATTGTGACTACAATTAAAAGAAAAGCAGGCATAACAAATTTAAAACAAAATAAAAAGGAAAAAGAATGTTGTTAAGATTAAAAATGAAATGTTTTATAATCGTTATTCAATAAAAATAAAAATTAAACAAAGAACAACCACGATCAAAACAGTTAGGTTAAAAATACAAATACATATATATAAAAAGTGATAAAAAGTAAACTAAAAGCCAAAGCCCAAGCAATGATCATTTCAATTTTTGTTCTTTAGTTAAGCGCTAAGTCTATAACATTTAATTTTGGCATTTACTTAGTTAAGTAATTTCGTGTAGTTATTGTTAGTAGTTTCATAGCTCAACTTTGATATTATTCTTTGGTAAATATATATATATATATATATAAATATTTTAACGCATGGGCTGAAACTATTGATTCAAATTGGGGAATATAAGACCCATACTGCGTAGTTAGAGCTTTAAAGCACAGAAGACCTTTCGATCCTATATCAAACTATATTGAATGCTCCCCAAGAGTGTAAGTTCGGAAGTCTCAATTTAAGTTCGTAGCTATAAGTTTTTAAGATTCGTTTTCCAACTAGTATATGCACCATTAAGTTGTATATAAGAAGACTATGATTAATATTGTAGCATTTACATTTACAATCAAACCATCAATCAATCAATCACGCCAGTTTTATTGCCCCAACCACTTCATAAGCGCACATTGTACAACCCCAAATAAACATGCCACCCACTAGTATCTAGTATTTATCATAGTTCTAGAGCAGTCCAGTCACATTATCAAAAGTAGTACCCATCTAGTGTTAAATAACAAAAATACATGAAAATTTTAACACATGCATATATACGTGAATAAGATTAATTATGAAATTCATTAAAAAAAAAAAAAAAACGGCCGTCGATGCGACGCATGCTGCAATTACTGAATATTGAGCTAAGATGCCATTCCCATCCACAAACGGTGAGTCTGCCCCGATGGTCTTTGGGTAAAGAAAGAAAAGAGTGTGCCCCGACAGGTTGTATGAGTACCGAACTGTCCTTGCCAGCTGGTCTCTTTTGCCCGTTTTCGTCGTTATCGTTATCGTATATCGTAATCGTTGATCGTATCCTTTATTGGCTTTGGTTCTTATCATAAGCAATGCACTGCGGAAACGCGCACCCAACTTTGATTTGATAATTACGATATATGTATGAAATATGTGCATATGTACATATGTATAAACACATATGCATATACATACATAAATAAGTATATAATTATGTCTGATATGTGATATTGTTTGTGCGCTGCGCTTTTGTTAAATGCTACCTCGACCAGCTACAGATTTTTACTTAATATACCGAATCATATAATATATATGCATATATATATATATATATATATATGTATATCTATATATTATGTATATATACATTTATATTTATATAAAGCTACTTTTATAAATATACAAATATTATCTTAATATATTTTAGTTTTCGTTCGTTTCATACATTTTTGTTTTCATCTCTTTTTTATTTGTATTTATTGAACTTTTGTGGTTTTCTTAACGTTTACTGTAAGAAACGCTTCAGCGCTGCCTGCACTCGCCGACATCAAAATCCTGCTACAGCTACACCAACAGTAACAGTTAAAGTAACAGTAGATGCAACAGTAACAGTAACAGTAAAAGTAACAGCAAGAGCTAACAGCATTAAGCGCAATGCATACAGCAACAGCAGCTACAACCACAGCAGCAACAACAACAGCTTGAAACAAATATTGTTATACAAAAAATATGCAAACTGAATGAAAACTGAAAGAAAATCGCCTGCTCTGGCTATTCTGGCTAAGACTACGGCTTTCGACGGCTCCTGCTTCTGCTCCTAAGTCCCGTTTCCCTGTGCTTCCCGAATCCGGTGCATGTGCGTTAAGTTGCTATAATTAAATAATTATGGTCGAGCAATCGACAATTCACAATTACCAAACAAAAAACGAGCAAATCAATGCAAAATGCAGCTACAAAATAGCAAAACAAATGAAAGCAAAGAAGTTAAAATGAAAAACTGATATGTAACTACAAAAAAAACCGCTCGCAAAAGCAAAGACAACAACTTTAACCGCTCCAAACAAAAAAAAAAAAAAAAAAAATTAATTTAAAGAAATAGAAAAAGAAAAAAAAAACAAAATATAAACAACACTTGGAGCACGCTAAGCACATTTGCATCTAATACTAACTATCAGCTACACACACGCCGACACACACACACACAGAAAAGACACACACAGACAGCTACACTTAAAGTTTTTGTTGGCTAACTCCTCACACTGAAATCTAACGCTTTGATTTATGATATGGTTTTTTTGCGCTTACTTTTACCAAATACTCTACTCTACTCGAATGAGCATTATCCAACTACTTGCCTAACTAACTACTTGAAATCGCTTAAATATTCTTAACTTATATATATTTATATATACATAGTTATATATACTTATTTAACAAAAGCAACTGCTACATTTACAATCACCGAATAAAATAAAACAATGAAAAAAACATACACTCACCCAACCCGTAAACCCCCCCGCCCACAACTTTACAAATTTATTTATTCTTAATTGACACGAACAGCGAACAGAGCGTACAGCGCTGTTAATGGCAACAGTGCATCACTGTTGGCGGATGTTAACAGCTGTTAACATTGTGGCAGCTGCCTGCTCATTATTTGGCACATCTCGAGCACCTTACATTTTTTTGAAAGCACACAAACGAACACAAATTATTGAACAATCCAGGAGTCAATCAGACAGTCAGTCAGTCAGTCATACAATCAATCACACACATACACACACCAATACCAAAACCAAATCATACACACACTCTAACTAACTCTTTCTCTCTGTCTCTCTCATGTCAAATACTAACTCTCTTTTCTTCAACGTACGTCGCAATCTCTGCCGAAGACACACTGGACTTGTGTGCGATTGATCAGTACTCGCGATTGTTGTAGTACTGATTGATCGCAAACACTCCTAACCGAAACTGGTCTGATCTAATCTGATCGGATTCGGTTTGGTACCGTTTCGGTTCGGTTCGATATTCTTTGGTTTTTCTCATTATTTCTTATATGTCAAGTTTAACAGCGACGACGCCAAACGCCGGCACATTTTGTTTAATTCCATTTTGGCAATACGCTTTCGGTTTTTTGTTGGCTAACTCTCTAGACAACTTTTTGAGTTCCATCGTTCAAGCGGTACAATCTAAGCGCAATTTTTTAAGCAACTGCAATTTGCTTTCGATGTGTACATACCAACAATATATACAATAATCAATAATTCACACACAATCTCACTTATACATACACACACATACATACACACACACACACACACATACACACTCTTATACTTATACTTATTACTTATATAATACTTCGAGTTGAAAAAAATTATACATTTTGTTTTGGCTTTTTCTGTGTTTCAGTGTACTAATTTATTTTGATCATATAATATTATTTCTAACAAGTTTTTGTGTTAAACTTCAGTGAAGTTCTAATGATATGATAATAATATATCAAATCAAAAAATCTTAAATACTTAAAAACTTACAAACTTTAACTTATTTCTGTTTCTTTTTTTTTCTTATATATATAAATATATAAATATACTACCTTATTTACACACTGCGTTCTTCTTCTACGTTCTTCTTCATACCAAATCGACAAAAAACAAAAAAAAAATAAATAAAAACAAAAATAACAATAATAATTACAAATAAAAATTGAAAATAAATATATATGACTGACACATGCGAAAATATATATTTATATATATCAAATCGAATCGAAAACAAATTTGCATATTTAAATATATACTTTAAATATACAAAATATACAAAAATTACCAAAATCAAAAATGAAAATAAATGCAAATCGAATACTTGAATATTGCCACATGAAAAATGAAAAATACAAAATAAATGCAAATGAAAATGCAAAAATGAAAAAAAAAAAAAAATGCAATATGATAAATAGGCCCGTCGGCTTCTGGGGCAAAATTGTCGGCTCTTTGTGCGTGATCGCTGGTGTGCTGACAATCGCACTGCCAGTTCCGGTTATCGTCAGTAATTTCAATTACTTCTATCACCGCGAAACGGATCAGGAGGAGATGCAGAGCCAAAATTTCAACCACGTTACAAGTTGTTCATATTTACCTGGTGCATTAGGTACATATATATAACTACCATATTAAATCGTTTGCCAAAATGACTACACGACCATTTAAGTCATACAATACCAAAGCAATGCTAATCGATTCCTTTTCTATATCATCCCAATAAAAAAAAATAAAAAAAAATACGACCCAACGTTCGTTACCCCCGAACGCACACACACACACACACACACACACACGCACACACAAATACAAATGCCAACACCCAAAACTAGGTCAACATTTGAAAAAATCCTCACTCTCCGAATCGTCATCGGACATTATGGATTTGGATGATGGCATTGATGCAACCACGCCAGGCCTGACTGATCATACTGGCCGCCACATGGTGCCATTTCTGAGAACGCAGCAATCGTTTGAGAAGCAACAACTGCAGCTCCAACTGCAGCAGCAGCAGCAACAGGGACTCCAGCAGGGACAGCAGCAGCAACTGGGCCAGAACGGCCTGAGGAGCACAAATAGCTTACAGTTGAGGCATAACAACGCAATGGCCGTCAGTATTGAGACCGACGTTTGACTACGAAGTGAGTACAAATCATATTCCAATGACACTAGCTGAAAATCGTAATTTAATAATGCATTTATTGATCATCCAACAAGTCCAACGAGAACAGCACTGAAAAAGAGCCTCAATTTTGGCCAAGTTTGCAGATTAGAAATCTTTGACTTCTAATCACTCGATCTGATATTATAGCGTGATTTTCAGCTAGTGTAGTTTCTGTCATACATTTTTGGAAATACTCTACTTAATTATATTTTACTAATTCAATGCGCACAGTCAAACAAATGGAACACGAACGAAACTTGCGCAGTGAAATGTTACGTTGGATGCCAGAAACGTCATCAAAAGCAGTCTAATCTAGAATTTTATTAATAAATATATATATTAAAGTAATAATAATAAAAATAATAATAATAATATTAATAATAGTAAGCAGCGTAGTTGTAAATTAAACAGCAAATGTAAAACACACTACACACGCACTCACACACACACAAACACACACACACACACACACGCACACACGAATACACAGCGCCATTTGCAGCAGCGGCTTGATAAAGTAGCAAAATGTCGAGTTAGCGATAGATTTTTTATAATACTCAAATTCGGCAGCCACAATTCACACAGCTGCTCAATGAAGACCGCAATACACCACACACACACACACACACACACACACATAGACACAACACAGAAAGAAACAGATACAAAAAAGTCAACTTAATACCTATGTTCAAATTTAGCAATTAACAACTAACAATCGTTATAGTCAAACATAAAAAATGAAAGAACAAAAAAAAAACAAAATACTAAAAAATGAAAATTATCTTAGTAGTCTAATCTAATTGGAGTTTCTTCCTTTCTTTAGAACCTAGCTACAAACAAAAAAAAAAAACAAAAAACAAAAACAAACAGACAAAAAAGCAACAATACATACAATACATACAATATCTGCTAATTTTATTTTCAACTTTGAATTATGCTCTATTATTAAATATTAGTCAAATGTTAGTAAATGTCAACAAAAAATAAAAACCAAAAAAAAAAAAAAAAAATAAAACAAAAACGCTAATGAAAACTAAGGCAATGCAAAAGAGAACATATAAAAAAAACGCGTGTGAAACTGACAGCGCCCTCATCCTAATCCTTTTATATGTATGTTTGTGGGGCAGGAGCAGGAGCAGGAGCAGGAAGTGTGCTGAAAATCATTAATTGTCAACTTTTCTTTGACTAAATTATAAATTTTCCTAGAAATTTCTTGTTGAACAGATAATATATATATAATTCAAATAATTTACAAAAGGCTACTAGCAAAATGTTTAAAGATAATTAAAAATTAGTATAATCAGTTTAGATTCAAATGCGGGAGAGCGAGTCGCGAGTCCAATAGTTAGATGGAAAATATATAAACACGTTCAATTCGTAAATATACTTAAAATTGGTAAAAAAAAAAAAAAAAAAAAAAAAACGGTCTCAATGAGAAGGGGAAAGATCCCTTTGTACTTACAGAGTACAAATGATATGCATAGGTGTCTATAAATTCCGTAGTACCCGATTGGCAGTCAATATTTATCCATATGAAGGTTGAGGGCGCAGTCAAAACTCATTCGCTACCATAATACGCACACAGACACACATACACATATACACATAGAGAAACATGAATATGCTAAAGCATCAAAACTGCCGTTAAGTTAAAAATAATGAGTAAAAACAATGGATTATACATATATATATATATATCTATATAGATATATGTAAACATATATATATATATATATATATGTATATATATATGTATACATATATAAATGTATATGTGTACACAAAAACATATACATATAAATAATTATACAACCAGAACTTAAATGCTATTTTGTAAATAAGTAAGTCGGAGCTGAAGCTTAACAAATAGAAATAGACAAACCCAAAAACCAAAGCAAAAACAACAAATAAAAATAAACATTTACAACAAAAAGCTGCTAACGATACAAAAACAATAATTAAAATTAGCAAACTGCTACACGACAACAAAGAAAAATAAATATCAAAATCATAAAAAAAAAAGTTTTAAAAAACAAAAAAAACAAAAAAACAAAACGAACAAAAAAACTAAAGAACTCGGCAAATACACGAACCACAGACGATTAAGAACAGGGCCGTTGATCTTCCAGCAGTGGGTCTGCTACAGAGATAAACACACTTGCTTATAGCATAGGCTAACTAAGATTTAGGTCACTAGAACTTATAGTTTGTAGTCTCTATGTATGTCTTTTATGTCCCACATATTTCAGAACCTAACAGATTTATCAGCAACTCGGCTAACCAAACGAGAATCGAATTTTTTGAGTTAAATTTTATGTAAAATGTCTTACTTTCCAAAAAAGTATACTTATATTTTATTTTAACGTTCAATCTAGCGACTTCAACTTTTGTCAAGCTCAACTTATGAAAAATATATAGATATATATATATATATATATATATATATATACATACCAAAACGAAACGATAAATTTTGTGACACCTTTTCTGATTCTAGTTAGTACACACAAAAAGAGAGATATAATACTTATTTCTAATTCAAATTTCTTGAGATATTCATGAACATATATACACATACATACTTGGTATGCTTCCAAAAAAAAAAAAACAATAGAATTTGATACGATTTCGATTCTATACCAAAAGATACTTTTCAAATTGCTGTGCATTTCGGTAGGAACTTCCAAGAATAAAATGCGCTTTGCTTGCAACATAATCTCAAAGAAAACAGCAATTTGCTTTTGGATCATCTAAATGCAACTCACAAAACTTAAACGAATAGAAAAAAAATTAACTAAGCTGAAGCATACGCATATGTTTCTGTTAATAATGCGACTGAATAATAAAGTTTTTTTTATTGATTTGCTGCTTGTTGTAATTAAAAAAACAAACAAAAATAAAATAATATTTATACAAAGGAAAGCAAAACCAAAAACAAAAAACCTGTAAATATGTAAAGAAAATGATAAAAAAAAAAAAACAAGAGAGTTAAATAAATCAATTTACAGCTTTGAATACCGTCCACACGCACACAGTAAATGATTAAAACAACAACAACAACAACAACAGAGGTGATCTCTGATTTGAGGCAGAACGAAAAAGAGAGACATAGAAAGAGAGTGAGACAGGGAGGGAAAGAGAGAGTCAGGGGGGGGGGGGTGTTGGGATAGACCTATAAAAGCAAAAGCAGGAGACTCATATTTAAAAAACACTTTTTAATTCAAAATTAAAGAGCCAAGCGAATAATGAGATGAGATGAGATGAGTGAAGCAAAGGCAGGAATAGAGAACATTTTAAAGTATACTTAATTTGGCCTTAAAATGATAAATGCAAATTTTAGTTAAATATATACAAACAAACAAAAGTTGAAGTAACCGTTTTGGGCGCCCATACGTGTATTTTTTTATATTATATATTTTATATATACATACATATATTTGCATATATGCATGTGTATATAGATTCAAGTTTTCCTTATGATTAGTTTTGTGAGTTTTGGTTCGGTTCCTGAGATCAATTAAGATGAGTTGTTCAAGTGCAGTTCAGCCAATTAATTAGTAAATGAATTAACAACAAAAACAAAAAGCAATGATACACATATAATATGCATATAAATTCTTAATGATACTATAATATATTATTAATTATAACTAAATATCGTATGGTACATAACAACAACAGCAAAAACAAAACAAATTGCAAACAATAATAAAAACATATCGTCTTCAAGTCATGCAAGAATAGTTGTTTTTTTTTTTTGTTTTTTTTTACCAAATAAATTATTGTAATGCTAGACAAGGCTTACTTAGTAGTAACAAAGTATAAAATAGAAAGGGAAAGCAGCAGAGTGCATGTGAGAGAGAACCACGGTTGGAGCACAGAGCGAGAGGGCGAGACAAAATCCGGGCTAACTTGGCCAGGACAGACATAAAAAAGTGATATAAAACATACATATAAATGAACAAAAAAAAAAACAAAAAACCAAAACAAAAACAAAAACGAAAACAAATTAAAAACAAAACTTAACTTGCCAAAATAATTAAGTTTAATACATAATAACACACAACAACACAACACAAACAAACCCAAAAATTAAAACAAAATCTCTGCTCTCTCAATAACTGAGAAAGCATTTAGTCTATGGCCCAAAGTAAAAGTTCAGCCAGCAGCATAATTATATATCTAGTTTAATAGGCATTTTAATATAGGCAATCCTTATTATAATACTACTAATAATACTAAACAGCAAAATACTAAACAAAATACTAATAATCACTATAAAATCTAATACTAATACTGCAACCTTCAAGCTGAGCTTTGCTATCAAGTAACAATTTCCGAAACCGAACTACCAGCAAAATACATAATGCTAACAGATAACACCAACAAACAAACAAACAAACAAACAAACAACAACAAATACTAACTTATAATGAGATAATTATCTTATAACCTTACCAATAAAGTTGTCAATTTGCGTTGCCTATTTTCAAATTTGGTTTAGAAATTCATTAATAAAGAAGACTGGAATAAATGCAAAAGAAAAAAACAACAACACATAAATATATATATATATATATATATATGTATATATATATATATATACATGCATGTATTTATTTGTGTATATATATATATATATATATATGTATATATGTATATATATATATATACATTAAGCTTGTGTATATGTAATATGTATACACATACATATAAAGATAACAAGGTCAATACAAATACATATGCGTAGCGTTCGAAATGCATTCGAATTATAAGCAAGGATAAAAACTACTTACTAGATACATATATACAATATATATTAGTGTATATACATACATATATGCACATACATAACAACGTATGTGTGTATTTGAAGGCATCCATATGTCCAAGCCAGTTAACCCAGTTAATTTTGATAAGCATTTTATTCATTTAATTAATTCTCATAATTTTTCACTCTCCACACAAAAATAATAACAGAATCCAAATCCAATATTTAGCTCAATATTCGAAAGTGGAAGCAGATTGAAGGAAGCGCTTGCTTTTCGGCATGCCGAATATTAAATTCTCTTGCAGATATATTTGAAATCAATTGTACCTCTGGGAAGCCATCATTGTAATCCGATTTATTGTATTTTAATTTGTAAAAAAAAATTTCAAAACAGAAAGATATTCAATTTTTAACATTTTTTTTTGTTTTTTAACGAAACATTGGGAACTTCTAATAAAAAGTGTTATAGTCTATTTTTATGGGGACGGATAAGTCCTGGGAGTGGAGTCAAATGTCTGCAGGGGTAAAACAAAAGAAAACAATTTCAATTACAAATAGTTATTATGATCTAAATACACACAAGCATATATACACACACATACACACTCACACACCTACAGAAAAGTATTAGACACGTGCAATTTAATTTTGTTTCAAGCGTCAGCAACAAACAATTTTTTGACTAGTTATAAAATATTAACAAAACACAAAAACCAAAAAACAAAACACAAATAGAAACGTCATGAAAAGCGCAAGGGGAAAGCTGCGATTATATCGAAATGGGGTTAAAGAAAATCCATGTAAATTATGCGTACAACAATAAAAGCTAAACAAAGGAAGAGTAAAACTAATTATTAAATAAAGCATAAAAAATATGTATATACATATAGTATATGTATATATTACATACATATATAAAAAGTAAATACGCCTCAGCAATTAACATATAAAATAAAAGAAAAAAAAGCAGATGAAAAAAAAAACCAAATGTTGTTAAGATTCTAAAAGTGAAATGTTTTATAAATAGTTAAACCAAAACAGAAAAGCGAAACAGAAAAAAATATTATATATTAAATATAAAAACAACAGAAACAACAAAAAGACACAAAACCACAACAACAAACAAACAAAAAAAACACAATAAGCAACAACACAACATAGAATACAAAAAAAAAGTCTAAATACCACATGAGCAAGCACAAAATTTACCGTTTGACTTTCAACAAATCTTAATACATTTTTACAAGCCATATTAAATTGTAAGTGAATCGGATCCAAAATTAAACAGAATATAAATGAAATTAAAAAGCAGATCGAATCTTAGTACAACACTCACTCACACACAGACAACACACACACACACACACACACACATACACCGACACAGACAGTGGCAGACACACGTTACTTTATGAACATAAAAGCAAATTAAATGAAAGTATATAAAAATAAATTATGCTAAAAAGAACAACTTACAAAAATACAACTCAAATTGCAAAGAATGACTTTAATTTTGCTAGCTTCAACACGTTAGTCTAATTCGCTGATCACTCTGATAATTCAAATGTGGCTATATCTGCATGGATTCCCTAACTGGCCACATCGCAGCAGTATTGAAAAATATGAATAAAAAATAATGGAAAAGGAGGAGAAGGCAATTTCACAGCTTGATGCATTTTGTAAAATTTTATTGATTTAAAATCGCTATATATATATATAAATATTTATTAATATATATAAAAATATTTTTAAAGAATTTTTTCTTTGCAGATAATACAAAAACGTACTTAAATAAATGGAAAATAATAAATTCAAGTGTCTTCGATTACTTAGACAATCTTAAATAATGCATTGGCATTCATGCTTAAAATTATTTGCGATTATCGATCTTATCGATCATATCGATTTTATCTTATTCGATAGGCCTTAGCGCTCTAATTATTATGTTAAAGATGTTTAAAGGCGTCGAAAGAAATTGAGTTCATACAGACAGACAGAGAGCTCTGATAGCAAAGTTATCTGTATAAGAATGATGTCAAAAATGCAATTCAATAATTCTGCAACATACTTTTGGGCTGAAAAATAAAGTCAACTGTGTGTAACATTTTCAGAATTTAGTTTTAAGGCATACCTTTAGGCTGAATCGTAGGAATGAACTCTTTAAATCACATTCATCGAATATTTGTGCATTTAAGAATCCAAAAGCTTCAAGAACGATTTGGATATTCTTTGGCCAATGGGTGACAGTATTTAAAATAAAGAGTTTGGATCCGTAAGAATTTGATCGAACTGCAAGTAATTTTCTGATTTAACAAAACACAATTTATTTCAGTTATTTAAAGGACTTTCGCCCATCAGCAGGCCAAGCATTGCTGTCGGTGGACCAAATTGTGACCAAATCCTTCAAATTGTCACTGCTGAAATTAATGTCATCTACGGACTGTAGAAAGACTGTAGAAGAAAGTCTTCTCGAAGTCTAAAGAAGACCCCGTAAATAGTCTTAAAATTGTGTTTATCATTTTCTTAATAAGCTAATTATTTATTTTAATGCTCACAATATAAACTAAAAGCGAATTTAGACTCGTGTAAACAGCTCAAAATCTGTTGCATGAATTTCAAATTCCATTAAACAGTTATTTACAGTGCAAGACGTTTTTTGGATTTGGATATTTATCCATTGATTTTTTTTTTTTTTTTGGTACGACGAGTTCAACCCACCGACAAGGATTGCAGGCAGGCGAGGCTCGACGTTCGAAAACGCTGATCAGTTCCACTGTGCGGCGTCTCTCAGATAGTCGATATCACATAATGTTTACTTATATGTAGCTGGCTACCCTCCCCTTACTTCCACCCGTTGCCAACCCACAGCCCCCTCCCCTCCAGCTCAGGGATTGGGCTGCATGCGTGCGCGTCGCAAGGATTTTATCGCCCTCTTGCGTTTCGCTTTGGACGCTAAGGAGGAGGAGGAGGCAGTGGAGGAGATGGGCGGACGAAACGTGGGCAGTTCAATAAAGACCGGACGATACTCGGGCGCCTCGGGTCGCATCGAGCGCGATTCCGTCAGCAGCACATTTGTGTAGTAGTTGAAGTCATCCTGCTGCTGCTGCTGCTGCTGTTGCTGCTCCAGCTGTTGCTGCTGCTGCAACTGAGGCTGGCTGCTTGACAAGGTACGCTGGGAGGGGGTGGGGGAGGCGGAACGACCACGTGCGGCATCGGAGCGAAGTAGCCGAAAGAGATTGCGACGCGCTGCCCGATCGGTTGTGTCACGCGTGTCCTGCACGTCCTGAGAGCTGCGACGCTGTTGACTGCTGCCATTGAGGAAAGCCGCCTCCTCGTAGCGCGGTATATAGCGAGGCTTGCGGGACTCACCCCGCTCGTGGGGGGTCACATTGAAGCCAAAGAAGCGCGGCGCCTGCACCGAAATTAATGGCAGCAGCGTTTCCCGAGCATAGCGCTCGGCCCGCTGCAGCAGCTCACCCAGGCGAAATGGCAGCAATTGCACGGTTTGCGGCTCCTCTGGACCGCCAGCTAGCTGTGCCATCATTTTGGGTGGATGCGCACCGACAGCAGCAGCGGGAACTGGAGCTGCAACTGGAGCATCAGTTGAGTTCGTTGACGTCGTATTGCTGTTATCCGGCTCGGGCAGTTGAAGGTCCTTGCCGTGCTTAGATCTCGGCGTGGTCGCCTTCAGCACCGGCTCAACAATCTCCTCCGTGGTGGTGGCATATTCGTGTAGATTGCGTCCACGATTTAGAGCCAGGCGGCGATCCTTAAGCACCGGCTCAAATATCTCATCGGTGGGTGCACTGAGCGCATCGGAGAGGCTGCGACTGGACTCGGCCGCCTCTGCCTCGTTGTTGTCCTTGTCGAGGGAGTTGCCGACGAGTATCGGCTGCCAGGGGAGCTCGTCGGCTTGGGTCAGCGGATAGGTTTGGTTCTGTGACAGCTTGAAGCTGGTGCCCAAATTGAAGATGTTTTTGCGCTGCTTAACGCTCTCGACGCCATCAACGCTGGTGCTCAGGCCCGACTCCTGCACGCTCGAGTCCGCCAAGGGGGCATCTGTGCTAGGCGGCAGCGAAGGCGGCGCTTGGGTGGTGTAGGCGCCATAATCATCCTGATTGTCCAGCTCACAGTTGCCCGCCTGCAGGCGCATGCGGACGGGACTGCCGCTGCTCAGCTTGGTGCTGGGCCGGCACAGCGAATGGCTGCGCCCAAAGCTATCCGTGAGCACCACCTTGTCAATGTCCCAATGGGGCAGGCCCTTCGACAGCCAGCCACTATACGACTTATAGTGCAGGCTCACCGTTGTGGGGAATCCCAGCGCCGGATGCGGCACTATAATCTTTGACACAATGTCGCCAGCAAAGAACTCGGCATCATCCTTTCTGTAAGAGCCAAAGATAAACTTCAATCGGATGCACAATAAATCTGTTGGATCTTAAATAGACATTAATATTCCTGTTTAGTTAGTTGCCTTAAGGATGAAGGGTGAAGGGTAATCTGGGTAACCTGTTAATCTGGTGGAGTCGACTTAGTGCTCGGCACAGAGTTGGCTTAACTCACTCGGATATTTCGAAGGTCTCGTTGAGACCGCCGTCGCCCTCGAGTATGGCTTCCAGGCGGCCAATGGTGCGCAGCGGCAGATCGTTGAAGGAGTTGAATATCTGCAATTGGAACTGGTGGGCACAGAAGGGCTCCTCCTCGCGGGTGAGCAGGTAGAGCTGGCCGCGACCTGTCGATCTGTCCGCATAGTAGCCCATGTTGCCGCAGCGTGGCACACCCTCGGCCAGGTCCTCGTCATCCTGGGCACAGGGAAAGCACCTGCCCTTAAGGAAGTCATCGTAGCTGGCGCAAGGGAACGCGGGAAACATGCAGCGTGGCGCCACCGAATCGATAAAAAACTTGTAGGCGCGCCGATGATTGCACAGCGAGCGTCCCTCCTCGTCCTCCGCAGCCTGGGCAGCTGCAGATTGGACACCAAGTTATAAAATACTTGCTCATATATAATTTATATAGATCTTACACCAAATAAAATCGGTGACTGCGCCCACAAACAGATTTGAGCAGCCGGTCTGCACACGTCCTCCATTCGGATAGTAGTCAACATGGCCCATGGGCTGCCAGGAGCCCAAACCACCCAAGATGAGATTCTCTCCATTCGAATGGATGACATCCACGAACTCCGCATCGCTGCTGTCCAGTCGCACCTTCGGATGCTGTGCCTCAAACAGTGGCCCCGCCGGATCCAAGCCCGTTATGCGCGACAGGCCGGGCAGCTCGGCACCCGCAAACCCAGAGACATGCGCCCCCAAGCTGAAGCCAATGAGATGGGTGCGCATCAGATTGAGACCCTTGTGCTGTTGCAGATGGCGCAGCAGCATAGCCAACTGCTTGCCAACCAGTCGTGTATTGGCCGCTGCACGGACATAATTCGGGAATGTGGCACCGTTTTCCCAGTCCACGCAGATCACAATGCAATCCTCCTATAATAAAAAAAAAAGAAAAAACAAAACCAAAACGAGGATTTCTTGTGGAATTATTGGAATATTTTCAGTTTGAATCAAAGTCTTTTTCTCGACTAATTAACATCGATATCGATAATGTTTCGATTACACGATGTATACAGAACATTTTCTATAGATCTTTAGCTGATCAATTGCCGGAGTTATAGGTTTGGACGAGATCATTAGGATTTCTTTGAGGGAAATCACCGCTAACATACATTCCAAATTAGGCGCAATTATCGATATGCATCTATCGATTTTTTAGTAGCCATGCTTACCACTGCCATTAGCGCTGTTTTCATCTCGTAAATCCAAACGTGCGGACAGGCGGAGCCAAAGCCGTGCACAATGACACGCACTGAGAGCTCATCGAATCCCTCGAGATCATCAATGGAAGGCGGCGGCGGTTTCTTTGGGTTGCCGTTGGGCTTCTCTGTGGTCGCATTTAAGCCGGCCGATGGGGCACTGGTGGCTGGTAATGCGTCTGCTCCAGTTGCTGGCATCTCCGACTGCCGTTTCGCCTTTGCCTTGGCAAATGCGGCTGTCATGTTGAGAAAGGAGAGCTCCATGAGCGGGCGGTCGGAGCGCTGGCGCGTTGAGTAAAAATAAAACTTGGTATTGATCTCCTCGGGTGACGAGGGCAGCATCTCCAGATAGGCAAATGGCCCAGAGTCCTCAAAGCAGCCCAGCTCACCGTAACAGATGCGCTTCACCGCCCGCTTGGAGCGTCGCAGATGCTGCTGCTGCTGTTGGTGTTCATGCCGCACCAGTGAGGCATGCACCTCCTCCGATAGTTGCGTAAAATTCGCATAGCCTTCCGCATTGCTCGAACGCTCTTCCTTCCCGCCAAACGCTGCAAGCGGATGAATAAACAAATAGATTTGAATTTCAATTCAATTGAATTTGATATAAACCGATTTATGGCCATAAAATGCGACACTTTGCAACCCAGACACGTGCCCCCAAAAATGAACAGGCCATTCGAAATAAATTTGAATAATCATTAATATTTATGTCTGTCTATGAATTCCTATTGGGATGAAAGCAGCACCTTCGTCATGGGTGGCACAAACTTCCATTATATATTTCCTAGTATAACTCGTTCCACATAATTATATAACTACACTCAGAAAAACAAAAAATAAATAAATGATAAATAAATAGATAATAAGCCAAGTTATTTATAAAAAATTAAACATTTATCTCAAGAAAATTTGAACATCTTAATGAAAAAAATTCGTTGAGATTTCCTTCCAAAACCTATTAAAAACTGAAATGATTTTAAGCCAGTATATCTGAAAACGCTCTGCTTGAAAATTTTCCTACCACTGTGAAAAACGATTAAAAAAAAAAAAGTAATTAAAGTATTAGAGTAAAAAAAAAGCTCAGAATTTCTTTGCTGCCAAACGTGTAAAAAGTTTTTATTTATTTTTAATTTTTGTAGGCACTGCGCCATAATTTGGATGACATAAGCCAACCACAATATTTGTGTATATATATATATATATGTATATATATAAATAAATTAACGAGGCGTGAGTGCGTTTTAAAAGCAAGAGAGGTAGAGGGGGAATTATACAATTATACTGTCCACACTTCGCTAAACATGTCGCCAAGTGCCAATAATTATCCACATGATTATCAACTGCCTAGGGGAAATCAGGAAGTGCTTAAATAGAACTACGTCTGGCCCAGCGCACTTATTAATATTAATATATATACATATGTATGTAGCCAGTCCCTACAGGGCTTCTCCCTCCTGTAGCTAATGTGCTGTCTCCACTCACATTGAGTGGAACATGTGCCCTCCATCGAGCAGCACGTCGCAACGTGACTTATGCAACCAAATGCATCCAAGTTTTTTAAAAACAATGGAAAGCAATTTACCATTTTGGTCTACTAATGTGACGCATACATATATACATATATATATATATATATATATATTTATGTAATGGCTGACGAATCAACACCAGAAATGGTATGAAGAATAAATGGATAATTGTAGATTTGATTTAGATGTAATTTTTTTATTACTTAATTTAATTTTATTAATTGTTTACTTTTCTTGAAATTTGTTTCATTACATTCGAAATTCAATTGAACAATTTTATTAAATAAAAACTGTGCTTTAAAATCTGAATATTGTTTTTAGTTGAATAAATATACAAAATTGTGGAACCAATAAAATACAAATTTATTTGCAAGCAGCATTGGCAATATTTAATATAGGATCCAATCGGCCAATCTCAATGGATGTGTGGTTAGATAAAAAGTGGTTTCAATGGTTGATTCAATGTGTGTTTGTTATTGTTGTTGTTGTTGCTATTGTTGTTGGCTGTTTGAGTTGTGACTTTCGTCGATTTCATTTCCCGCTAAAGGTTTTGTCAGTTTTTGGCACTGCAATCGTTTGTTCGATATATATATATATATATGTGTGTGTGTGTTGTGGGCGTGTGTGTGTGGGTGGCTGTTGTTGTGGTTTTTATGGAGATTGTGCAATTTGTGAAGTGTTTCGCTCATCGTCAACTCAGCAGCAACAATTGTCAAGTGAAACTCGACCGGGGGCCAAGCGAATTGAAAGACGCTCGCAATCAGTCAGCTCGCCGGCTAGCCTTGAGTGTGTGCGTGTGTGTGTGTGTGTGGGAGGAAGGGGGTAATTGAGGGTTGGGTTGGTTGTGCAGTTTGAGTGGGAGTGTGTTGGGACACATTAAGTGCTGTCTAGGCAAACCATCTTCAGTTCAAGTAACTTGTACAATTTGACACACAATAATTCAATTAGTTAAAGTGTGTGTGTAAGTGTGTGTGAGTGTGTGTAAGTGTGTGTGAGTGTGTATGTAGCTTAATTAGTAAATGGATCGTCTAGACTTACCGCTAGTTTGAGTGCCTATCAGCAGCAGCAGCAGCGCGAGGCAAATGTGTTGCATGATTTTTTGTTGCTGTTGTTGTCACCGTTAATGTTGTTGTTGCAGTTTGGTTTGTTACAGATTATCCAATAATTGATGCAGTGGCCAATTGCACTGATGCTTAAGTTGACCTCTCGCTCTCTCTCTCTCTCTCCTTATTGCAATTGCATTGCTGTTGTTGTTGTTGCTGTTGTTGCGATGATTTGATGTATGATTTTTGGCTGCTGCTTCTTTTTTGTATGTTTTTGTTTATGTTGTTGTTGTTGTTGTTGTTGTTGTTGTGGTTGTTTTTTTGTTCGGTGTTATGTCTCTTTCGCTTTGGTAATAGCAATATACCATAAACAAATTCACTTTCACTTATTTGTGAACTTGCCAGAAGCAGTCGCAGTCGCAGTCGCAGTCGCAGTCGAAGTCACAGCAGCAGCAGCAACTGTTGCTGCGGTCGTGACTGGTTGCCAGTTAGCAGTAGTTGCTGTTTGGTGACTGGTTCCTGGCCACGGCCAATGGCGTCTGTGCCGGCGTCTACGTCTCTGACTCACTGACTGACTAACTGAGCCCAGCTTGCAGATGGAGTTGTTGTTGTTGTTGTTGTTGTTGTTGTTGTTGTTGGTATTGCTGCTCTCCGCTGCACCGCGTCTGGGGCGTTGGTGTTGCCGTTGTGTTAGTCTGCTTGATTGAATTATTTGGCAGACGAACGACAGATATCGGTAGCAACAGTTGCTCTTGTCGAAGCTTTCACTTGACCAACAACAGCAGCGGCAGCAACAGTTGTTTCAGCTCCAATTTGCGACAGTTGCTTAAGTTGTGATTGATGTTGATTGCTGCTGATTGATTGTTTATGAGCTTTACTCTGCGGTGCCTGCAATTACAACAAGAAATAAAACAATAACAATAATATTCAATTGGATGTTAAGCCAAATGGTGCCAAATAAAAGGAGATCTCAAAAGTTGCAATTGTTGCTGCCGTTGTTGTTGCTAACATTTTAATAGTAACTGTAATCGTTTCGACCGTCTGCATATTGTATAATAAGCCGGTTCGCTGACAGGATGTGCGCTAAGCGGCGACAACTGTTGCTGGGCCATTGACCTTTAACGCTGCCGCTGCCGCTGTCGCTGTCGCTGCCGCTGTCGCTGCCACTGCCTCTCTGCCTATGGTTCCCCACGACAGCAACAACAAGAACAACAACAACAATAGTTGAGAGGCAAACATTGCTAGCAAGCGCACACACACGTTACACTGAACAAAAAAATAATAATTATCATTTAAAAAATGTAACTTAAAATCCAAATAAATCAATAAAAGACAATAAGTCAAATAGTAAGTTTGATTTTCTATGAAATTATAAATATATTTTTGTGTTCTCGAAGTTCATATGTAAAATGTTGGCAGTATTTACTATATATTTGGATCAGACATAGATCGAAATTGTGCATAAGGTGCACATAAGTTAGGTTAACAAGCTAAATTTAGTTTTGAGTGCTGCGGTCAAGTAAATACGCAAATTGTGTGCTGCAAATTGTCAATAATTGTCAATAAGTTGGCGACATCCAAACGACAAATTGGCAGCGCAACTAGCCTCATTTTGCAATGTTCAAAATCAAATGCGTGGCGCTACCAGATGAGCCATGTATGCCAAGGTGGCAAAACCACACTTTTAATATTTCGACATGCAAACCGACGTGATTTAAAATATATCGATCTATATATGTTTATGTATATATTTACGAAAAAAAAAAAAAAACAATTGACCCGCAGTTTAAGTGAAATATCTTTTGACTCATACTCAGATGCTGTTTTTTTTTTTTTTTTTTTTTGCTAATGCTAATGCTAACACTTAAAAAATGTTTTTAACACAATTAAAAATGTCCCAAACTCTCAGTGTAGCTTTACAGCTGTTAAGCGTTAAACGTTGAACATTGGAAGTTGAATGTGGACATTTGGGTCAACAGCAGACGGCAGGCAAAAGGCATAAAAAAAAATACCCCAACAACTCTTGCCATCTTTTTGTTGTCGTTTTTTTTTTTCTTTTGGCCAATTTCCGAAGATGAAATTCCATGAGTCAATTGACGTGCGGGCGACCGCGTTGCCATCTAATGAAAGTGAAAACTTTCAGAGTCATAAAAAAAAAAAAACAAAAATCTGCTAAGCGATTAAAGTGATAAACCGAAGACGAATCGAACTATTCAGAGCAGAGCAGAGCAGCATTGATTGATCCAACTGGATCCACTGGCCATCGCACCTTCACTTTCGTTGAAGCTGAGACTTTTCAATTAGCATCAAGTTAAACATTAAGCAAGCTCTCTAAATGTTGTCACTGCCAACAATTTGAACACCAGAAGCATTTTTTTTTTTTTTTTTTTTTTTTTGTTTAAGATGGAGCTGCTGCTTATTGACTTCGCACTGTTCATCAACTTGAGCTAGGCATAATTTACATTTATAAATTTTTAGCTATTTTTTTCGTTTTTTTTTTAAATCTTTTTTTCACTCTCAAATCTCGCTTGTTTCAACACATCATTTCATCAAAAGAAAATCAATAATTTTGTATGCAAATGTATGCAAAAAAAATAAACAAATTCTAGTATGTGAGTAAAATACCAAGAAAGTCAACATTTAAAATTTAAAATTTAGTATTCAATTTTAATGATCAAAAGTTTTTTGGCCCCAACAATGCCAAGTCACAGTTGAAAAAGAGCTACCAATTTCATCAAACTTGGTTTAACCAATCACAAATAATCTTAATTACAGTTTTTACAAAATGAGGAGCACCTGTTGTTGTTGCTTGGAGGCAAGCAACATTAAGTTCATTCACAGAAAATGACAAAGCGGCAAAAGACAATCGCATTGTTTCGCGGATCCATCAATCAATGGCAAAAGTTGCTGCCACCCGCAACACGATGTTGAAATGCGGAACAAACGAAGCGTAAATAGCACATCAATAAATAAAGTTAGAAGAGAGAGAGAGAGAGAGAGAGAGAGAGAGGGGGGATAGAGAGTTGAAGGTGCCAGATGAAATTGTAGAGTGCAATGGAAAGTATCTGGCAATAATGCTTCTAAGCGGCTTTCGCACGACTTCTACACATGCTGTCCGTCCTGTTGGTCAATCAGTCAGTCAGTCAATTCATCAGTCTATCAGTCACTTTCAAATAGATTAACCCAATTTAATAGCTGGGCTGCTTTCAACTGCTGCTGATGATGCTGATGATTTTGCTGCTGTTGCTTCTGCTACTTGCCACTTACCACTTGCCACTTGCCACTTCTTGCATTCGCAGTTGCCGCTAATTCTGCACATTAAATAGAAACAGCGTTGCGGCCTGTTCCATAGAACTGACAGCTGGATTAGTTGGGAAAGCCACCGAGAGTAGACGAGAAATCGAAATTGCAGACCAAATCGAACCAAGCCAAAAAGGGAAATGCGCAACGCGACTCTCAAGAATTGAGTATTTTGAGCTTGCTAAGCAAGCTGATACCCTGTACACAAAGCCTATGTATTACTAGATACTTTTGCAACCCAATTTACCGTTTAATGTAGGGGTTATAAAATCCTAAGGCCTATCAAAGTGCATCAGATAATGAATCAGAATGCTTAAAAAGAGCTAGACTAGAATTGGTAACATATATTCATATCGCAAAATATCTGATTCTTAAAAAAAAAGTTAAATCAACTTTTAGTGGGATTAAAATCGTTTTATGAAATTTACACAATTCGAAAACAATCTAATTGGAATAATCGCTTGCTTTCGAACCGATATGGAAACGAATTGTTAAGATGCCGCAATTTCTACAGGAAATTCTTACAAATATGCAATAAAATCGAATTGTTGCAGACTTTTTTACACACCACATTTTCAAACTGAAGCTGTAAACTGAAAGGTGTAAATATTGTGAAACAAAATTCTTGGTCAATCTTTATGGGCTATGACGAAATAGGAACTTAACGTAAGAGGCGTGTGGGCCAACAAAGCCTTAGCATTGTGCCAACTTTTGGGCAATCGCTTTTGATCGATTTGAGTGTGACAGAGTGAATGTCTCTGTGTGTGTTTA
The DNA here is from genome assembly GCA_035042405.1 of Drosophila demipolita. Lineage (NCBI taxonomy): Eukaryota > Metazoa > Arthropoda > Insecta > Diptera > Drosophilidae > Drosophila > Drosophila demipolita. The sequence goes on from JAWNLI010000488.1 coordinate 1,546,073, forward strand.
TGTGTGTTAGTGCATCTGGTGTGCCATTTAAATGCCAGCAATCGCCGTCGACTTTATTAGTTTGCTTGCAATCCAATACAAAAGACTTAGGCAACGAACTTGCAGTCGCTGGCGCGCAGCCAAAAACAAAAAAAAAAAAAATTCAAACTAAAATATACAAAAAAAATGTTTGAATTTCCTTAGCCAATTTTCGCATGGCAGCCGCAGCAAGTCGCATAAATAGTTTCCTGTTTGTTACGACGGACTCGACAACAACAACTAAAATGTAACAAAAAGGGAGGCGCTGGACAGTAACAACAACAACAACAACAACAACAAACGAAACTATGATTTAAAAGCCAACGGCGCATGAAGTTTCCGCCGTTATTTTATAGATTAGTGCTGCTACTGTGGTTTTTGGTGCTGCTGCTGCTGCTGCTTGTTGCTTGTTGTTTCTCGTTGTGCTGCACAAAATTGGTTACTTTTAATAATTGTTATATTTTGTGGTCTTTGATATTTTTTTTGTTTGGTTTTCACAAGAATTTCCACAGTGGCAAACTCATTTTTCATGCATTGCATGCAACCACAAAGAGGCAGAACCAAAGCAGAAGACCAAGTCGAAAGACAATGGCCCATAAGTCAACAAGACGATGGCTGTTTGCATGTGTGTGTGAGTGTGTGTGCGTGTGTGTTACTGCCAAGCTCAAGCAACGGTAAAATGCAATCAGACGACAATGGAGCGATAACAATTATATACAATTTCAAACGTATATGACACACTTTGAATATTACAACCGAAAACCACCAACACACACACACACCCCCCCCCCCCCACCGTCCATTTCCCTTACATACTTTACCGTCTGCCACGAAAAACATCGGGTAAGAGTCAACTCGCCGAACTGGTAGATCAAAGAACCGAGAAGAGGTCAAGTGGGCATCCATCATGAAAGCGTGGGATGTGTGACGCTCGAGTAGCTTAAGCAAAGCAAACGGGTATTTCTAGGGTATTTTGGGGTACATTGATTCACTTGCGTAATGTGTAATTATACGATAAAACTATCCTAGCCACGTTTGCCTTTGTCAACACTAAATGCTTCCTTGGCCCTGACAAACAACATTTATTGCATAAAAAACAACCGATTTATTATAACAACTCATGTTCTGTATATATAGTACATAAAATCGGTCGTCATTAGAACAACTATATTATTTGTGAAGGGTTAACAGTTGGTTTTTGTGCAAATATCTTCTTGTTCAATTTTTTAGCTGGGGCTAACTGACAAAGTCTGACACATAAAATAATACGATAAAAGTTTAAAAAATGTTGTACAATTAACATTTATTTGAAAGTATAAAAATCGCCCTAAAAATAAAACGACAGAATGCTATTTTCCCTAACTTACTTACCAAATTGTCTACATTGTCGAGGGTTGCTTCCGAAAGAGAATGGATCGAAAGCCTATCAAGCAAATCGGATTGCTATATATATTTATATAATATAATTTTTTTGTATTTATTTTTTTGTGTCTGTATTATATCTGCTTGAGCATTCCCAAATCAATAAAATCGTTAGATAATGGATGTATAGATATATATACATTCATATATTATCAACTTGTGTACATTTATTTTTACTTTAACTTTTAGCAAGCAAAGAAATGTTTTTATTTACAATTTGGATTCTAAGCAACTGTCTTGGAAGCTTTGAGCTTCGGAAAGTGGAGCACATCATTTTATTGCATTCTAGTTCTTCTAATCTTTGGCCCCATGGCCCAATTGAAATTACATTGAAATGGCCAAAGAGATAACTCCAATTACAATTACACCAATTCTCGCCAGGGGACAATTAATTGTGTCTGTCATTGAGTCTCTGGTTTGACCGTAATAACTCAGTTGGCTTGGGCAACCAACAGCATAGATAATGAGCCGTCGACCCCAATTGTCGAGTGCACTCTCTAGATCTGGATCACGGGTTTCCAAGCCATTATCATAATCATAATCATATATAATTGTATCTGGTAGGCCACATCTAACAAGAAGTCGACAGTGCTGTAGAAAGCTGAAAGGTAAGCAAGAAATTAAAGATGTGTAACCGGATGCAAGTGTTGCAAAGTGCCCAAAGCAGTTTTCACATGGCTCGTGCTTATTATTTATTTTCCATCTAGTACTCCGGAAGTTGTTAGCAAGGCTAAAGCTAACTACATATGAAGCTTAGTTTCCATCTCTTAAATAGGTAATGCGATTAAGTGCAACAGATAATTGTGTTTACAAAGTTAAATGCATTATTTTCTTAGCTGTTGAAAAAGTATTATTTGTAAAAATCTGTTTAGTGTTGACAGTCGGCAGATTTAATTATTGATTGAATCCTTGCCATCAAAAAGCAGGTGTTCTATTCTGTACTTTCCTCTGAATATTACTAATTTAAATTGGTGCCTGAAATCCACTGGACTTTTCTGACTTGCTGCCTCTTTCTTAACGTATTTAAGTATAACGTGCCACAATGCGGTTCCCTTTAATTGCCGCCCCATATCCCAATTACCGGAAATTTATCTTAGGACATTCATGTTTAATTTATCTAGCTTAGTTCATCCCCAACTAAATTTTTATGTTATTTGCGTGTTTTTGAATGGAATTTTCATAAATGAATGCAGTATCAGATTGTGATGCGTTTGGATTCGACTTGTATATAAATTTCGAGCAAATGAAATTAAATGTTTTAAAATATAATTGCACATATCCAAGATTTGAACATAAGCTTCAGATAACGATTTAATAGGCTGCTGTTAAAACAGAATAAAATACAACATAAGACATTAATTCCTATGCCATTTGCAAATTTGCATGGTTTCAGTGGTTAAAGTTATAACTCAACGATTTGCGAGTCAAATTCCCAAGTGAAAATGGGCAATTTGAAAGTAAAGAGCTGTGATTTTTGTCCCCCACTTGTGGCGCCCAATTGACTGGTGACCTTGCCTCTGTCAACAAGCACAGCAACAACAACAACAACAACAACAACAATATATAGAGTCAATCATTGGCACTTGAAAGCACGCAAATTATATTAAGTCGTGTTATTCAAAAGCGACACCAACTACTACAACAACGATGATGGCAAAAAAGTGTTTAACTAAATTTAAAATGGTTTTTTGATTTTTTTTTTTTTTTTGGATTTTGTAGTATGACATTGAAGGAATTTATGCACTTTAATTGAAAACAATTTTCGTAGTAACAGGTTCGAAAATACCCTGTCATACAACAATATCATTAAATGGGTATTTGAAGAGATTGTCAACAATTATGCTCTAAACGATCAAATGATCTATTAATCTAGTTCTAGATGAAATGTGAAGTTCTTCGTATACTTAAATCTCCCTCTCTCTCTCTCTCTCTCTGTTCAACTTGAAAGACAATCGTAAAGAATTCGTTGATCCACTTGCAGGGTATTCATTGATCGAATAATGTGTGCTACTAGTTTTTATATTGGCTTGCACTATTGTTGATTTAGACTTTACACCATGAATTTGTTGTGCGTTGCTGCTATATAAATTGGCTGCCTTTTGTCTCATTTGGTCGCTCTGCAATTCGTGTCAATGTCAGCATGATAATATTTATTTATTTATTTTTTTATTTTTTTTTTTTCTTGCGTTTTTCTTATTATTTATTTCAACTTTAATAATCTGTTTTCTTGAATGCATGCTGCATTGGGAAGGAGGAGGGGGTCATGCCAAGTAGTACTCTAGACAAACGGGTTTCAACAGCAACAACGACAACAACAAGATGCATAATCACCACAACAAGAACAACAAGTGTAAGCGGCAAGCAAATACCAAAAGACTTACGCGACAAACTTGCGAGCTTACATGCAGCAAGTGCAGAAAATTGATGAAAATCAATAACAAATACAATTATAAAACCAAATTATAAGGCTTGATAGATATACACGCACATAGTGTGTGTTAGTATGTATGACAAACATTTGTGTATGTATTCAATTTTGTGGAGTTTTGTGATAAGCTAAAGATGCCATCAACAACAGCTGCTTCTGCTTTGGTGCCCAGTCCCAGTTTACAGTTTCACTTCAGGCGCGTGAAAGTTGCTCTTCACAACAAAAACATAAAAAAAAAAACAGAAAATAAACAACAACCCACATACAAGCAAACACATACACTCAAACACACACAAACACACAATTGAAAAACAAAAGTACAAAAAAGGGCAGGCCAAAACCGCAGTTAACTTAAAGGCAAAGGCTACGCTTAAAGTAACCATTAAAATGCAAGCGCAAAGCAAAGCACAGCAAAATATAACAAATGAGACACTCACACAAACACAAAAGAAACCAAAGCACAAACTGCAATTGCACACTTCTTTCTTTTCTTATTTAATTGTTTAATAGTTTATCAAAACTTGTCAAAAGAAAACAAAACGTTCAAAAAAAACCGCCGCACAAAAAACCAAAAAAATATCTTAATATGTAGCGCGAAAGACGAAAACGCTGCAAATTAGCCGCTCCAAAACGCAACAAAAAAAACACCACAAACTACCGTCACGAACCTCAGAGCGTCGCGACTGAAGATCAACTGAAACAGCAAACGAAACCCGAACCGCGCGAAACGCACAAAATTCGAAGCACCTGCAGAGCTTCGGCTAAAGCGCTCGTGCAGACCGAACCATGCCGACTGCCGACTACAGACTAACTCTACACTCTACTCTCAATTTGCGTACTCTCGTCACCATTCGCAGCACGTCCGATTGCAAAAAGCTGAAATCAGAGAAACATACAACAACAAACGAAAAGTAAAAATCACAAAAACAAATTTCCAAAGCCATGTTCATTATTAGGTGCTGGATGGGGGGGTGGTAGATGGTTGGGTTTATGTACATGCATATAGGGCCCACTAGCCGGACAAGCTATTTTTGCGTACGATTGCAGTTGGCCACGCGCTGCTCTATTAACCACAGAAAGTTCTAATTTGACCCACTTGGCTGTCTGGCCGGTTGCAAATGTGAACAAGCTCAACTAAAATCCAATTGGTTTCTACATCGTTAGTTAAGTATGCGTGGGATATATATCAAAATGTTTAATTCCATATGTGTCTTAGCTCAATAGGAAATTCGACTATTGACAAAACATTGCTGTCCATCGAAACGTTTTCCAATGTCAGTTTCAGTTAAGAAACTTTTGATTTTATTTTTTCTCTTACTTATCCAAGTATACAAGTTCTATAATTTAACAATTTTTATTTGTTTCCATTGAAAATATATATTTATATCATTAAAAAAATATATATTGGTAGATATCATGCAATTTGATTTTCGACCTTAGCATATTTTTGGGCTTGATCGATTACAATACTATTATTTATGCGCATAAAAAATTATTAAAATACTCTTCGCCAATTAACCGTAGTTCCGGCGAGACAGTTACAGGGCCCACGTTTCTAAACTGAAATATTTTTAGCTATATAAAAGTGGATTAGCTTTACAATATTAAAATCGATCTATACTAATATGAACAAAATCGCTTCTATAAACTATAGTTTAAGTTACATTTTAAGAACATTACGACAGCTTCCTTTAACTTCCACTTTAACAGTTTCATTTCCTTTTATATAACCAATCAAAATGTTTATTACAACAAAACCGTAAAAAAAGCTGTAAAAGTTAGAGCAAAAAATGCAATTTGAAATCCTAAACTAAAAAGCTTGCAAAGTTGCAGAGTGGAATACCCGTTTTCGCGTAATTTTCCATTTTCAAATGATTTTTATAGATTCGCAATAGTTTATTTAACAATTTTAAAAACTATGCAATATCGAAGAAAGGGGGAGCAGTGCCCAGCGATGTTTTGAAAATAATTGTAAATGGATTTCGAATAAAATATTGAATATGTGTGCTCGCACTTTACAAGGCATTTTACTTTGATTTCTTTCAGCTTCGTACAAAGAGCTCAATAAATTAAGAGTCGTTTATTTTATACATTTTTTATCGCTTGCAGTCAAATAGGCTGCTTGTTTGCCGCTTAACTGGCCAATTGACCAATTGTCTGGCTAGCTGTCTGTTTGTCAACCTGGCTAACTGGCTGGCTGATTATCTGGCGAAGTGAAGGCATCGGCGAATAATCTGACACCCATTGCAATTACAAAAATTTACACTCACACACACACACACACTCAATCGATCTGCATGACACACATAAATATAGATTACAATCACTTTGTTTTTTTAGTTTTCCTTTCTTTTTTTACTTGTTTAACATTAAGAGTATAAAAATACATTGACAATTTGTTCTCTTCGTCTTGTTGCCGACAGCAGCAGGGGATGGTGATGCAGACGGGCGGCCATTGGTGTATGTGTGAATGTGGGTGTGTGTGTGTAAGTGGTGTAACTTATGACAAATCTTGAAATTAAAATTTTAATAATATATATATGTATAATTACTATCAATCATCAGCAACGCAATCAGATTCCGTGTGTTACCAACAACAAGAAAAAAACAGCAAGACGAAGAAAATAAATTGTATATGTCCATAAATGTGTGTGTCTTGTGTGTGTGTGTGTCTTGTGTGTGTGTGTGTGTGTGTACAAGCCAGTGGTGTGTTGTTTTGGTTTTGTTGTGTTTTCAGTTTTCATCGATTTATGCAATAGGCAACAATTAGAGTTAGCTGATGGCGGCGGCGGTGTCTTTAGTATCTGATGCCGGCATCCTGGCCGGGCTTAGCCCTCTTGGCCAAAGTCCTCTGTGAATTTGCGCAGCTTTGTCAAATCTTCCTCGTTGACGGTCGGTTTCGTGCGCGACAACGATTTCAACATGTCTCGCTGCAACAGAGATACACAGACGAGAGAGAGAGAGAGAGAAAGAAAATTAATAACATGATAACACTTAAGGATAGCAGATTTTAATTCTTATTAAATATGCCAAATACGCACCATGGTAACGGGCGGTTCGAACAGCTTATCACTGGGCACATCCATCCAGTTCATTTCGACGGCGCCCGCTTCACCCGGCGAGCAGGGCACCAACAGATCATCGACAGTCTGCTCCTTGTCCACTGGACTTTGGCCAGTGACGCGCTTAAAGTGGGTGGCTGTTTGCACTTTACGCACCGGTTCCATTAGCGCATCCCGCACCACAATCGATATGTCCGCGCCAGAGTAGCTACAGACAGAGATTACGATTGCAAATAATTACATATAGCAGATAGTTGGATAGGTTAGGCCTTACCCGTCGGTCTTGCCGGCAAGCTCCTTGAGATCCTGCTCGGTCAGCACGTGCGTGGTGTTGCCCAAATGTATCTTGAACATGACGAGGCGAGCGTGCGCTTCCGGCAACGGAATGTAGATGCGCTTCTCGAAACGACGACGAATGGCCGAGTCGAGTACCCAGGGTATATTGGTGGCGCCCAGCACGAGAATGCCATCGGTATCATTGCCAACGCCCTGCATCTGGACAAGAAATTCGGTCTTAATGCGACGCACGCTGTCGTTCTCATTGTCGGAACGGGCCGAGCACATCGAATCGATCTCATCAATGAATATAATCGATGGCTTGTGCTGGCGCGCCAGCTCAAAGAGATTCTTCACCAGTTTCTCGGACTCGCCCAGCCATTTGGACATTAGATCAGAACTGGATACTGAAAAGAATGTGGAACGATTTGCCTCGGTCGCGACAGCTTTGGCCAAATACGATTTGCCCGTGCCGGGTGGCCCAAACAGCAAAATGCCCTTCCACGGTATGCGTTTTCCTGTGAACAGCTGAGGAAACTTGATCGGCAGGATGACAGCCTCCTTAAGTGCCTCCTTGGCGGCATCGAGGCCAGCTACATCGGACCATTGCACTTGCGGCTTTTCAATTACAATGGCACCCTCGAGTTTGCTTTGCAGCTTTTTCTTCTCTGGATCATCGTCGTCCTCGTCATCGCTGTCGCTCTTTTTATCTTTGTCATCCTTCGAGCTGTTCTCACCACCCTCCTTAATAGGTTTCTTCTTGCCCTTCTTCAAATACTCCTTCAACTTCTCGGCCCGATCCAAATACTGTAAGCACTTGGCTCGAATCGAGTCCTTGGCCTTCTCGCCCTGCGCCTCATCTGCAAGGGTGTTTTTTAAAAAGCTTGTCAGTTTTTAATGGGGGCGTTACTCTATATATAATAATATACTGCATGTTTAATGGGCAGCTATTTGTCGCCTGACTGGACGCTGTGGCAATTATCAAGCGAGCACTATACTCACATTTGATGGTGTGCAGAAAATACTCGACACCGTGCTCGTAGAGACGCAGTGCCTCGGCATAGTTCTTGTTGCGATCCTCCTCAGTGGCTTTTGTCACCAGATCGATGGCCTTCTGCAGGGTGGTGCCGGCCGCCATGGATGTGTTGTTTTTGCTTTTGTTGTTCCTGTCGTTGATGTTGTTTTGAGGTTACCGTCCGTTTCCGGCTCCTGCAAATTTCGAAATGCAAAAAAGTTGCGAATGACGTCACGTATTGACTTTTTTAAAACGCAAACAGCGAATATGGCAGAGCATTTTAAAAGCAAAGAAAAAAAGACGAGAGCCTCAGAAAAAAGTGGAAGACCACAGAGCAATTCTTCACTCACAAAAGGAAAATTCAATTCCAAATTTGTGTATGACTAATGCAAACAGCATTAACAAAAACAAAAAATGCATGACGAACACGAAGAGTTCTCTCCTTCTGTTTGTTGTGTGTTGTTGCCCATTTCTTACCTGTTTATTGTTTGTTCCTCTTAGTTGCTCGCAGGTTCGCTACTTTGGCGACTTATGTTGCTGTTGCGAGAAAATATAGTAAATACGATATTTTACAAAATTCTGACGGAAATAACATGTAGTCGTCGCTATCAATGTGTTTGTGTGTGCTTGCCAGAGTGTGGCGGTTGGTAGTCTACCGATAGATTGTGGCGGCTATGCGATTGACTTCTGAGTAATCGTTTAAATTATTTATTATTTATAAAATACTTTTAAAAATATTCGATAAGTTCGAATAAGCTTTTCTACTAAAGCTTTTTGAGTACACAAATCTAATTCTGAGACATATTTTGTACAATACGTTTTCATAATTTAAAATCACCTACTACAATCACTTGGTATTTTTTAGGTAGTTATACTCCTTTACAATGCACCTTTACTGAACATTAAAATTATTAGCTGTTAACTTAACAGCTGTGCATTGTTTTCTTACAGGGCACTCGATGCTACTAAGTATCGATATCGACAATAAAAACAAAAAATCACATTTATTTACAAACTAATTCGTTTAACGTGTTTCGTTAGCGCCTTATGTGTATTGAAGAACAACACACCGTGCAGCGGCAATGCGTGATTGACCGAATGTGGCGTGTGCCCCAACTCTGGCTCGTTAGCAAAAAACAACTACAACAAGCTGCACCATATAAATTCAATTCTAATTGAAATTTATTTATCAACGCTGGCACCATCGCAGTCGCTTCGTTTCGCCTCTCGTTTTGCCTCTCGTTTCGCGTCTCGTCTTGTTTCGTTTCGTATATATGTGCATGCAAATATACATATTTTAGGCACAGCCAGAAAGCGCAAATGTCACAGTGAGCTGCCCCATCAGCCTTCGCCGGTAGTCTCCCCCACGCCAACTATAAACACCCCCCACCCTACACACCCCTCTCCCACCATATGCTTTGGTGACTGTTGGATCTCTTAATTAACCAAAGATGGGCCTGCGTTTGTTTTGATGAAAAAAGCTAGAAGCAAACAAATTTGAAAAACAAATTCAAATAATAAAACGCACACAAGATGTGGTAAAAATTTATAGCGAATATTAATTGATGACAATAAATGCGCCTAACACAATTGAATCGAACGCAAACGATCAATAGTTGTCATCATCTTGAGAAGAACGAACCGAAACGGAGCATCTGAGAAAATGGAAGGCGAAGTGATCGAAATTGACGTCAACAATGAGAAAAAAGTGCTCTGCGAGAAGATCATACGCGACATAAACGCTGTCTTTCTCAAGGATGCCGACTTGTGAGTTTTATTTGTTGCTTCACCCTACTTAATAGTTTTTAGTCAATGAGATCAATTCAAATTTGCAGAAACTCATTTGAGATTATACCAAAGGAGACGAATTGCAATAAGTCGCCGGTGGTGCATGTGGAACACAGTCTGGGCCTGGAGTCGTGGTGTGCCCAACATGTCTACGATCATGCCCATCGCACGCTCATCTCGCATCGCCGCCAGTCGACGCAACAGCAGCTGCGCACCCTGCAGCAACAGCAGCAGAGCGACTCTCTGGCAAAATACCTGAATGTAGCCCTGCTGATCAATCCGGATGTGACGACGTTCTGGCACATACGCCGTCAGCTGGTGCAAAAGAATCGTCTCAGCATCAACAAGGAGCTGCAATTCTCCGCCTTAGTGCTATCGATTAAGCCAAAATCAAACGAAGCGTTCGCCTATCGTCGTTGGCTCTACTCCTTTCAGAGTATGTCATATCATACAAATATATAACTTAATATTTATTTAATATATATATATTCTCCCTACCAGGCGCCGATGCCATTGATTGGCCGCACGAGATCAGCATATGCGAGCGTGCTGCCGATCGTTGCGCCAGCAACTATCACGCCTGGTCCCATCGCCAGTGGGTGCTCCAGAATGCGCCCTGCCTGCTCCAATCGGAGATGATGCGCACGGAGAAGTTTATGCGCAAACATATTAGCGACTATAGCAGCTATCATTATCGCCAGGTGCTGCTCAATCGAGCCTACGAGCTGTGCTTTTATGGGCCCGACGAGTCCCAGCCACAGTGGGCTAGTTTACGGGATCTGCTCGCCCAGTACGAGTTCAACTGTGACGCGACCGATGACACGATGAATGAGCCTGATGAATCGCTGCTACAACTGCTGTTGCCCAATATGAATCGCAGCGGCATTTCTGAGCAGCGTTTGCGCTCTTTCCTCTACTGCTGCAATGTGGCCGCCAGCGATATGCGTCTGTGTGTGGAACAGCGCGTGTTGTATGGTGGACGTGACTGCTTCGAGCTGCATCGGCGCGCCTCGCTCAAGTTCATCGTGGAGCAATGTGTGCGCCTGCTAACGGGTCTGGCCAGTGGTCCGGGTCGCTATCTGCCGCCGGCCAGCGGTGCACAGGTGAGCGAGTTGCGAAAATTCGATTGTCAGTCGCATCCGTTTCTCGTGGCGGTGCGACGCGTCGAGTTCGAGTTGGGTGAAAAGCACCAGCGCTGGTGCAACATGCACCTCAATTTTGGCCAACAGGAGCAGGCCAGCAACTAAATACAAATTCAAATCAACTCAATCCACTTGTTGGTCAAATGCGCCGTAAGCGCAGCGCAGCGCAACGCACTCATGGAGGCTGTTTCGTTCTCGGGCAGAATCGAAGTCATACATACATATGCAATATACAATATAAATATATATATATATGTATATATTAACATATATATACACATATTTATTTTTATATGTGCAAGTAGTGCTCGTTATGTAGAGTCTACATTTGTGGACCACTCAAAAGAAAACCTTTTCTAATTGTTAAGGCAAAGCTCAAAGCAAATCATTTATTTATTCTGTAGTTCAAGCTGAGACAACATTTGTAATTCTTTAGTTTCAACTTGATAACTTATATCTTATACGGTTTTCGCTCGATAATTACATATTCGAAATATTATATAATTTTTTTTATTTTCAACTTTTCTGATCGTTTAAATCAATTGAAAATGATTTATGAAAACAATCGTTAATAGATCTTTCCACAACTCGAAAGTTTTAAATTTTGAGCGAAAACTGTATATTATATATGTTATGTGTGCACATCGGGCCAGTGTTTAACTGAATCTGATTCAGCAATGAACAGTGTATATGAATTTATATATATTCACATACAGTTACCACATCAACTGGGGCTTTTGTGCATGCAATGACAACTTTCTTGCATTTCAATCGAGTTCAGTTCTGCTAATACATCTCGTGTTCAATCGATACATTTAAACATATATATATATATATATATATATATATATATTATAATAAATACTCTGTTAGTTATATATATGTAGTAGTGTATAAATATATATAATATGTATAGGCGCACTTTTAGCGCCAGTAAACGCTCTCTTGTTAGCCAATTTGCAGTTAGTTTTAAATAAACACAACAATAGCAAAGATTTTCATACACTCACGTCTTTAATTTGATTGTCGTTTTGTGATAAATTCGTGTAAATCAGGGCACCAATAAAATTTCATTCCGGAGCACCTCATTGCCGGATTAATTTTTTTGAAGCGACATCTTAATCAAATGCTTTATTTCGAACATCAAATAATACGCCATCAACTCAATAATTAAATCCTAATTTCTGTTCGTTGTTATCACTTCACCTCCGAACAAAGAATTGATTAAATTGTTTATTACGAATTACGATTAATGAAATTTGGTGTCTCAGGTGGCAATAGGCGTACCAAACATTTAGGGAACACTTCGAATTTTAAAAACACAATTATAATGCTTTAAGTGTAACTTAAAACAATTCGTATAAGTATTAAATAGTAAATATTAATCGCTAGTTTCATTGAGGGTTTCATTTTGGAAGCCGCTAACACGCAGCCAAAGGTGGTTGGTGATAGGGTTGGTTGGAGGGGAGCCTAGGCTACAGGGGAGAGAAACGCATCGCATTGGCGTACACAGGCAGCAGCAGCATCAATCAGTGCGCATGTCAGCTGCTAGCAAGCCCCATACTCACCACACAACAACAACAGCAGCAGCAGCAACAGCAAGCAAGTTGAAGCAGCATCAGCAGCAGCAGCAGCAGCAGTTGAAGCCGCAGCAGTTGAAGCAGCAGCATCAATGGATTTTTGGTTTAGTGTGCTATTGGAGGACTTTGCGTGTGGCGGCTGATTCTTTAGTGTTGCGAAAGGAACGCGTGCCAGAAAGACGGAGAGACAGGCAGAAAGAAGGAGAGAAGGAGAGAATAGCAAGGACATAGACGAGACGCACGACGACGAGAGACAAGTCACAGCAGCAGCAACAGCAACAGCAGCAGCAAAAACAGAGACGGACATACTCGAAACGGGAACGGTTCTCAACTAGGTAGCTGTTGGCAGAGCGTAGTATTTGTGCCAAAATTGTTTCTTATTATTATTAAGTAAATAAGCAAGGTGAGCCAACAAATCAAATTGATCAACTGGTGCAACTAAAGAGTAAAACACATTGAACACCAGAATACCACATATATATATATATATTGTATATGTGTATATATATTTATGTATATGCATATGTTTAGGTATATGGGTATATGTATTTATATATATATATATATATCTAGGTATAGCTACGTGTGTGTATATATATGTACATAGGTGCATGTGTATATACATATGCATATGTATATATGTAAGTATATGTATGTGTTTGTGTATATGTATATAAAGGTATATGTATGTGCATATGTATATATATATATATATATGTGTGTGTGTGTACGTGAGTGCTTTTAACATGGCTTTGCCTTTTAAATATTAATTTAGTGTCATTTTTGAATGATTATTGTTTACCGTTTTAATCCCCAAACTACGCCTCTGTTGCTGCTGTAGTTACCAGGTCAGCCAACAACCCCTGATCAATATTTAAATCAGTTGATGTGTATATATGTATGTAAGTACAAATTAATAGTGGTATTAAATTGATAAAAATGTTGCTATGGCAATTAAATTTTTTTCATTCATTTCGTAAAGCAAATCAAAATCAAGTCAAATTTTATTACGATACGCTATTTAGTAGTTGCACATATTAAATGTGTCCTAATTAAATAAATATTCACACTTTTTCGAGTGCTCTTCAAGTTAGCAAAGTGACTATTTCAAATATGTTCAGGTGCAGTGTATCGCATGCGGTTAGGGTATGCAGAGTCGGTGGACTCTCAAAAGACACTTGAGCATTTTCTGCTTCCAATTGTTGCACGCTAAACATTAAAAGACGCCAACGGAACTGCTCTCGGCCTGCAATGTGTGCCACAGCAGTGCACCACAACTCGCCCAAAAATGTATTAAACTTGGTATTCAAGCACTTTTGTTAATCCTAATACACTTCGGAATCTAAAGAATCATGCCTTGAGTTCGACCTAAAATTATTTCGCATTATTAATCCATTGTGCCCAATCCTGATATGGGTTTAAATAGATTCGTTAAGGGTTCCATTTAGCAAACAACTGATATAAAAAAAAAAAACTTGATTGTGCTTGTTCTGGTTAAATATAATAAATGCAATGGACACACCTGATGATTTTTCGTGCCCCCCTTTTTGTGGTACAACGATTGGCATTGGCCCACTTGCAACCACCCTGGAACAAAGCATGTGTTCATGTGTTGGTCTACTCGTAGTTTATGTTTTCATTAGCCATATACTGCATACAAACTTATCGTGTCTCCTCCCTCCCACATCCACCTGAACACCGGAACACCTAAACACCAACACAACAACTTAACATGCCAGAAAGAGCGCAACATATCGCAAAATCGAAGACAGCAACTGGTGCATATCCTTTTAACAGCAACATCAACAACAACAACAACAACAACAACATTGTCAACGACAATTTTGCCACGAACTGCGCTGCTGATGCTGCTGCCCGCAGCCGGCAGCGGACAATGAACCCGCAAATGCAGTGCACCCAATAACGTCAACCGACACACACACACACACACGCACACACACACACACACAAATACACAGGCACACACACAGAGAAAGAGAGAGAGAGAGAGAGACACAGAGAGACACATCCTCCCTGCACAGGGCTTGACATGCATATCAGCAGCAGGCAGAGCACGTCGACGACGGCGGTGGCAATGGCCAGAAGAACGTTGGCGTTGAGCACGACGAGAGTAGCGCTACCGAAGCAGATGCCAACTGAAATTCGAATGCGTTAGCTGTCAAATTTGTCAACAACATTTTGAGCCATGTCCACACCTCGGTATCCGTTTCCGGCATGAACTGACATCAACAACAATCTCAAGATCAACAACAACAACAACAATAAGAACAACAATAAGAACAGCTCGTTGCAGTTGCCCATAATTTGTGCTGAAAACATAACAACCACATCTGGAAATACTGCAAAAAGAATTATTTAAACTTGTGCCACAAGCAAAGAGGCTTTTTCAAAAATGGGCAGTCTGCCGAACTTGCATGAGCTGGAGGAAGCGGAACGCAAACGCGAGAAGCGCAGGGAGTACGAGCTGCTCCTGGAGCAGCGTGCAAGGGACACCAGTCGGGAGCGGGAGCGCTTGTCAATTTTCGCTCAGCAACGAAAGGTGAGTCTCGATAATTGAGGACAATTTTATGAATAAGTTCAAATCTATTGGAGATCCAACTTATGACGGTCGGACACCGTGTTGCATGCCTCGTTTTGATAATTGATTAGTGTTTCTTCTGCAGCAATCGTCCTACAATGCTTATATTATGGCCGGCCTGGGCATCGGCGGCGGCTCATTGAGTCTGACAGCAACGGCGACGGCAAGCAGCACTGTGGCAGCTAACGGACATGGCAGTGGCAACGGTGATCTGTCCAGTGGCAACAGTGCAAAGTCTCAAGCAGTCGCAACTGTGGCATCAACATCGACAACGACAACAGCAACGGCAACATCATCGTCGTCGTTGGTGACAACAACGAAAATGCTAAGCAGCTTTGCCATGTTGGGACTGTCCACCAAAAAGTATGCGCATCCATACCATTCGCATCAGCAGCACCAGCATCAGCATCATCATCAGCAGCATCCGCAGCATCATCAGCATCGCCACTCGCTTGCCACAAGGCATCGCGTGCAGCGGACTCGCACACGCAGCTCGGGCGGGGCACAGAATCTGTGGGACGAGCAGATGATGGAGGTGAGTGCACAAAGTTGGCCGGGGATTTTCCGCAATTGCGTTGCGGAGCCGAGGTACACGTGCAGAGTTGCAACGACAACCATTGCCATTGATCTGAACAAAGGCGTCGAAGCCATAGCCACGTGCCGGTTGCAAGGTGTGCAGCATTATCCATAAAAGCTGCAGAGGGCAAATACAACACGGCAACAGCAAATAGTCGTGGCAAGCCAACAAATAGCTCTATTTATATAATCAACCTGACCTTGAATACAATGCTGCCCCCAAGTGGAAAGCTGACCTTCAATTTGCAACTCCTGCTTTCGATAACAAACAATAAGCATGAAGCCCACTGGAAACATTTCTTAGAATTACTTCCTGGGGCAATAAATTTTAAATCGTGCACTAAGTACCTTAAGTATATATATATATTTATATATATATATATTTTTTTATCGAAAACATTTTTAAGCAACAAAAATCTTTAATTTTTTTGAATTTGTTTTGTAAAACTATTTGTTTGCCCCTTTAAGTATCGACTCAGTTGCTGCCGCAAAATTAGTGAGTAATGAGTTGTGGATGGGGGGGGTTGTGGGGAGACGCAAACCCCAGCGCAGCAATAACAATATTAACTTGATTAAAGCTTGCGCCACAATACATTATTAACATGTTAACAAAGATACACTCAGAAAAATGACAGAAATTCGTTGTCTTAATAATTAAATTTCTAATTATATTTTCTAGTAATTAATTTTCTATTCAGTAGAAAAAAAAAAAAAAAATACTTTCTGAATTTTCAAATAGAAGTCTTATAAAATGTCTATAAGCAGTGATTTTTTTCAAAGTGTTCGAGTTATTGATGCGTAAACGAAAATAGATGCCACTCAGCCTGTTGCCTGTGGCAATGACGTTCAAAGCAAAAAGTGTGGCAGGCAACAGTTTTTACTTGTACTTGTTGTAGCAGAATAGACAGGCCAGCAAAATAATAGGAAGCAAATTAAATACCGAAAGATAATAATTGCACTTGTTAATTAAAATTTTCCCTGCTTAATTTTTAATATACTCGAAATAAAAATAAATACTTTGAAATATCGCGCTTCTAATCTGAAACGATTGAATCTTTGCTTTTCCGCAGTACAAATCCTTTTCATTTATATTATTAGATATAACCAAGTATATCAAATCAAATTAAATATTTATTCATAAACTCTTTTCTTGCCATTGCACATTTTGTTTTCCAACTTGTCTTAAAGTTAATTTAAAAAATTCTATTGAGAAAATATAACTTTGGCAGAGATACATAAATATTCAGATGTTAAAATACTAATTTGAAAAAATTATGAAAATGTTGCGCATGTTTTTGTTGCTTTCCAAATGTCAAGATATGTAAACTAAAGGCTTAAGGATTTACCCGATGTAATCAGTCAATATATATATATATATATATTTGTTAACTTTCTTCGACAGCACTTGGCCGCATACTCACCGTCGCCGATATCGACGCGTTCGCATCGGATCAATCCGGTCTCGTCTTACCAGGTGCAGGCAGCACTGGCGGCTTCGAGACGTCGGGAATCGATAAACAGTTCGATTGGGGCAACATCGATCCGGCGTCTGATAACACTGAATAATCGCAATTGCCGCCACAAGGTGCCCGGCCATGTGCGCCAGAGAGTGTGGCGGCAGTTCACCTGCCTCAGCATTGGCCATGGCCTGATGAGCGCCGTCCTGCTGCCGGTGATGGCGCTCCAGGGCTCCAATTCAGTTTGGCATCATCGTGAACAGTGGCTGCCGCTCGGACCAAACATTGGTTCGCTCCTGCTGAGCGCCCTATTCCTGCTCGCGGCCGTCACAAGTCTGCCCATCACACGGCTCATCCGACGCTTTGGCTATACGCAGCTCCTGGCGCTGAACTGTGTGGCGGTGTCATTGTTTCTGCTCTCGCATCTGTATGCCAGCATCTATACGCTGCTGCCGGCATATCTGCTGCTGGGGCTCACCGTCAGCGCCGCCACAAGCTGCAAGGCAGCGCTTATTGTCCACTATGGCGGCCGGTTGAGTTGCTCGCAGCAGGAGTCCACGGCACAGACGCAGACGCTGACGACGTCGGATGCGTTGCATGAGGAGCACAAAATGTTCTGCAATCGAGATGAGATGGTGCGTCGCTTGGCCCGCTGGTTTCGTGCCGCCCATGATATGGGCCTCATATTCGGCGCTCTGCTTGCCGCCCTGCTGCTCCACTGCAACGCGAACGATTCAAGCTGCCTGCCCGCTAATGGAACGACCGAAAACCACTGGCCACAGCCGGAAAACTTTTACAATCGGAACGAGCATGGCGAACGCATCTGCGGCGCGGATATGTGCCCATTGCTGGAGTCACAGTATCAGATGGACAACAGCTCTCGTTCCATCTACGCCGATTTCATTGCGAGCGATGCCCGTCCCGGTGGCCAATCGCTGCTCTGGGTCTATGTGCTGCTGTCAGTGATGGCGCTGCTGTTATCGCTGGTCCCGGGTCGCCAGGTGCAGGTGGTGGTCAGCGCGCATGTGAGGAATGAGCGTGCCGCCAAGGATGTCACCGATACGCTTCTCTTTGCCGGACCGCTCTCATATTTTGTGGGCACTGAACAGGGTTACATGCTCGGTGATTTTCTGCGCGCCTTCTTCTCCTGCTCGCTGGGCATCAGCCTGGTGCCGGGCGCTCTCATCGGCATGGGCCTCATGCAGCTCATCGTCTCCTGCACGCTCAGCATGCTGTTGCGGCACACTAAGCGCATTGTCGTCATCCGTGAGTAGCCCCAATCCACCCTCGATCCATCTTCCTTTATTATAATCCAAATGCTTACAACGAATAATAATATAAGTATTCAATAGATGAGTTGAGGGTATCCCGCAGTCGAGCTTTCACGACTATAACTTTCCCGTTTGCTAATTTTGCATTTTGTTTGCGTTTGATTTGCTGCTTCTGATATTTTTTTTTTTGGCCTTGCAGTGGCTGGTTTCTTTTTCCATTCGTGTTTGCTGCTGGCGCTTTCCAGCTGGAAGCCATCGAGCGATGACAGTGCTCTGTTCTACGTGATAGCCGCCTCGTGGGGAGCCTGCAATGGGATGTGGGAGACACTCCTGCTCTCGCTGGTCACGCTGAATCACGTGCAGCACGAGCACGTGACCGAGGTGACGGCTCCACTGCAGGGACTGCGATTCCTTGGCCTGGCCATAACATTTGCGGCACACGGCTTCGTTTGTGAGTCGTTGAAGATAATTGCGCTCGTTGTGCTGCTAGTGATCTGCGTGCCGCCGTATGCGATGCTGGAGATGCGACTGGAGGCGCAGCGCAAGGCGACGCTTATCAGCTTATGACGCAGTTATTTCAGCTATTCCAGGCGACGGGGCGCTGTGGCACGCACGCACACCATGTAGATGCGGTTGCGGATTGCGCCACAGGCTCAGCATACAAGTGTTCGACTGATCCCAAGGAATAACCACGATTTCGGACACCGTCCTGTGCAACTCATTCAGTATTCAAACAGACTAAAAAAAAAAAAAACAAACAACAAGGAGACAAAGAAGGGAAGAAGCGAATGCAGTATTTATATCAAAGATATCCACCCAAACCCATATTTTGTTGGGGTATCCCGTAAGTCCATGGAATATATGCCAAACCCAAGTCCATACCTATATTTACATATGAATCTAAAATTATCTGTAATGTAATCAATACTTTAGCCTGCGCCAGCAAAGTTTTTCCAAGTCTAGAAATTAATTGGTGTCAAAAATTGGAATAGACCGAGAAAAGTCCCACAAGCTCTACTTGAATGTGAATAATGGAAAAGTATTAACCTTAAGACTTATTAACCTTATTGGCCCTAGTCCTTAAGGAATTCTAAAATGCTATAATTAAGCGATAACTGTGTGCCATATAAAAGTATTCCTCATTGTAAATGTAAAGGGCAAACTGTCTAATCGTAAACCTAAAAGATCCTGTTTGATATTTAAATTTCGCTTGAATTGCAATCGTAAACGTGAATCGAAATGAATTGTAATTGTGGGAAATCGAAATTGTGAACATGACTGAAGTATTAATTTGAGAAATGCAAATTGTTAGCTCCTAGAATGTAATCAAATAGTTTATCTTGTTATGTTATATCGTTTTTTACATGTATATGTTGTAAGTGGATATTTGTTGATTAATTTTTACTATACTTTCCTATCTCTCGCCCTCTCTATCTATCTCTATCTCTATCTCTCTCTCTCTCTCTCTCTCCACTTTCCCCTTTCATTATATATGAACATTTTAAAATTAAAGTGGGCAAGAAAAGAAAATATATTACATATATATTGCAGTTAAATAATAATGTATAATCTCTAGGTTAGCCAAGGTGAAATCCTAAAGTCTAGGAACAATGTTAACATTTTATGCACAAATGAAAGACAAATTTTTAAAAACCCGCATTTTCTAATTGAGACTTTACATGGACAATTATTGCAAATCAGCAAAAGCTGTGGCAGTTTTTCGAATAGGCCAAATTGGAGCACATTGTGGATGCTCTTGTACTCTAGAGAGTAATAAAGAGTTTTTTTTTTCTATATATATATATATATATATATACATATGCATGTACAACAGATAAATTTCAGAAGATTTAAATCAATGTTGAAATATATTTCAAATAAAACCGTAATTAAACCTAACCGAGTTAATCAAAAACATACCATAAAAATACCTTTAAACAACTTAAATAAAACAAAATTTATTAAATAGTCATATTCTTCTGAAATACAGCAAAATCTTAAACACATGCTACACACACACACACACACATAAAGAACACTTACATATATTATGTATATATGTAATCAATTTATGAATATGAATATGACAACTTATTTATATGTGTACAAAATCAATAAAGAGTTAAACCAAATGGTTAACCATACGCCCGATTTACTCCTCTCAATAAGCAATGGTCGTCACACATATATATTTATATATGTATACAATAATTTTCGTGATCTTTTTGTTGAATTTCTTTTAGCTTTTTCTGCATAGCTGATTGTATATGTATATATATATATATATATTTTTATTTACTTGCATTACGCACTCTCTTTCCGAGCAATGAAATGTCGTTGTTCATATGTTAATGAAGGCTTACAGCAAGTTGGAATTTATATTTCTCTGCATTCGACTTTTGTAGTATATTTAGCACAAAACCGGCTTTCAAAGGTAATTGAAAATCAGGTTAATTTTTTTTTTTTAACAACTTGCTGTCTGACATAAACGGCGTTTAGGAATACAAATAATTTACACATATTACCCATAAAATAGGTTTATCAGACGAATCATTCTCGTTTGACGCCTATCAAGTGAATATCAGGAAAGCTAATCAACAATACACGTACATACATTGATAGTTCAGGAATAATATCTCAATAGATTGTAATAATAGTAACAGTTTTAGAGGTAATTCCTAGCTTCATATATAACTGCGAAATACTTTGCCGCCATGATAACAGCTGATAACAAGTAGCCAAACACAGGGTGAGCGTAGCCAATATTTACGGTCCAAGTTTGTGGATTTTTGAAGAGTGTTACTATCAATATACCTTGTAAATTTGGTGACTGTAGCTTTCAAATTGTGTGAGGTATATGGATTTATCGATTTACACTAAGAGATTTATCGGAATAGCGAGACTTAGTGGGCGTGGCAAACCAATTTTTTATAGATCTCTTAGGAGATGTGTGCATTTTAGATATCTAGATGTTCGGGGCGGTGGGGGTGGGCGTGGCACATACAAATCTTTAAATGACATTGCCAATAATCTATCAACCAAATTTGATGAATGTAGCCTTAAATTATAATATTGGGCTTTATCGATTTGCAATTATTTTGCGAATCTCTTTTTTTGTCAGTTTTACACTTTGTTTTGTCCTGGGCACAGACTAAAAATGAGCGCTCTTACAGACGGGTAGACGGGCGAACAGGTTGACGGACATTGCAATAAGCCAATATACTATTAGACTTTCGGTATTATAAGGCTAATACCATATTTATATTTATTTAATTTTTAATACTTATTTTTGTATATTACAAGCGCTCTCCATGTAAATAAGAAACCGACAAATGCATTTACGACTGTCAAACTGCATTTGTGGTTAATCAGAGAATTTAGCTTATTTAATTACAGCGCCATTGATGACGTCGAAGCTTTCGCCAAAGCTCAAACCAGTCAATTAAATAAATAAAAAGAGAGAGAGAGAGTGAGTGAGTGAGAGAGAGAGAGAGAGACGCTGACGAGAGAAATCTGTTGCTAGTTCGTTTCGACCTGTTAGGCACTCGTCTTCAAAATTATTCAAAGCGGGGCTTATTAAGCACCCCCCCCCCTCCTCAAGCGCACCCATCACCAACGCAAACACAGAGCTGCGAGCGAGCAGGTACAACTATTTGAATTACAGTTTACACGCTTGTTAAACAGTGAGAGTGTGTTTGCATTAGTGTGTGTTTGCATGGGTTAAGCAAAGCTTTTTGGGGCTTTATCAATTGAACGGCGCGATTTTTGACACAGTCGCCTCTCAGCTGTTCGGTGAAATCTACGTGTCTCGCCTTCCGTTGGTATGCGGCAACATCCGTTGGCTGAGAGCCCATAGCAAAGAACAATAACAACAAGATGATGGCAACAACCACAACCACAACAACAACAAAAGCAGATGTCCAAGATGTGGAGGCTAAGTTAAACAAACTGCAAAATTGGTTCGAAAACGAGCCAAGTTTACCTGAAAAAATAGGTAAGTCTTATCTTATCGGTAGGATAGGATAGGTTAGGAATTTGTTCAATTTATACGTGTATATATCAAATACATAAATATGTACATAGATAATATGTATGTACTACATATATATATATATATATAAATTATATCTGTAACAGGAAATACAAATTGCATCCAAATAAGCCAAATGCGCCAAATGTAACCCAGTCCGCCAATTGCAAATGATAGTGTTATCAATACAAATACAATACAAATACGAAATAAGACGTCTTATTAGAATTGTAAAGATAAATCATTGTGTGTATATTTGTGTGTGCGCATGTGTATATGTATGTAGCGAGTATTGTTCATTTTAAAGCCATATACATCATTATTATAGTCCGCATAAAAATATCAGAATCTGTTTTATATACACAAGTTTATTCAAGAACGGACCCAGGTGATTGGTGGTAGAGAGGGGAGCAAACAGAGGTTTCTGATTTTAATTACAAGCAGACGGAAGCAACGCCTAACCCATAAGGTGTACATATTCTTAATTGACATCAACTGCCGCGTTGATCTACCTATGTCCATCCGTCCGTCCGCCTATCCATGTGTATCAAGCTGATCTCAGAGACTATAAGAGCTAAAGGCTTCAAAGGGAATGTAAGATATCGTTTAGCATACTCGAAGCGAGTTTAATACATTTTCTTCATCCGTTTACCGCTTATCGATAAAAGTCGATTACCGATGGCAAAACCCAGAATTTCTAAGATGTAGTTTTCTTATCGAAAATGCATACACGTCAAAAATAATATGTATAGTCTATAACAATTTAATTAAGATCGATAGATATATTCTTGAGTCCAGAGTATCTGATAGTCGAGCTCTCTCGACTCGTGTATTTTTACTTATTGATTATCTGTATTGGTAATTACACAACTTGAATTTCTAATCACTAATTACAGAGCCAATTTCATTGCTACGATTTCTCAAGTGCATGGAGTATGATACGGATAAGACTAAAGCTCTCATCCAGTTGAACTATAATCTCCGCAATAAGAATCCAAATATATTCATCGATCGCAACATGGAGGATGAAATTACCGCCAAGTGTCTAAGTGTATCGTATGTCAAAAACTCTCATTTAATTTGCATCATTATCATCATTTTTAACTAAACCTTCTGTTTTCCCCTTAGGGATCTACTCATTTTGCCGGGCGTTACACCAGAACGGCATAAGCTCCTTTTATTTCGCATGTCAGACTTAGATCCCAGAACGGTAAGCTGAATATATGTATATTAACTAGTCTTATTTTTTTATAATGCATTTGTAATCCAAGATCCCGTTGTAGATCCAAATCTTAAACATGTGTAAAAAAAAGGCGAGAAAAATTTAAAATATTCCTTTAGTAGAATATATCTTACGGTTTTTATGTCCGTTAGTTCAATTTTAAAATATCAGAAAGACAAGTATCGCTTTACGAAAATTAGTTGGAAGTAAATTTCTAAATAATATAAATATAAATGTTTAATTTAAAATGTCTTTTAAAAGACGTTTTAAATTAATCAGTCGAAAAATGACATAGTGTTATGCAATCCAATTTTCGCCCATTTTCCGTCATTTTTAATTCCATATCTCGTTTCTAAAATTACATAGTAATGTTTTGAAAAGCACATATATTTATATTTTTTTGATTGCGTTGTGCAAACGAGGTTTATAATCGCTCTTTTTGTATTTTTGACTCAAAAACTTTTACCATCCAGTTTGGTTCATTTGCAGTCGTCACAATAATATCATAAGATCTAAAAAAATATATGAATGTAAATTCAAAATGTCTTAATAATGTAACGAACCTAATTTAAAAAATTTTAGTTAGATATATAATTCATTATTTCAACGCTTAAATCGCTAGCGCAACTCTGTGGAGGAGAGCAAAATCTTCTTTATGATGGCCGATGCACGTTTCACCGAACCCGATATTGAAAGAACGCCAGATGAGCAGTCTGCTGGGGCAAAAAATCAGTCCGCCCACATTTTTGATGATGATATTGCGGAGGGAGATGTTCAGATCATTGATATCAATGGGTATACAATGAGGCATCTGGCTTATGTCTCTATCTTTGTGCTGCGCGTCTACATGAAGTTTCTACACGAGGCATATCCATCCCGTCTGCGCGCCATACATATTATTAATTGTCCATCGTTCCTGGACCGAATGATGGCCATGATGAAGCCATTTATCAGAGATGAGGTCTACCAAATGGTGAATTAAATTATAATTGCGATTGCTTATCTATTTGTACTAAGCTGTTTTAAATTTACATTCATTCGTGTAGATTAATTATCACACCGAAGGCATGGACAGTCTCTATCAGCTGGTCCCCCGAGATATGTTGCCCATGGAGTACGGCGGCAAGGCCGGCACAGTTGCTGAAATTAAGCAACGCTGTTTGCGAACCCTTAAGGAAAAGACGTAAGTCAACTGGACTGTAAAATATTTACTATAATAGAATCCACATCACATATGCATATTCTAGAGCCTATCTCAGCGATGATAAATACTGGAAGGTAAAATCGGAGAATAAAAGTCGCTGGTCCTGGTTCTAACGCCTATCTATACTTCGATTCTCTGGATTACTACAGCTATTAGAGAGTTATTGCCATGTGATTGTTATTAGCTTAAGTATTTGCAATACAAAGACATAATTTTTACATGTAATTGTTATATTATGATGATGTAAGCTGGCACTATTCTTAGTGTTAAATTAATTAAATTAATGCATAATTTTTTCAATTAGAATTCATGTGACTTTACTGTGCCAAAATACGTGAAGAAAATAATATATGTGTTTTGTTCAAGTCCAATTTGTTTTGTTACGTATGTCCGCTAATAAACGCTTAGCCCAACTGGGCAACTATGATGTGGATTCATGCCAGTAGTATGGTGTTCCAAATGGGAAGACTGGGACACTTGTATTGCTACGAGACGTGATGAGTCAAATTACTGCTCATTTGCATAAGTATGATGCATTGAACTAACGCCTATATCCTGTACACACTGGCAGCCGTTCCGGAAATACTGCACCCACTCACCCCGCTCAGTATGTAGAAGAGATTCCGCTGTTCTGCATTTCAGCAGCAGATTTACTGCAGGTGCTAGCGGAGTGTAAACTTTTAATGACCCATTAAATGTACGTAGATATATGTGGTAAGTGTGCATAAAACATTCATTATATCAGAGCGTAGACATGGCATAATGGTTACTATTCATTGGATAACTCATTAGTGACCCTTTCAAATGGTATTGCTTTTTGATCAGTTATAAATTCATAATAATTGTGGCAAACGGTTTCGTTTCGGGTTTAGAGTTGACCAAAATTTCGAGGGCTGTATGTGAATTCTATGCACGAGCAGGTGATTAGATGGATGCGCAGAAGCTGTAACTGATGGGGAAGATACAAATTTAGGCACTATTAAGCGGCAAACAATATGACAATTGGTAGCAAAAAGCTATTAAAAATATGTACGTGTTTAATTGCCGGCTCGAGAGTCGAGAGTCCGAAAATATACGTATTTTCCATATCAATCAGTATTGGCATTTAAATATGAACACGAACAATATTAAAGGCGACGTTCGCCCAGTCAGTTTGGCAGCAGGCTTTAAGCGCAACGGTACACATAATATTTGCTGCGGCTTACGCATTTGCCGCGCACACAAAACCGATTGCAATCGATAACGATACGATAACTCAAGCATGAGCAGCGATAGCGAAAGTGAGAATCAGCTGAGACGCGATCGTAATTTAGCCGAGCTTTGTGTGTGGTTTCGCGACAATGAGAATTTGCCACAGGAAATTGGTAAATATAAAATCGTTAACGGCTGATGTAATGCCAAAAAGGAGTTAACTGAAAATTGCTGTGGTTGCCGGCAAGAAACACAGCATGGGTCTTGTTAAAGTGTTGACATCCAGCCAGCTAATGTAAACAAAATACTCTTCTCTAATGCTCTTGCCACTGACCTAATATGCGCATATATTTAATGAGGTCGTTAGCAAGCAGACAGGCATTTCGCCCATTTTGGTAGTCAGCTTGTGGGCGCCCGTTACGTCATAAGGCGACCACTTGAATATATATAAATTGTGCGCATGTACAAATTTTGATTTTTTTCAATTTTCAGAGCCTTTGCTGCTGCGACGCTTCTATCAGTGCATGTACGGTAATGTGGAGGACACCAAGAAGCTCATCGAGGTGAACTACGATCTGCGCAACAAGCATCCACATCTGTTTATCAAGCGCGATCCACTCGACGATGACAGTCGCCGCTCCTTTGACTATGCGTAAGCCAATTTCGCATCCCATCGCAGAATCTATAAAATTATAAATAATCCTTCGATTTCAGGGATATTCTACCTTTGCCCGGTCTGACACCGGAAAATTATAAAGTCTCCCTCTATTGCTTCAGAGACTTTGAACCGTCAAAGGTAATCTTACCAATTAAATTATAAATATTACACAATTTTTGTTTTTTATTTTATTTATTTGTATAAGTTCGTTTTAAACTAATGCTATAATCACATTCCTTGACAATGAACATTTATTTTGCGACGATGCCAAGATAAAATTATATTATCTATTACCTTTAGATGCATCACACGGAGGACACGCGGGCATTTTTTATGGTCACAGACTGTCGCTTTATAACGGTCGATGATCAGGCTCGCCCCGAGATCCTGTCGGAGGGTGAGGTTCAGATATTTGATATGAAGGGCACCACCATGCGTCACATATCGCGTCTGACGATTAGCACGCTGCGAGCCTACATCAAGTTCCTGCAGTTGGCGTTCCCAGTGCGGCTTAAGGCCATTCATATGATCAACTGTCCCACGTATATCGATCGCATTGTGAGCGTGGTGAAACCGTTCATCAGCGATGAAGTCTTCAAGCTGGTGTGTTTCTTTCCGCCACCGCTTGCTCTTGCCTCCAAATATAATTGCATTTAACTTATAATTTTAGATACGCTTTCACAAAACCAGCATTGACACACTGTACACGTTTGTGCCGTGCGAGATGTTGCCCGAGGAGTATGGCGGCTTTGCCGGGTCGCTGGCCACTCTGCGAGAGCAGACACAAAAGGTGCTGCTCGAGAAGCGGTAGGCATATACGAATCTCTTTATCTATAATGTATCACAGAATAATGTTAAAATTTTTCAGAGAATACTTAATGAATCCCAATCATTGGCTTGTTGAAAAAACCGAGAAGCGTAGCGGAAAATCATGGCGACTATTTAGTTAGTCAGATGCAGAATCGCCTAAAACAAACAAAATTTTTTTTTTTGTACTGTGTAATTTGTTTCTAATGTAGCTTTTGTATGAATATGTTTATTTGTATCTAATAAAGTCTGGGATCGTCCCTTGATGGGTTATTAAACTGAAATTGCTATGCGGGTGCTTATTTTATTAGATATTTACCTAGTAATTTAGTACTTGTACACGTGTAAAAATAGAGTAATTATAAATGTACGAAAATTAATTTAAAATTTATAATCAATATTTTTTTGAAATACGTTACTAACGCGCTATCGCAGTTAAGCCATATGATATCGAAATGTAATCGATTAAAATACATACGCGCTGTGAATGCCAAGCCAGTGGAAAGAAGCGGCATTTGCAAATGGCACATCGCTAATGGTGTGTTTGTGCTGGAATCAGCCACAAGACGTAGTATACAATAGATTTAGTTACAATTTGTTGTTAATTTTAATTTCAAAAGCAGTAAAAGCGTTTGACTCATAACAGAGCATGGATCGTCCACAGAAAATGCCTAAGGTGGCAAAGGTATGTAGAAAAAGGGAGCCAATTAATTCAGGCGTTGACCCAACATAAACGTTTTCAGGTGAAAAACAAAGCGCCGGCCGAGGTGCAAATCACTGCGGAGCAGCTGCTGCGTGAGGCCAAGGAGCGTGACTTGGAGATACTGCCGCCGCCGCCAAAGCAGAAAATCTCCGACGCCGCCGAATTGGCCGACTATCAACAAAGAAAGCGCAAAACATTTGAGGATAATTTACGCAAGAATCGCATGGTGGTCAGCCACTGGATCAAGTACGCCCAATGGGAAGAACAACAGCAGGAGATACAGCGTGCGCGCTCCATTTGGGAGCGGGCGTTGGACAACGAACATCGCAACGTAACCATCTGGCTGAAATATGCCGAAATGGAGATGAAGAACAAACAGGTGAATCACGCCCGCAATCTGTGGGATCGGGCCATCACCATAATGCCGCGCGTCAATCAGTACTGGTACAAGTACACCTATATGGAGGAGATGCTTGAGAATGTCGCTGGAGCTCGACAGGTCTTTGAACGCTGGATGGAATGGCAGCCAGAGGAGCAGGCCTGGCAGACGTATGTCAACTTCGAGCTGCGATACAAGGAGATCGATCGGGCACGCGAGGTCTACGAGCGTTTCGTGTACGTCCATCCCGATGTGAAGAATTGGATTAAGTTTGCTCGTTTCGAGGAGACGCACGCATTCATACACGGCGCGCGTCGTGTCTTTGAGAGAGCGGTGGAGTTCTTTGGCGATGAATACATTGAGGAGCGTCTATTCATTGCATTTGCACGGTTCGAGGAGGGCCAGAAGGAGCACGATCGTGCTCGCATCATCTACAAATATGCACTGGATCATCTGCCCAAGGAGCGCACCCCCGAGCTCTTCAAAGCATATACGATACACGAGAAGAAGTATGGAGATCGGGCGGGCATTGAGGATGTGATTGTGTCGAAGCGCAAGCATCAATACGAGCAGGAGGTGGCCGCCAATCCAACGAACTATGATGCATGGTTCGACTATCTGCGCCTCATCGAGGCCGAGGGCGACAAGGATCTCATTCGGGAGACCTACGAGCGGGCCATTGCCAATGTGCCGCCAGCGAACGAAAAGAACTATTGGCGCCGCTACATCTACATGTGGATCAACTATGCCCTCTACGAGGAGCTCGAGGCAGAGGACACGGAGCGCACCAGGCAAATCTACAAGACGTGTCTCGAGCTGATACCCCACAAACAGTTCACGTTCAGCAAACTCTGGCTGCTGTATGCCAAGTTCGAGTTGCGCTGCAAGGAGCTGCAGGTGGCGCGGAAAACACTCGGCATGGCCATTGGCATGTGTCCGCGGGATAAACTCTTTCGGGGCTACATCGATCTAGAGATTCAGATGCGTGAATTCGATCGATGTCGCCTGCTCTACGAGAAGTTCTTGGAGTTTGGGCCCGAGAATTGTGTGACATGGATGAAGTTTGCCGAATTGGAGAATCTGCTCGGTGATTCAGAGCGTGCCCGTGCCATTTTCGAGCTGGCCGTGCATCAGCCCCGCCTGGACATGCCCGAGCTGCTGTGGAAGGCCTACATTGACTTTGAGGTTGCTCTTGGAGAAACGGAGTTTGCCCGCCAGCTCTATGAGCGCCTGCTAGAGCGCACGCAGCATGTGAAGGTCTGGATGTCGTTTGCCAAGTTCGAGATGAGCAATAGCCATGGTGATGGAGAGGATGCCGATGCAGATTTGAATGCGCGCCTCGCTCGCCGCATCTACGAGCGGGCCAACGAGACGCTGCGCCAGCTGAATGACAAGGAGTCGCGTGTGCTGCTCCTGGAGGCATGGCGTGACTTCGAGCGCGATGTTAACGATGCGCAATCACTGCAAAAGGTGCTGGACAAGATGCCACGACGCATTAAACGGCGACAGAAGATCATCTCCGAGGATGGCGTCGATGAGGGCTGGGAGGAGATCTTCGACTATATATTCCCCGAGGATGAGATGGCGCGACCCAATCTCAAACTGCTCGCTGCTGCCAAAATGTGGAAGAAACAAAAGGACACCGATGTGGATGAAAATGCGCTGCCTGCTGCATCAGATCCTGCTAATGTGATAACCTCTCCTCCTGCTCCTCTAACTGCAGCAACCACAGGAGCAGCTGATGCATAACCAAAAGCGCTTTTCCCATCCACGCACATCCTCCCCTTTTCTTTGAAATAAAAAAATATCAAAATTACATAGAATTTGTGTGCTGCTTTTATTTTTTCTAATTTTTAAGAATATTTTGGATCTCCGGTAAACATCTTCGGATTCGAATTATTCACCCGAAACTGGACCACTGAACGGCACACAGGCAATTGTTGTACTTGACGAACTTAATCCAAGCTCTCCCAATAATAGAAGCTAAATGGCTAATTTCATATTGATTGGTTGCTATCTCCGTATCCGAATCAGATTCTTGCTCATTCATTGTGTGACACTGATTTAAATATATAAAAATATATATAACTGGATAACTGAATGAAACAATGCCAACAGCTGCTAAATTGGGCCAAATAATAAAAGAGAACAATCCAAAAGTATTGCATTCAAGTTTGGTTTTTATTTGTCGCATTTTAAAAATGTTTTCATTATTTACAATTTTTTTTTTAGTTCGAAAGTCGACTATTGGAGAAGAGTGGACATCTTGGGTGCCTGGATAAGTTCGAGAAGGAAAGAGATAATATGGGTGCGTCTGTAATGTTGTTAGGTAATTTTTAAACCCTTTCTCAAACGGAAGGACAAAGTTATTATATATTTTTTTGTGCAGGAAAATTAATAAAATTAAAACAGTTATCTAATATTATCGAATCGTTTAAATGGATAGATATTTTTAAGGACTGGCAACAATGGTTTGTGTCTGGCCATCTTGGCCAATATGTGTTGACATCAAGTTGGTTTTTATATCAATTGTCGTGGAATATTTATGAAACCTGAATGACAATTCAAATAGATAATTAACAATAAACAACAACAATAATAATTAAAAACAAGAATAGTTGACTTATAAGAAATTCGTCCTTGGCAAAAGGATGGATTTAATGGCAATGTTTGCAATAATAGAAAATCTTAATTTCATCTTTGGGCAAACTAGTGAATACTCTGGGAAAGATTAACAGATTCTATGTGAGCCACATATTCAACTCCTGAATTTCCGATTGTAGCTATAATTTACCATATGCTTTGATAGACGGAGATTTCGATAAAATTTATGATAAGTTTGGTCAATACCTGTTTTTTCATAAAATAAATCTGAAATAAAATGCACAGATCAGAAACGCAGACTTGTGATGTTAAACAGAATTATTGATGTATAGGATGCATATTTGACTTGTCTTATTTTCAATATTCAATATTTTTACACACATTATACTATGCACCCATCCATGATTATGGTATTACAATGCGGGATTTTTACCACATCGATAAATGTATCTGGGGATCACAACAACAATTAAAATGTCCAATCTTTTAAATATATATATATATATATATATCGTGAGTTTCGGGTCCATCTATTAGGAAAAATGTAGAGTATGTGTATGTATGTATGTATGTGTATATGTGTTTTGGTTTGTATATTTTGCAGATAGTTAAGTATATGTTTGTTGGTTGAGGTTCTCATAGCATTAACATAATCGCAAAGTACATAAGTATACATATTTGTAGCTATATAGTAGTATGTATGTATGTATATGTTAGTATGTACACAAGAATTGCAAAACTGATTTGATCTATAAGCAATATATATATATATATATAGTGTGTAATTGTAGGTGTATTTAGCTGTTTAGCTATTTGATTAGTTAGTGATGGGATGGCCTCAAGTAGCTTGGACAGTATAAAGCTTTTGCTGAGTGGGATGTGCTTGTGGGATGCGTTTGTGATTTTTATGAATTGTTTTTGTTTGGTTTTTTTTAGTTAACGCAGAACAAACACAAAAACAAATCGTCGATGCACACACAAATACATTAATTAACTAAATCTCTTTGAGTTTGTTTAAATTAAATCTTAATTTTGTAATTTTTAAGAATTCATTTAAAAATACAATTAAGCAAATACTAATCATAATAATTTGTTGTTTACAAAGTGTAATTCATAATCAAGACAGAGAAACATATTGAGTTGAAAGGCTTTTTTTTAATAATTTCTTTAGAAGTTTTTCCTTAATGTTTTCCCATTCCTTTTGTTGCTGCTGTTGATATTGGTGTTGCCAAAATTTAATTTACAACAAAAATAAACTAAACGAAAGTAATAAGGAAAGTCTTCAAAGATAAGTGCAAATATTAACTAGTTCACAAACTGGAGCTCAAAATTGCAAGATATCGCTTGATTTTTGTATGTTTTCTGTTTGTTTTCTTGACATACATTTTTTAACGTTACATTTTACATTGCATTACATAGAATTACCAATAATATTGGAGGAAAAACAATGAAGTCCTACATCTTATACTGGCACTCAAAGAAAACTTAACACAATGTACAGCAATTTAAATATTTAAACATTTCCTTTGATTTTAGAATTGCTTTACAATCATTTATTGAATTAAGATCAGTTCTCAGTCGCAAATATCAACGATACGGCACAAACATAAATTCATCCAAATTTAATGTGTGCCTGTTTTTTTTTTTTTTGGTGTTTTGTGTTATTTTTTAATTGCTAGCTATGTCTGTTGCAATGTCTGCATTATTTGAATTCGGTTTGATTTTGGTTTTTGCTTGGACTTGTGGAATAGTTGCATCATTTTTGTTTCCGACCTGGGCGGCAGCGTTCGGACTTGAATTTGCATTTTTCTCATTGTCTTTGTCTTTGGAATCCTGCAAAAGAATAATGTATTGATGTATGCCAATAATATAGTAGAAAACAAAAAAACAAAAAAAAAACGAACAAACAAATATTGCATAACTGATATAAACCCACAAACTAACTAAACTAACCAACTAAACACCTTCTTAACTCAATTAAAAGAGATTTACACTCAAAACGGGAACCAAAGCAAATCTGTTGTGTATGATGTATGTGTCTGAATGTGTGTGTGGATGTGTGTGGGTTTAATGTCTTATTTGTTTGTGTTCGGTGTGTGGCTATAATGAAGATACCCGATATCATCGGTAGAGTGTAAGAAAAACAAACAAATATTTATATTTGGTGGATTAAATATTGAACGTTACCTTGGCCATAACCATGGCGGCCTCCTGTTTTAGATAATCCTCGCGCGCCACCTCATACATGGAAACGAATTTGTCCCGCTGCACTCTGTACTGGGCAAAGAGGTCGTCATCCTTGTTGCCCTTCAGCCGATTCTCAATGTCCAGCTTGGCGGCGTGAAGGGCGCGTATTTCATCATTGACCCAGGGCTTGTCAATGGGATACTGATTCATCAAAGTCTTGAGTGTTTTGATCGAGCTCTTGCCTTTGACCGTCATTTTGATCAGCTTGGGATTTGGCTTCCTAATTTTGCCGCCGTTCATATTCCCGTTCATGTGCCCCATGGGGTAGGGTCCTGGGCCTTGACAGCCGGGTGGCATGCTCCGTGGCGGCATACGTGGCCCCATCCTGATGGGTCCCATCAACGGCGGTGGCGGCAGTGGTAGATGATTGAGACCACCAGGTCCGTTGTGACGCATAAATGGCGGAGGGGGTAGGCCACGCATGGGTGGCATTGGCATTGGGCAGTGCATGGGTGGCATTGGTGCTAGGAAACGCATTGGTGGATATGGCAGCATAGAGGCGCCTCCGTTTGGACCCAGGACACCACGTGGACCCATCGGGCAGGGTCCTGGACCCATGGGACCCATCATGTGACGACCACCACCACCCATTCCGCCACGGTTCGGCATCGGCATCGGTTCATCAAAGCGTTTGCTATTGGGCGGATGAAACCGCGATATCCAGCCGTTATTGCAATGCATTGGCATCTGCATTTGTGGCGCATACTGCATGTTGTGCGACTGTTGGTGCTGGTTGTTTTTGTTGCCTATACCCTGTTTACCTTTAAGCGGTTTCATTTTCCCCCTATCTGCCTGGCCAGGTCCAGAGCCAGCGTTGCCGGTTGGCGTCGCGGATTTGGTCGGTGGTTCTGGCGTCGGTTTACTGAAGTCTATGTAGAGCGGATCGCTGGGCAACTGGCTGGATGAGTACATGATTTGGTTCGGAGCCTGTGCCTGTGCCTGCTGCTGGAACGCCTTGCGGTACGGTGCGGCACGTAAATTTGAACGTTGCGGCTGTTGCATTGCCCGGTTCTGACGGAAATTATGATTACCCTTTGATGCCATTGGTGTGGCAAATGAAAAAGTTCTTAATTGCCTTACTCCCTGCTCCGACTAATTGCCCGAGTCGCAAACAACAGAACCAAATTCTATCACACGCTTAAAAATTATATTATATTGTCGTTGTATATTTCGTAGAGATGTGACTGTCACAACTATCAAGCATTTATCGATAAATTGAGTTTCTTACACAAGGTAGGGAATAAAATGTTAGGGTACATTCAGAAGTAAACATAACTAAACTATCAAATTAGTACTAATTTAATGTTTAGTTTAGCTAATCTTCATATTGAGGAATCTGGATAAAATATATAGCCAGTAGAGGATTAGAAAATATCTAATTAATAATTGTTTTTCAAGGAATATAAAAATGTAAAATTATAGTGAATAAATAAATACAAAGTTGCATAAAACATGCAGTTTTTGATAGTGATTGTACCTTAGGTTCTTGACGCCTAAAACAGAACGAAATTGTAAATTTAAAAGAACTGAGATGTTTTATCGATTGCTTTTGGCAAGTGTGTACACACTTTTCAACTTTACTTTAGTTAAAGTGTGTACGCACTGTTCTCTGCGCAGTCACAGAACAGCTGTTTTGCCAAAGTGCAGTGCATCTTGTGGGCGTTGCAAATACCACCTACACCTACACCATCTACAACTACACCACCTACACCTAGCAAACTATTAATAGAGCAACGGAGTTCGAAGATCCAACAACGCCATTAGCGGCTGCATGGTCTGCGACTGCAAACGCAAAACCAAACACAAAGAATAATTTCAAGAGCGTTGAGCAAGGATTAGTCATGTTTCCATATTTGTTTAGTCATCGCGTCAATTTGCAGCTGCTGCAGGAGAAGTCCTGTCGGGATCTAGTGCAGCTGCTCGATTCCATTGAGGGCACCAAGCTGATTGTGCGGGACGACGCCATGATCGGTCCGTTGGGATTGATGGCGGATCCAACCATATTCTCAGAACGGAAGATTGAGCTGGAATTACTGAAGCCGGAACAGCTCTTTCCCAAGAAGTGGCAGAACATAATCTACATAATTCGACCACAGCCATCGCTGATGGATCATCTGGCAAATCATGTAAAGGCAAACACTCAGGCGGGACGCCTCTTTCACATCTTCTTCGTACCGCGTCGCTCGTGCATGTGCATCAAGAAGCTGGAAAATGAGGAGGTTATCGGTGCATTTGGGTGCATCGAGGAGCTTGCCTGGAACTTTCTGCCGCTAGATTCCGACCTTGTCAGCATGGAGACATCAAGTGGATTTCGCGATGTATGCGTCGATGGCGACACCACATCGCTTTACCAAGCGGCCATTGGGCTAGTGCAGCTGCAACGACTCTACGGCCGCATACCCAAGATATATGGAAAAGGTGAGCAGGCACAACTGGTTTGGGATCATGCCAAGCATTTGGCCATCGATGAGAAGGGGCTGTACAATGGCGATAAGGGCGCCATTGATCAGCTCATCATTCTGGATCGAGGCATCGATCTGCTGACACCGCTGGCCACTCAGCTTACCTACGAGGGCCTGATCGATGAGTTCTTCGGCATTCGACAAAATCGATTGACCCTACCAGCGGAACATTTTCCATCATATGTACCCAGCGCTGGCAACACCACCAGAGACACAGATCGCATGACAATCATGCTGCATTCCGGCGAGCAGCTGTACGCCGAGCTGCGCAACAAGAACTTTAACGAGGTACGACAGCTGTTGGCGCGTAAGGTGAAGGAAATTCAATCGGAGATGAATGTACATCGGGAGGAGCCGACGGTGCAAGAGCTTAGGAGCTTTGTGGTTCGCCTGCCTCAGATAATAAACAAAAAGAAGGAAACGTCCGATCACACGGCTATTGCCAGTCTAATTGATGAACACCTGAACGTTCACTCGTTCATCGAAGACCTGGCCGCCGAGCAGGAGTTCATGATCTGTGACGATATTGACAGGGCGAGCGCCTACATTGAGGACCAGATTGCATGCCGGGCCGAGCTGCGGAACGTGCTGCGTCTCATTTGTTTGCAGTGTGCTGCCGGCTCTGGCCTCAAGGAGCGTGTGCTCAACTATTACAAGCGTGAACTGGCCCAGGTCTACGGAGTGGAGGTGCTCTTAAGGATCAGCAATCTAGAGAAGGCTGGACTTCTGCGCACACAGACAGAGTCGCGTGCTTACGCAGTGCTCCGAAAGGTAAGAACCAAACAACGAATCGAAACGGCCAACAAGTAACAAGTAATCAAAAAGCAATCAACAAGTGGAAATTAATATTTCTTTCTTCCTTCCACAGACCCTGCATCTGACAGTAGATGACACCGTTGAGGTGAATCCAACTGACATTAGCTATGTGCATAGCTTTTATGCACCGCTGACCGCACGGATCGTCGAGCACTCACTAAAGCCACTCGGCTGGCAGACACTCAAGAGCCAAATCAACAATTTATCCGGCCCAACATTCGAGGACTTTCAGGTGCAGCTGATTGGGATCGGTGGGCGGCCGGTAGTCGGTGCCACGCCCAGCGAGGCATCGCTGATTCACGCACGACGCGTGGTCCTCGTCATGTTTGTCGGTGGTTGCACGTTTGCCGAGATCGCAGCGTTGCGCTTCCTCGCCGCCCAGGAGGACAACAATGTGGAGTTCTTAATTGCGACGACAAAGGTGATCAACAAGCATACATTCCTTGACAACCTGATGAGCTTGTGAAGCCATCGCCTAAGCCGCTGGGAGGCACACTATTTATGCAAAGCGTGCGGCTTGACACGCGGACGCAACGCCTCCTCTCTCCAGAGGCCCCGACCCCTACTGTTCCGCACGGAGCAGAAGCGCAGCCCTGGCTTTAGATCCTATCAGCAACCAGATTAAGCCAATGAATATTTATATAAACAAATACCCATATACAAAAATGCAAATTCAGAGTGTACAAATTCTACATTTCTGAACCATTTAAACACACACACACATACACAAGAAGCAGACACACACACGTGTGTGTGTTTCGATAACCCTTAAGTATATATATATATATATATACATATATGTACACAATTATATTTATGTATACCCACATATATTTCATAAAAATATATATATATAGTTTGTAAGTGCTAAAGCTTTTACAATTCCTTATGTGTGTAGGCAATATAAGTATACATATGTATGTATATCATAATATATATATATATATATATATATATACTCTGTACCTGTGTACATACCAAACTAGCTCAATACACAGATTGCATGTGAAGAACAAAACAAAACAAATCTTTATATCCATGGCACAATCTTTGACATATATATGAACAACATACTTACTATGTGTAGTTCAAATCTTGTAATTCCAGATGTGTCTGGAACAGACAACAATTGATGCAACATGCTGCAAGTACCAAAAAATAGACTGCTGTGCATACAATTAATTTTAAATGGTTGCAGCATGCTACGCCCATTGTTGCCACATCGCTTAGCATATATACTCTATAGTTTTTGATCAATTATATAGTACATCTGTACATCGGTGTGTGTAAATAACCTACTACAGCATTATTGAGTTCAATAAACAAACCGCAGTTTCAATTTATATCGTCAACCTGCTGAGGAACAGTGACTTTTTTAAAGGTCAAACGTGAGTAAGGCTTTCAAGTGAGTTATATATGAAAACTTTTTATTTAAAAGTTTAAAATATTGTTTGCTATGTACATATATGTATTTCAAATTGTAGGTCCAATTTAATAGAATTTTTTAAAATACTATGTATAAAAGCAAGAAAAGTTTCAATTTTCAAGCGACATTATGTATTACATTTTTTTTTGTATTTGACCAAGCTAAAATTCTTTATGTAAAAATTCGATTTCATTTCATTTCTTTGTTGTCAGTTCTCTTTAGTAGTGTAATAAAAATGCATATATATGTATGTTTTTTTCTTCTTTTATTTTATGTTTTATTTTATTGACGTGTATCAATTTAATTGTTATTCGTTTTTCCACTTCAAAAATACAATTTAATAATAATAATAAAAAAAACAATTTTATAAACATAAAAAATATTACATATGTATGTTCTGTGTTCTCTGTTCCCACCTCCCAAAGCGCTGTCCTATTGTTATCTATATTTCTCGCTCTCCCCTCTGTCTCTCTATCTCTCTTTATCTCCCTCTAATGCTTTCTCTGCCTAAATATGTTTATAAAGATATTTCTTTGCATTTGTTAATTTCCGTTTTATGTTGTTATTTCCTTAAGAAATCCAGGCAAAAGCAACTAGTTATGCACTAGAATAATACTAATACCCATTCATGATGATTATCATATCCTCATATCGCATATCATATCATATTACGAATTTATTTTTCTGCTGCTTTGCATATCTATGCACTTATCCCATTCGCTCTTGTCTTTATTTATTAATTGCTAACGGAAAAATTTTTTCTTGTTTTGTATTTGCTGTTTTTCTTTAGCTTTTGTTTTGTTTTTTTTTTTTTTTTTGTTATCATTTTGTTTAATAAAAATTGCATTTCTACAAATGTTAAATGTTATACCTTAAGATCGGGACTTGTGATCGGTGATCATGGGTGTGTGTTTGTGTGTGTATGTGATTAGGTGTATATTTATTTGTATGTATACAACAAAAAAAAAAAGAACTCACATAAACATAAATTGTAATTAATTAAACATTCATATGCATTTAATTTTCTATACAATTTTTATTGTTTTTGACTAAGCATTTTGCAATTTGCATTAATTAAGTCTATAATAGGCTTACTTTTAGTTGTTGGTTTTTTTTCATTTTCTTTTGTTTTTGTTTATAATTTTATTAATTATATTGTGTGTTTTTATATTTGTTTTATATAGCAAGTCCAAAGGAAAACGTAACGAAAAAATTGAAAATTTCGAATTCAACAACATGCAAAAAATGGCGCCAAGCAATTGCTCAATCAATAGTGTGTTGAAATCTGCTAGCTACTCGTTTCTCCTGGGCATGGCAGGAGAGAGTCGCATGCTTATCGCTCGCTCTCTCTCTCTCTCTCTCTCTCTTTCACTCTCTCTCCTTACTTTATTGACTGATTTCGCAGTGGAAAGTCACACTCAGTGGCGAGCTTCGATCTTTTTTTTTATCTATCTCCGATACACGAACTAGTGTATATGGTGAGACTGCACCTGCTTCTGTCCTCTCCGCAGGCTCTTTTGTTTATAAAGATCCGGATCTTTTTATGATCCGATGTTGTCTCTTCTGGAGGGATTTTTCTTTGTTTGTTTGTCGTTTTTCTTGATCGAATTGCGAGCTTTTACACATTTACACAGTTTTGCAATTCGCTTTCGATAACAAAAGAATTAATTAAATTATTATGTAATAATATCAAAATTTCAAAATAAAACTTAAACAGTTTTATACATATACACATGTATATGTATAGTTGTCGATATATATCGATAATTTTGTTGTTGCTTGCGGTTGTCTATTTTTGTCGATGTTGTGGTTGTTATTGTTGTTTTTGTTATTAGTGATATTGTTTTATGCTTACATGCAAATTATGTATTTATGCTGTCCATTTTTGTTTTTTGTTTTTTTTTTTTGCATTATATAGTTGTATTATGTATTATGTTTATGTTTCTTTTTATCTTGTTTGTTTCTGTAATCAACAGCATTTAATTAATTTCATAGTCGGTGTTGGTTTTTTTGTTATTGTTGTTGTTTGCTTGAATCGAGTACGTTTTAATATAAAATGAATACAGCTTTTTTTTTTTGTTGTTGCTATTGTTCAAAACGTTAAAAAAAATATTACGCGTGTGGGTTTTTTTTTTAAGTTTTGCCATTCGTTAATTCATTTGATTGTTTTTTAAGTTATGAATGATGCTGCAAAAACAACGAGTGTCTGCATTTTATTATTAATTGTAATTGTTGTTAAAGTTGCTTGTGTCGGGATTTATTTGCCGCTGCTGTTGATGTTTTGGTTGTTGTTGTTGTTGGTGTTAGTGTTAGTGTTGGCTTTGTAGTGTTTGTTTTAAAATTTCCATTAAAATTATAATAGTTCATATTACTATATGGTTGCTGTTGCTCTTGGTGTTGTTGTTGCTGTTGTTTTAGTTGTTGTTGTTGTTGTTGCCTATGCTATAGGGAACCAGCCGGAAAACTTGTAGAACTATTGCTATGCGCTAAACTAATCATGGATCCAGACAAACTGCCCTCCTCATCTGGGTAGGTTTCGCGTGATACCTCCGTTAGTGATAAAGTGCTGTATATATTAATAGTATTAATAAATAATTCTTAATAGGTGTTTGTGTTGATTCATACCTGAAACCTAAGGCTATCGATTCATTATCAAAAGCTTCCAATTCTTTAGCATGTTTCTCGTGTTTCATGCGCAAACGTTCGGCACGTTCCAAATTGAATTGCTGCAACTCGGCATCCATCTAAAGATGGAAATAGTGATTAATGATAATAATAATAATTGTAAAAGATTATTAACCTTATTCTCCAATAAATTGCGCCGTACGCTGACGCGACTCTCTAGCTCGCGACGCTCCCGATCACGCTGCTCCTGCGCCTGCTTCTTATTCTTGTTCTGATAGGCTTTGAGCATATCCAGTTCGTATTCCAATTGCTCATTGGTACGTTGGCACTCGATCACTTGACTCTCGTCCAGTTTATAACTTTGACTTTGGAACATGTCGGCAATGCTTTGCTCATACTGCAAATCAAATTCAAATATGGATATGAATATTGGTATATATGTATATATCTATAGCTACATGAATATCTGTTGTCGTTCACTCTCACCTGTTCACCCAGCAGCGTGAGCTTGCGATGCTTCTCCTCCTTGAGCTGCTTGATTACCTCCTTTTGTTGCTCTTTTGGCGTCATTTGCAGCATCTGCGCCTTGTAGCGTTTATATTGTTTCGTTTGCGTTTTGCATGTCTCGCGAAACTGTTTGCGTATCAGCAGCTCCTTTTGCTGTAAATATTAATTTTCGAAATTCAATTACCATTCAATAGAAGTCAATTTAAGTGAATGATTTACCTTCAGGCTCTTGGGCTGTTGTCTTAGCTCGAGGGCATGCTTGCGTTGCAGGTCCTTCTTGATGCGATCCATGTAGTCTTCTTGATTGTGGAACTCCGTGTCGTGCTGCTTGTTTATCTATAGCAGTGAGAGATTAATTATTTAACCGAGCAAAGTACAAATTTTATAGCAGTTGACCCACCTGTTCCTCTCGCAATTGATGCACGCTCTTCTGCTGGCGATACTCCAGCTCCTGTGTCTTTTCGTGGTGTTTCAGCAGCATGGCGTGGGCCTGTTCCAGCTGCTGTTGCTTCTTGCTCAGCTCCTATATTGGCGGCAAATCGAGTGTTTTAATTCATTTAATTTTGATAGTTTTTTGGGTGCAACTTACATCACGCAACAGATGATCCTCCAGATCGTGCTGATGCGTCATGCGTCTTCGCTTGAATTTACGCATCTCGAGCTCAATGTATTGCTTCTGAGCCTGCAGCATGCGTTGCTCCTCCTGTGCTTCGTGCTGTTTCAGATTATCCTTTT
Organism: Drosophila demipolita; assembly: GCA_035042405.1. Taxonomy (NCBI): domain Eukaryota; kingdom Metazoa; phylum Arthropoda; class Insecta; order Diptera; family Drosophilidae; genus Drosophila; species Drosophila demipolita. Next base: position 1,588,323 of record JAWNLI010000488.1, read on the forward strand.
GCGATTGCAAGGTTAAATCACGCTGTCGCTTTGGCGTTGACTCATCCATTGAGAGTTCGTGTTTCCAGCGCTCCTTGTTCGCTTTGTATTCCTTTTTGCGATTCAAATCGAACACCTTACGATCGCCCTCCTGCTTCAGTGTAATCTCTTTCTGTAGTTTCTTCTCGGCCGTTGTTGTCTGCTTCAAGCACCGCTCCACATCCTGCTGATGCTTGGCCTACAATGTGGAAGATCAGTGTCTGTGTTGATCTTCTTGTTTTCAGTCTAGAGTCTTACCTCGAGGCGCTCCAGTTCTCTGGTAAAGTTATGCAACAGATTATCATACTCTTTGTCCAACGCTGACTTGTGCGTCTCCATTTCCACTTTGCACTTCTCCTCGAGCTTCAGCAGCGTCGCCTGGTGCTCCCGTCGCATCCGCTTGTAACCGGACATTTGCTCGTGCATCTCCTCCTGCATTTTCACAAATTCGCAGGCAAGACACAAATATTGTACATGGAAAACATAAGCGAATTTTAGCTACGTGTCTGTATGTATGAGTATAAGTATGAGGTGCTACATAAGAAATAGCAAACGAGCAACAGCAAAAACAACAACTACAACAACAAGATCTGTAATTATAACTTACAACCAGTGTATAAGGTTCCCATTCGTTCTTAATCTCAAAATGGGCAAATTTAAAGCAAGGAAAAATCATTCTTATTGACAAAAGCCGGCACTGCGAAGCAAATGCATTCAATTCAATACAATGAAGTAAAAACAAATAAAACATTTAAAGCTAATATTAAAACTTTAACAAAGAAAACAAGGAAGATAAAAAACAGATAGCTTCATAAAGCAAAAGTCAAAGATAAAATGCCGGTGTGTGTTCTGCAATTGCCGCTGCTGTCAGATGTCCAAAATAAAGTAATCCAAGAGAAGCAGAGAGAGCGCGAGAGGTCGAGTGCGCGGCAGGTGTTAAGTGAAGTAGAGTTGAGAGTGGAGTAAAATGTAGCAAAAAAACAGTAAGCAAATAAGGAAGAAGGAAAAAAGCAGCATAGAAAAACAATTGAGCAAAGGGGTGCGAGTGTGAGTGAGAAAATGCTTTGATTGGGTAGGTGCGTTCGCTGCTCGGTTGAGAACTTGTGTATGTGTATGTGAGTGTGTGTGTTTTTTTGCTGTTTGTTTTGGATGCACTCAATTTGCAAATAAGTCTTTTGTTTCTTGCATTAAGTATCTTATATATTTATTGATATATATATATATTTATTGTCATAAACTCGACCCAAACACACACAGGTCACGCATATATATTAATAAATACACACACACATTCATGTATACATACATATGTATATAATGTACTATTTTTTTGTATTGTGTTTTTTTTTTTGGTTTCGTATTTAGTTATTTTAAGAGATCACACAGGGACAATGATTTAAAGTTTGGCATTGCTTTGGACTGCTACTGTTTTTAGCCTTGTGGAAGAAGCCGTCATCGTGGCCAGCGAAGAAGTCATCCGCATCCGGCTCGCTGCCTCTGCCGCAGCAGAAGCAAGTGCAACAGCCGCCACACAGTTGGGAACAGAAGTTATAGCGCGCCTATTTGTTATTTGTTGAAGAGTAGAAATACAAACAATAAACAACAACAGCAACAATCAAATGTTGTGCACAGAGAGGGAGAAAGAGAGAGAGAGAGAGCAAAAGTTAGAACGAAAACGATCGATTTGGAGAACGAGAGAGCGACAGGCGGGAAATGACAGCTGTGACTGTGTGGAGGGAGGAAACTATGACACAATGTAGAGTATTGCTGACAGGACGCAAACATGGCAAAATAAACCACCACACACACATACACAAACAGTAAAGCACACAACGATCTGAGTGAATTGAGTACTGAGGTGAGAGTTTTAAAAAGCCATAATATATCGATAAGGCTTCGATAATTCAGCGGATCGTTTAATGTGAATGACTCGCAGCAACCCTACTAATTTCAGCTAGTGCAACTACAACTATAAACACACACACACACACTCGCGCGCGCTCATCATAATGAGTTTTGGTTGTTGGTGTATGTATATATAATTATCTATATAGATGTAGTTGCTTATGTATATGTGTATTGCACACACCTGCATATGCTCCTTCTGCTGCTTGGTGACAATGCTTGTCGTTCGGATGGTGGCGAAATTGTTTGGCCCATGATCGTTGACCGCATTGGAGATGGCCTGCTGCGAGGATGCCGAGGTGGCAGCATAGACAGCCTGCTGGGCGGCCGGTGTCGCTAGATAACGTGGCTGAATTCCGGGCATGCGATGATCACCGCCAGCCGGTGAGCCACCGGTGCTGCTACCACAACCTCCACTTCCAGCACCACCAGCAGCGCTGCCACCACCGACACCTAGGTGCGGCATCACCGATTGCGGAAGCGCTGGCGCTGGCACCACCGATGCCGAATTCGTTGGCGTCACATTGTTATTCATGGAGTGCATTATGTTTGGCAACGGTGGCATATTGCGATGACGCGACGAGTTGCGCGATACAGCTCCACATCCAGCACCAGACCCTGAGATCTGTTGCTGCTGTTGTTGCTGCTGCAGCTGGGGTCCAGTTGGCCAGTTGCTGTGATGCTGCTTCTGCAGCTCCAACTGATGGTGCATGGCGGCTGCAACAGCGGCCACCTGCTGATGATAATGTGCCCCGATATGGTGGTGATTCTGCGACGCAGCCGCAGGTATCGAGTTCGATGAGGAGCTCTACGAATCAGAAGTGTTAAGGTATTAAGGTAAGAAGGTATTAAGGCCAATCTGTAAATTCACCTGACTACTGGCCGCCGATACACCCACCGAGTGCATGGAGTGTTCGGAAGTAATACTATTGCTCTTGCTGCTATCACCGCCGGCATGATCGTCCTGCTGGTCATCGGTGTCGCCGATGGCGCTTTCCGTTTCGCAAGTGTCCACCATAAGTATCTTCTTCATTTTGCGATAGTTGAGGTTGTCCAGTTCGCGCACCGCCGACTTTGTGCGCGCGATCAGCTCCAGCAGCACCGTCTCGGAACGTGGACGCGTCACATACGAGTGCTGCAGCAGTTTGGCCGATGAGGGTCGCTCCGCGGGCATCTTTTTCAGGCAGAGCTCCACGAAATTGCAAAACGTGTCCGACCAGTCATTTTTCTGCCGAGGCAAAGCCAAACAACAAATTATCAAATAGTGTCAAAGTGTCATTCGATAATTACCGGTAGCGTGGGTGACTCGTTCTGAGCAATGTGATAGAGTGCGGACATGGCATTCATGTTGAAGTATGGGGGCTTACGCTCGGCGAGCTCAATGCAGGTGATGCCCAGAGACCAGACATCCACTTTGCCATCGTACTGGCCCTCGTCCATAGCCAAGATGACCTCGGGCGCCATCCAATACGGTGTGCCCACAAAGCTATTCGCCGGACACTGGATCGCTGCACTGCCAAAATCGGCCAATTTTACCACGCCCATATCGGTTAGCAGTATATTGCCGGCCTTAATGTCCCGATGGATGCGACCCAACGAGTGCAGATAACTCAATCCGCTCAGTACACCCAAACAGATGGCAGCGATCTCGTCCTCATGGAGCGGCTTCTTGTGCACCTCAATGATGTCGGAGGCTGACCCTACGCAATACTCCATCACCAGCCACGCCGTCGACTCTCGCAGATAGCAGCCTTTGTATTCAATTGTGTTTGGGTTATTTAATTTACGTAAAAAGCTGCAAGTAAGTTAAATAATTGAATAAAAATAACAATACCAACAATAATATATGACAAATATAATTACCGTATCTCCTTAAGAATGTCCTGCCATTTGTCTTGGCTCTGCTTGCCCGTGTAGGACATCTTCTTGATTGCGACAATCTCCTTGTTGAGATTGCAGCGGGCATAGTAGACGGCACCGAAGGACCCATGGCCAATTTCGCGCAGATCCTCAAAGATCTTCTCCGGATCATGCTTATTAAATAGATCGGCTATTTCCGGATCTTTGAGACTACCAGGACGTGCCGAAGGCATCTCTGTTATTCATGTTATGCACACACGCACACACACCAACTCTCTCTCTCTGAGTAGAGTTGACAACTCGATTTTTTTTCTTGGTTTGGATTTGTTGTTGATGTTTTTAATTATAAATTTTGGCTTCCTTCTGCTTACTGCGCACTCTTCTGCAAACGAAATTAATTGAAAGTTGCTTATATATATGCGTTTGTGTGTGGGAGAGTATAAACTATATAGGCATATATAAATAAATGTATGTATGTATGTGTGCGCGTGATAAAAGGAGTCTCAGCGTTCTTTTACCGCATTCAAATCGATCAAGTGATTCACACACTCATTCTTCGGTCATTTAGCGCCTGGTTCACATATACAGACGCAAATACACACACACATACCCAGACACACATGCACGCATATCCGCACACTCATATCTTAGTTTGTTATGCGACGAAAAGCCGCTTATCAAATGTTTTTATTTTTATAATTTTGATACTCAGATTTGAGGAAATAATGGTGCATCATCCAGCTACGCATTTTTTAACTGGAATCAAGAGTTTTCGCACTTAACATAATAAAATAATATAATCAGACATTCTTCCTAATTTAAATTTCACATATGTTCTATATTAGGTGCATGGTGAACAGGCCGAGAGAGAGGAACACACGTGCATACACACACACACACACACATATATATATATATACATATATATATAGCTGGCTAATTCATAATGGACATGAATATGGAATTATTAGCAGTATTTAATTATTTCCTAGCGCCGCATTAAGACCACAAAAAAAAATATAGGGTTGCAGAACTGCATATTTTTCTTGTCACTAATTCGGCAAAAATCATGCGATTTGTTTGAAAGAAGCGATTCGTTAAGGTTTTCAGAATCGTGTTAATTGTTTAAACTATGTGTTTGATTTGTTTTGACTTTTTTTTAATAGCGAATCGACAACACGCCTATTTTTTCATATACACACAAACAAACAAACACATAGAGAGTCAGCCATGTCTCGTTCATACACACATGTGTGTATGTATAAATAAGCGTTTGCATGTGTGTGTGTGTACGGTGTCGGTTGTTTTGCATTCGATCCGTCTTTTTGTCTGTTCACTCTTCGCTTTTCCGTTTAAAGTTTAAAAGCAGCGTTTAATGCAGCTTTGTTTGCCGTTCCTTTTTATTTTTATTTGATAGCTTTTTGTTTTTTGGTGGATGTGTTTCAATTTTTCGATGGTTTATTTGATTAAAATTTTGTTTATTTGCTTGAATCTATTTTTTTTGTGGGTGCGGACAAACACATACAAAAAGCAAATCGCACGACGCGTCGACGTCGTCATCGACTGCGACGTCGCTGTTAACAGCCAATGTTTTTGTTGTTGCTGCTGTTTTTGTTGTTTTTTTTTTTGTAAGCGATGTTGCTTGCAGTTTGAAACAGCGAATTCTCTTTTTTACATAATCTAAACCGTTTACCACACTTGAATAATCTTCGTTCTATAAAATTGTGAATTGCTTTGCCTGCACATTGCAAAGACAAACACACACATACACACATTTATACAAAAAATATACATATATGTATATATATATATAGAAGTACACCGACGACAACAGTTACATAGACAGACAACTATGGTGCGTGCTCTTTCACACCCGCAAGAAAAGCACTCACACACACTTACTTGTGTCGCCTGCCAGTGCAAAATGCATGTAGAAAATATGATAAAAGTATGGAAAGTTGTGTTTTCCTTACATTATTGCGGCTTACTTTTGCAATGGAACTTTTGCTAATTAATCAACACGGCTGAGGCATTTTCTGTTCTGCATGCGTCGTTTTTCTTTCACGTCAGATCGGCCTCTGACTTTGCTGCTGCGTTGCTTTTGCTGCTGCTGCCTGCCTGCTGGTATTGTTTGCTTTGCTATGTTTCGCCTTGCACTGCACACGCGTTGCGTCGTTTTACATATTTGCATTCACAATGCATTCCGATTAAAGCACAAACGCAATATGTTCAATTAAATTTGCTTTGCACAAATCATTTAGTTTTCCAATTTTTCCTTCAATTAATTTGTATGAGTTACGTATATATATGTATATGCTTATATATATATGTATTAATGACAGTGTTGAAAAGTTTCGATTTGGCAGCATTTTTTGCAACAAGTTGGCAGCCCACAATACTCAAAAATATTGTGAAAATACCAAGTTGTTATTAGCAGAAAGTCTAAGGTAACATCTGTTATTTACAGCTGTTACGATTAGCAGTTTGCCTATGTTAAATTTCGAATTTTTGTTTTTCTTTTATAAAAGTAAAAAGAATGTTTTATGTTTGTATTTACTTTTTCACAGCACAAATTACTAGGAAAAAATCTAAGCTGTAGATAATTTTCTGCCTGAACTACTGTATACATTTGATAAAAAGAAGCATTTTTAAATAAAAATCGAGGTAAAAGCAATCCAATAAATGTAATAACAACAACAATACCAATATCGTGTGGGGAAGAATATACCTTACTCACTCATACTCACACAAGCAATTCGAGAGAATGTTGAAGTTGAGCGCCAAAAGAGAAGTGATGGCGATATGGAGAGCAGAAGAAGAAGAATATAGGCACGTAGCGCACAACAAAAGCATCGTCGTCGTCGCCATCGGCGCACGGTAGATTGTGGCCCCCAATCATTTTTTTAGTATTTAAAGAACAGTCGGGCAAGCAAGTGAAAGCCGCTGCGAGAGGCGACAGCCATAGTGAATAAGGCAAAAGTTTAAAGTAAATAACAATGACTATATATATATATATATATATATATATGTATATATGTATATATATATATAAAATTGAAATATATTCACATTTTCAGTTATGTGTGCTTGTGTTGTGAATCGTTCAATTGTCAAAATTCGCATTAAATCAGCAACTGAATTGCATTTGTCATCAGGCTTCGGCAGTTTTGTTTTGTGGTCTTGTATTTTACTTCTTTTTTTTGTGTTTTGTGAGCAAATTGTTGACAGTGTTATACATACGTATGGGCTTGTGTGTGTGCCTTTGTGTTAGGTGTTTGTTGCTACCTACGTAGAAATGCCAAAGTATAAACATGATAAAGCTAAATATGCGTGAAATGAAAACAATACATAAGAAACACTCAGCTAAACACGCTTACATACAGGAATGTACATATAAATATATATTTATATATACATAGATATATATTTTTGTTTGTGTGTCTATGCTTACATCAACTACAAATGTTGGCTGCCCTAAATAAATTAATATGCGTACAAATGAACATCTTGTTGTGTGCATGTGTTTAGTTTGCCTTAGCGGAGTAAGCGCGCGCGCATCATTGTGCGCTGGCGCGCTTTGTCGATGTTGCGATCGCTGTCTCAATTTCAGTAGCTGTAAATTGACCACAGTGGGAATAGTAAGCCAGCTGCCCCATTGGGAATGTGGCCGCTGCTGCTGCTGTTTTTAATTTATGACTTCATTGATTTCATTTATTAAACAAAACACAATGTGTACACTTAAATAAAAAAGTCGCTACCACAAATGGAATTCTCCCTCTGCGCCGCAAATAGTTGCCTCTTAGCGGCTGCTGCTGTTGTTATTGTTGCATTGCTGGAGCTTCGCAAATGTCGACAGTGGACTCACACAAACATACAAGCGCATATTTCAATAAGAATATGTTTATCGATTCACTGCTTAAAGATGAGCCGCGTTTTAAATAGATTTTAAGGCACCTGCTCTGATATCGTTTGTGTGTGTGTTTATTTATTGGCATATTTGTGCATCAATTTGTTAACCATAAATGGCAACAGCCAGTCAATAAACACGCGTCCCACACACACACACACAGCGCACTTAACTCAAATATTTTTGCTCATATGAATTTTTAGCTTAATTTTCTCGCTTTTTCTTTCTAAAATTGATCAATATTGTTGCTGCAAAAATCAATTGTAAACTAAGCTAAAAGCCATAAGTGGCATGCACTCATATAAATATTTATATATATTACGCATACACTGAGCGAAACAGTATTAAATCGTCTTAGCTTTTGTTTTTATCTGTCATTACCCTTAAATTTGTTATATTTTCCTATGCTTTAATATATTTTATATCCTTCGTTTTGACTTATACGCACTTTTTTTTCAAGTGCATTGCGTTCATTTTTTTTCTATTTTAGCAAGGTGCTCAAAACGCCTTGGCGCCAATTTGCTTTGATGTAGCAAACACATATGGCACACCCGCACTCACGTACACACACCTTCTCACCCACCGGTGTGTGTGCGTTTTTTTCTTTAGTTAATGAGGAAGTCGTATTTTCAATGTCTTTTGGCTTCTTCAGATTTCCACTTTCACTGCAAATGCCTATTGAAAATTGGCTATTGCCAATTAGTAGTATTAGCAGAGAAGGGCGCGGATATCGATCTACCAATAATATTATCGCAAGATAACAGTGCATTTGTAAACAGTGCGTCATTAGTGTTGTTGTGTCTGGTTGCGCCCAGTCCCCTCACCACCCGCAAGCCACCTTTGGCCAGACACAGAAACATTTTTGCAATGAGCTCACAGTGTGCGTCACCATTAATTGAACAACCGCACGAAAGGAACGAACGAAGACGAACACGAACGAAACAGAATCAGAATCAGAATAAGAATAAGAAAAAGAAAAGGAGAATACGCAAAAAAAGCAGCACAAGCACACCAAATCTCAAAAAAATACTGACATTTGTTTACGACAAATTTTAAAAAATTTCGAATAGAATATGAAATTTATTTAGACTAATTTTACATATTAAAAATGTATACTGATTTGTGAACGACTACTGTGCCTACGTGAATAAATAAGCGTATGTATATATATATATATATATATATATATATATGTATTTACAGTAAAGTCTTTCCAATGTATGATAATACAAATTTGTCCGAAATTGTACAGCTTAATTAGAATTTCTCAATGCTGCTCAGCTTGGATATATGGAAGATAAAGTACATACACACACATTCGTCTGTGTACCTCTGTGTATCTGTGTGTATGTTCATGTGACCATGTTTCAACAGGTGGCAGCTTCATATTATCTGCGACCGGAATCTTCAACATGTCAAGATACCACACACAGTATATACATAGATATATATACATATATAATTTATATATATTTATATGCACATTCGCAGCTCTTACATAAAAATCTTGCTTCTGTTTGAAAAAACTAACGAATTTTGTTATATTTAGTTACAGTATTTATTTTAACATCGAAATCTTAATAAGTATTTAAATATTTATTTCAGCACTCATTGAATTGGCTTTGAAGAAACGGATATTTGATAGATACCAATTCCTGCACCTAATCACACACCTACACACAAGAAGGCACATACACACATACACACATTAAGGCATTTGAGAGGAGCTTAAGCAGTTACTGAACAAAAATGCCCGTCTTCCACACAAAAACAATCGAGAGCATTTTAGATCCTGTTGCTCAGCAGGTAAGCGCTTGGAAAATCTATCAAAAAAAAGTTGACCTAAGAAATACTAAAAGAGTTTCAAAAATGTATAGTGTATATATATATATGTATATATCATTTTATAAACACGCATAGCTATAAAAAGTGGGCAAATTGGCGCCCAAAAAGGTAAATTAACATTAAGAAATATATAACTATATAGAAAATTGGAGTTGTTGCTAGTTTTTTTTTTGATTAGTGTAGAAATGCTGTCATTATTATGCTATATGGATAATAAATTGTAATTTAACGGCAAATAAACTTATAATAATATACGAAATCGTTTAAAATACACCTGACAAAAAACATAATCAGCAAGCCTGTGAAATATTATAAATATATATGTATATAAATATATATATGTATATAAATATATATATGTATATAAATATATATATATATCTATAATATCCAAATATCTATTTGTGAACACAGAAAAATCAACAAACTTGAAGAAGCGTCTTTTTCTTTATGTGATTCTTACTTAACAAATCTTGCCTAGCTAAAAATAGATCAGGTGGCAAATAATCATAATAAAAATAATAATAAAAATAATATCAACAGACGAAAAAGAAGATGTCTGATATTGCTTAAGCCTGAGGACAAGCGAACAAATTTGAGCATTTAATTAAAAACAACAAATGGAATTTTGTTAGCAACAAAACAAATATATATATATATATCTCTTTCTTTCTCTCCACATATATATATATATATATATATATATATGTGGAGAGAAAGAAAGAGATTTGTGAGATGCCAAAAATAGCAGCGTAAAATACAAACATAATAAAATATAAAAATACAACTTCGAGCAAAATGAAAAACAAAAAAAAAACATAAAGTTAAGGAAAATAAAATCATTGAGAAGCGAGAAGAAAATTGCTCTTTTGGGGCGAACATGTGGAAGCCGTTTTGAGCTGATCGTAGGTCGTAACAAACACTAAGAGACTTAGGGGGAAGTGGGTGGGGGTGTGTGTGTGGTGTGGTGTGGTGTGGTGTGGTGTATGTGTGTGGCGCAAGAAACACAAGGTGTAGGTGTATTTAGGTGCTGATGCGGCTGACTGAAGACTTTAGCTATAGGGAAATGTGTGCCAAAAAGCAAACCCAACTGCGTTGTCTGAGTCATCGTTCATTTTGGGGAAATAATGGTGGTGCTGATGAACGGTGGGGGAGGTATGGTAGAATGGATGGAGGGGGGGCGTTGTGGTAGTGGGGGGTTCAGAAGCAGATCTCATCGTGGATGAATGGCTGACAGAAAGCAAACAAAACGAATTAAAAATGATCATGCAGCACATCAATCAACACATTGATAAACACAACCACACACACACACAAATATATATATATATATATATATATTTAATACTACACTACTACTATAATGAACTGGTTTGGTTTAAATTTAGATACGCTGCCAAATTGGTCAGCAAATATGTCCCAAGCGAAACCACCGATGATGTTGATGATGGAACAAACGACGCACCCACGCTGCCGCACTTTGTGGGCAGGACCGGGTCAATAGTATGGGGGGGGGGGGGGCTGGCTTATCAAATGAATTACATAATTAATTCATCACGAAAATTACTCGAAATGCCCAGAGATTAATTAATCAATTGTGCTGCATATTTAAACTAAAACAATCGAAACGGAATTGCAATCAGAATCAGAATGGGCACAAATCATGTTCCTATTTTAGTTTTCTTCTTTTTATTAATGTATTTAATCGTTTGTTTTTTATGTGTATATTTTTAAACGAAAGCAATGCACAAACCATGAGTCAATTGGGTTTGGTTTAATAAATACCACTAGAAGTTGATAGCATATAAATAATATATAAAAGTCAGCTGGCCATAAGAAAGTTCTCGAAATGCTCTTATAAGAGTAGCAAATATGACTGATGCTGAGTCTCAATCTCGAGATTACCCAATAACGGAATCGGCTGCTGTTGTCAAGTCCAAGTTCGAGTTGAATTCTTCGACCAAATTGCAAGACCCACGCTTCATCATTTGGCGGCCAGTGCGAAACGCGAGATGCGATCTGAGTATCTGTCCGTCTTTCAGTCTATCCGACTGTCTGTTTGGATATCTGGTCTTGTTATGGTCATGCGTATATCATGTGTATATCGACGTTGAAATCGAGACCAAAAGTAATAGAGCTTGTTTTTGGTCATGACGTAATGAAAACTGCTTGCCAAACAAAATTCTTTAAACTCTTAAAAAAACATATTTTTTATATTAATCCGCTTTTTTTTTAGTTTGCTTGCTTTTGTTGTTTATATAGCAATTCACATAAGAATAGAAATTATATATCAGATATGAAACCAGCTGCTAAATATATTACTCAATTTTGAATAACAAATTTGCCTTCAAAAAGATGTTCGCACTTAATTATCGATATTGATTGGCGATAAAATTATTTAAACTTCCCTAAGGTCTCATACAGATGGACACATGGCTATATTGAATCGCCTGTTCTTCCTGCTGAGGAATTTATATACTTTATGGGGTAGAAGATATTTCACTCTGCTTGTTTGGAAACAAATTTGTCTCTTTAATCTTTCAAATTATAATTATAATTTAATCAAAATATAACTTAGTAATTTAATTAAATATTTCATTCATTAATGTTTTTTTTTTTTTTTTTTTTTTGAGAATTAAGTCTGAAATTGCAAAGAGTTGATTTTAGTAGTCTCCAGTTGCCTCCTCCAAATTGTGAATTAAACTCAACAAAAACTTGAAATTGAATCATTTATCTAATTTATGTTGGTATTTTGGTTTAGGTATCTCGCTTGGTTATCTTACACGAGGAGGCTGAGGATGGCAACGCGATGCCGGATCTTAGCCGACCGGTCCAGGTGGTGTCGGCTGCGGTTGCGAATCTGGTGAAGGTGGGCCGCGAGACAATCAACAGCTCCGATGATAAGATACTGAGGCAGGATATGCCGTCGGCATTGCATCGCGTGGAGACTGCCGCGCAGTTGCTCGAGGAGGCTTCGGATATGTTGCGCACGGATCCCTTTTCGGGGCCGGCGCGCAAGAAGCTGATTGAGGGAAGCCGCGGCATACTGCAGGGCACCTCCTCGCTGCTGCTCTGCTTTGACGAGAGCGAGGTGCGCAAGATCATACAGGAATGCAAGAGGGTGCTTGACTATCTGGCCGTTGCCGAGGTCATCGGCACCATGGAGGAGCTGGTGCAGTTCCTTAAAGATCTCTCGCCCTGCCTCAGCAAGGTGTCGCGTGAGGTGGGCTCCCGCGAGAAGGAGCTCACCCATCAAGTGCACAGCGAGATTCTGGTGCGCTGTCTCGATCAGGTCAAAACCCTGGCTCCCATACTCATCTGCAGCATGAAGGTCTACATCCACATTGTCGAGCAGCAGGGCAAGGGAGCCGACGAGGCGGCAGAGAATCGCAATTATCTCGCCGCTCGGATGAGCGATGAGCTGCAGGAGATTATACGCGTACTCCAGCTGACCACCTACGACGAGGACACCAGCGAACTGGACAATCTCACCGTGCTCAAGAAGCTCAGCAATGCGATTAGCAACAAAATGGAACTGGCCAACGAGTGGCTATCGAATCCATATGCATTGCGTGGCGGCGTCGGCGAGAAGGCGTTGCGTCAAGTCATCGACAATGCCAACGAGATCTCGGAGCGTTGTCTGCCTCAGGACTCGTATCCCATACGCAAGCTGGCCGACGAGATCAGCGTCATGGCCAACAATCTGTGCGAGTTGCGTCACGATGGCAAGGGCAACTCACCCCAGGCGGAGGGCATGGCCAATGCCATTCGCGGCCGCCTCGGCGAGCTGCAGGGTCTGGTGCGACAGGCTGTGCTCGGCGTGGACAAGGCCGGTGTGCAGCAGACCGCGCACACGATTCAGGGTCGATTGGAGCAGGCGGTCAAATGGCTGCAGCATCCGGAGATCAATGATGGCGGCCTCGGTGAGCGTGCCATCAATCTGATTGTGGAGGAGGGACGCAAGGTGGCCGAGGGCTGTCCGGGCCATCAGAAGGCTGAGATAATGCAGCTGTGCGATGAAGTGGAGCGACTGAAGCGACAGGCAGCCGGCACTGGACCGGCTGCCAAGCAGGCGGCCAAGCAGCTCACCCAGAAGCTCTACGAGCTGAAGGCGGCCGTCCAAAATGCGCTGGTCAATCGCATCGTGCAGGACTTTATGGATGTGAGCACGCCCCTCAAGCAGTTCACCGAGGCGGTCATGTTGCCGGAGGGAACGCCCGGACGCGAGCAGAACTTCAATCAGAAGTCCAACAATTTGCAGGCGTTCAGCGATCGCGCCTCGAAAACGTCACGCATGGTGGCAGCTGGTGGGGCATGTGGCAATAAGAAGATTGCCGAAATTCTGTTGTCATCGGCGGCACAGGTGGATTCGTTGACGCCACAATTGATCAATGCCGGACGCATACGCATGAACTATCCGGCGAGCAAGGCGGCCGATGAGCATCTCCAGAATTTGAAGCAACAGTATGCGGATACCGTGCTCCGAATGCGGACACTCTGCGACCAGGCCACCGATCCGGCTGACTTTATCAAGACGTCCGAGGAGCAAATGCAGGTTTATGCCAAACTCTGCGAGGATGCCATCCATACACATCAGGCTCAGAAGATGGTGGACAATACTTCGAACATAGCGCGACTCATCAACCGTGTGCTTCTCGTGGCCAAGCAGGAGGCAGATAATTCCGAGGATCCCATCTTCACCGAGCGACTGAATGCCGCCGCCAGAAATCTGGAGCGATCACTGCCTGCTATGGTTGGCGATGCCAAACTGGTCGCCACCAATATCGCTGATCCCGCTGCGTCTGCTGCCTGGAAGAAATCATTCCAGCGTCTGCTCGGCGATGTGCGCGAGGTGCGTGACGCCATTGCACCCCCACAGGCGCCACCATTGCCCACATCGCTGCCACCGCCCATCCCGGAACTGAGTGTCCTGCATCTATCTAATCAGAATGGTTCGTCTCAATACTCAATTCAATTGAACTCAATTGCTCATTTGCTCTCTCTCTCTCTTTTTGTACGGCAGCGGATCGTGCTCCACCACGTCCACCACTGCCACGCGAGGGATTGGCACCCGTGCGTCCACCACCCCCGGATACGGATGATGAGGATGAGGGCGTCTTCCGCGCCATGCCTCATGCCAATCAGCCCATACTTGTAAGTTAGCTTCACTCACGCAATCCTCTTCCTCGATTAACTGTTGCTAATCTTTGGTACTTTTTGGCAGATTGCGGCACGTGGCCTGCACCAAGAGGTGCGCCAGTGGTCGTCCAAGGACAACGAGATCATTGCGGCGGCCAGGCGCATGGCCAAGCTGATGGCACGCCTCAGCGAACTGGTGCTCTCCGATTCTAGTGGCAGCAAGCGTGAGCTGATTTCAACAGCCAAGAAGATCGCCGAGGCATCGGAGGATGTGACGCGACTGGCCAAGGAGCTGGCGCGCCAGTGCACGGATCGTCGCATTCGCACCAATCTGTTGCAGGTGTGCGAGCGCATTCCAACCATTGGCACCCAGCTCAAGATACTGTCCACGGTGAAGGCGACCATGCTGGGCGCCCAAGGATCCGATGAGGATCGCGAGGCAACCGAAATGCTCGTCGGCAATGCCCAGAATCTAATGCAGAGCGTGAGTTGAATGTAATAAAAAAAAACACATACCTAATCTAATCACCTCGCCCGTTTTGCCTCCCCCTATGTAGGTGAAGGAGACGGTTCGTGCTGCCGAAGGTGCCAGCATCAAGATACGATCCGATCACACCAGCAATCGACTGCAATGGGTCCGTCGCCAGCCCTGGTATCAGTACTAGGCAGTTAGGCGTTTTGATAGAAAGAGAGAGAGAGAGTTATCCAATGTTCGTGCCTTGTGTAACATAAACTATACTAATCTTAAAACATTTGATGCTATTTTAATATTAATGCCCGTTATCCAATCCTCAATCTAATTCCTCCAGCTACATTTATTTATTATGTGCTCTGCCTAAAGAAAAGAAATACCCAACTGCGAAACCCTTTCTATAATCAATTAACAAATATGTTTATGTTTCTGTTTTATTTTGTTTAGTTTCATTTTAACTTCATTTCTGTATTTATAAATTTAATGTTTAAGACGTGCAATAAATAAATGTACATACATATATAAAAACACAAGACACACAGACTCACACACACACACACACACACACACACACACATTCAGGTGCAATGTATATATATAGCAATCCAATTGAATATGTTGAGCAACATCCACAAAAACAAAGAAAAAACGAAAGCAACAAAAACCCGCCACAATTATTCGTCAGTTGGTTCTTGTAGCTGCATTTACAGAGCCCCCCAAATTTCCCTAAAAATTGTTAATTCATCTTTGACTAACTTGAAAATGTGCAAATATACAAGTATATATATATATGTCTATATATACACACACAATAACAACAATGTATGTGTATATCGAGTGCCTAATTCACATTGTACTTGCATAGTTATAACTAGAAGTAGAACCCCTTAACAAACTAAGCCTAAAATGATCAACGCGTTATGTGTCATGTTCAAGCAAAAATAACTTAAATAAAGCATATCGAGTGTTACAATGCAATGTGTCCACTTTATTTTGCATATTTTGTTTATATATATATGTATATATTTGGTTGATTATCGGCCAGAACGATTTGTGGAGCCAGCAATTAAATAAAAGCCGAAAAACATGTCGGTTAGTGTCCGGGATATGTTTGCAGCACCAGCCACATAAATTGGGTTGCTGCATTGACTAAATTGCCTTAAATATAAATAAAAAAATATGTGGCATACTTTTAGGGGCCGCTAACAAATTGACTACAAAACTGACTCTTAAACGGCCAATATCTTTGTAATTTACGCGAAGGACATGGTGCGGTATATTCGCAAGGAACTTATGAATTGCAAGGATTAGGGACGACATCTTTAAGCCAGACACTTGTACAAATTGTACTAGCAAGACGTTCTAAATCAGAAAATTCTGTTCATCTCGAAAACCGACAGACGCATTACGAATGTCCTTCGGATCTGGTGAAAATCAATTTATTCACATCAGTAGGCCAAGGACCATCTGGAGTCCGAGGGACACTTGTGTAATTTTTCTTCACTTCTCAAATTTTTTAACGTCAATCGATTTGGTACACCAAATTAAAGGCGAAAAGTTATATAAACGACTAACGGAAATTCTTAAATATCCTTTTGGGAAACTTGAGGTTATGGCTTGAAAACGCACCCTGAGAAGTCCGTACAGGCTCTTGAACGACGCCACGATGAATGTGGTTGTAATTGAGTCGATGCAAACTTATTTTTAGGTTTTTACATCCGCAATTGACAGCAATAAATAAAGTATATTTTCAATTTGTATACGCTTTTACAGCCCAACAGAAATAAAGTGTAATTTTCTTTTCTGGCTTTTGTTATATATATATTATATGTATATAAAAGGGAAAATATAATTACATTGCACAGTGAATCACTTGACACGTTGTATACGTAATTTGCTGGTGGCTCAGATGCCTCCCTAACGTATACGCAACGTAATCCGATATTGCAGCACACGAATGTTGCAGTAAACGTGTTGCCTGCTTTTAGGGGGTGGCTGATTGTGCGACATCCAATTAGCTTGACGGCAACAAAACCCCACCAACACCCCCACCCCAACCCAACATCCGCATCTCTGCCACACGCCTGCAGTCAAAGGCAACTGGAATATTTGGAAATTGGAGAGGCGAGTTCAGCTAGCTGCTCGCTCGCTTCGAGTGCGGCAAACTAATAATAGATACCTGCCTCCATGCCTCCATGCCTCCATGCCACCATGCCTCAACGCCTGCTGCCTGCATGCATGGATTGAAAATCAGAGCAGAGCGCAGCGGATATTGAAATACAGTAGTCATCCAATCGTCATTTTCAATCTTCTTTACAATTTGATTCAGCTTTCAGGGAATTTTAATTTGTGCATCGTTGGATCCTAGTTTAATCCCTTTTTTTAATGAGTCAAAAAATGTTATAGCTATTTCTATCTAACTGTTCTCTCTTAAATAAACGTCAACTCAAATATTCTAATTAGCTGTTATATAAACTGAATGTGGTAATTATTATTTGCCCATGTTTTTTTTAGTATATAGTAAAATTTGTAAAGAAACCTTTTTGAATTGATTTAATTGCGTAGGAAATACATTTTTTATTCAATGGGTTTTTTTTTTAGTTTAATAGAAAAACAATATTATAAAAGTAAATTGAGAAAATAAAGAGAATACAATTTTTTTCTCATATTTTTCGCTATTTTGAAAAAGTAATTTGAATAATATTTGGAACATGGTAATTATTATTTGCCCATGTTTTTTTTAAGATTTTGGTGTATATTAAAATAAAAAAAAAAAAAACCGGTTGGAATTTATTTTATTTGAATAGGAATTTAATTGTTTTGTTCAACGGTTCAACGGTCAAAAATAATATTAGGAAATCAAATTCTTACACTTATTTTTTCCGCTGTTCCTTAATAATTTTCAAAAAGCAATTTGAACAATATTTTAGTATATATCATCTATATGAATAATCCTTCAACTCTTGAAGAGGAAACGGCATTAATTTTTTTTAAATTAACCAGCGCTGGAACGAAAGCGTTCGAAGTGTCGAGGTATCACTGTAGTGAGATATCTAGAAATTGGGTTACTCAAATGTTGTGATATAAAAAGAGCGAGCAATGATATCAACCGCACCAACATCCACATTCACATCCACATCCACATCAACATCGCCAAGATCTTACACATCGACAGAATTGGGAACGCGTCAGTTGCGATTCGATTATCGAGAGAGTGAGAAAGGTGGATTCGATTGGATTCGGTTCGCTTTGGTTTGGTTGGGTTCGATTCGATTCGAGAGAAGTAAAGAAAGCAACAAAAACCAAATTAAGCAAGTGGCAAGTGGCGAAATGGCGCAGCAGCTGATGCAGGCAGTGCCGCAGATGGCGATAAGCGCCTCCACGCAGGAGCTGGCCACGCTGATCGATGAGCATTTGGGTGCATTGCGTGCGGAGTCACCATCGTATCGTGTTGCCGACTCTCCCATTTCGGGGCGTGGCATTTTCGCTGTGCGGGACATTGCTAAGGGGGAGCTAATCTTTCGCGAGCACACACTCCTCGTGGGCCCAACGGCGCATCGTGGTCGCAATCTGCGCACCTGCGTCCAATGCTATCGCCAACCACCCGGCGACGGCGAAGCCTCCGCCCTCTGTGCCGCCGGCTGTGGCCTGCCCGTCTGCGGCAATTGTGCATCATCGGCGCGGCACACGCTCGAATGCCATCTGTTCCGCAAGTGGCAGCCAAAGGAGGCAACAATGGGCAACATTGAGCCGCGGGCACTGCGCATCCTTAGCGTGGTGCGCTGCTTCTTCCTCAGCGAGCCGCAGCGGAAGCTCCTCTACGCAATGCAGGCGAATGCGGATCGATATTACATTCGTGAGGTGGAACGTGCCGCTGAGTGCTTTGAGCACTTCCCAAGCGACCCCAAAATGCTGGAGTACTTCCATCGCACCGTTTGCGCCTTCAATACGAACGCCTTCGAGAGTCGATTCCACATCGATGGCCAAGAGGTGGTGGCCCGTGCTCTATTCCCGCTTGCCGGCCTCCTTAATCACCGGTGCACACCGAATGCGGCTCATCACTTTGAGGATGGGGAAACGATTGTGGTGACGGCCACAGAGAGGATACCAATGGGCGACGAAATTACCATGTCCTATACAAAGCTCCTCTGGTCGACGCTGGCACGCAAAATGTTTCTCGGCATGACGAAGCACTTCATGTGCCAATGTCCGCGCTGTCAGGATCCAACGGTGAGTTCTACCAACATCCATCTTCCCATCCCAGCTCTTCGTCATGTGTAAATAAATTCCGATTCTTTCTCCTCTGCTCTGCTCTGCTCTGCTCTGCTCCGACTCTTCCTCCTCCCATTCAAGCAATTCATTTCACTGCATCGCAAGCAACCAAAATAGCAACAAATCTATATCTGTATCTGTATCTGTATCTGTATCTGTATCTGTATCTGTATCTGTATCTGTATCTGTATCTGTATCTGTATCTGTATCTGCTTCTGCATCTATGTCTGCATCTATATCTGCATCTGTATCTGTATCTGTATCTGTATCTGTATCTGTATCTGTATCTGTATCTGTATCTGTATCTGTATCTGTATCTGTATCTGTATCTGTATCTGTATCTGTATCTGCTTCTGCATCTATGTCTGCATCTATATCTGCATCTGTATCTGTATCTGTATCTGTATCTGTATCTGTATCTGTATCTGTATCTGTATCTGTATCTGTATCTGTATCTGCATCTGTATCTGTATCTGTATCTGTATCTGTATCTGTATCTGTATCTGTATCTGTATCTGTATCTGTATCTGTATCTGTATCTGTATCTGTATCTGTATCTGTATCTGTATCTGTATCTGTATCTGTATCTGTATCTGTATCTGTATCTGTATATAGTATATGATATCTGTATCTGTATCTGTATCTGTATCTGTATCATGTATCTGTATCTGTATCTGTATCTGTATCTGTATCTGTATCTGTATCTGTATCTGTATCTGTATCTGTATCTGTATCTGTATCTGTATCTGTATCTGTATCTGTATCTGTATCTTATCTGTATCTGTATCTGTATCTGTATATGTATCTGTATCTGTATCTGTATCTGTATCTGTATCTGTATCTGTATCTGTATCTGTATCTGTATCTGTATCTGTATCTGTATCTGTATCTGTATCTGTATCTGTATCTGTATCTGTATCTGTATCTGTATCTGTATCTGCATCTATATCTGCTTCTGCATCTATATCTGTATCTGTATCTGTATCTGTATCTGTATCTGTATCTGTATCTGTATCTGTATATGTATCTGTATCTGTATATATGTATCTGTATCTGTATCTGTATCTGTATCTGTATCTGTATCTGTATCTGTATCTGTATCTGTATCTGTATCTGTATCTGTATCTGTATCTGTATCTGTATCTGTATCTGTATCTGTATCTGTATCTGTATCTGTATCTGTATCTGTATCTGTATCTGTATCTGTATCTGTATCTGTATCTGTATCGTATCTGTATCTGTATCTGTATCATGTATTGTATCTGTATCTGTATCTGTATCTGTATCTGTATCTGTATCTGTATCTGTATCTGTATCTGTATCTGTATCTGCATGTATATCTGCTTCTGCATCTATATCTGTATCTGTATCTGTATCTGTATTGTATCTGTATCTGTATCTGTATCTGTATCTGTATCTGTATCTGTATCTGTATCTGTATCTGTATCTGTATCTGTATCTGTATCTGTATCTGTATCTGTATCTGTATCTGTATCTGTATCTGTATCTGTATCTGTATCTGTATCTGTATCTGTATCTGTATCTGTATCTGTATCTGTATCTGTATCTGTATCTGTATCTGTATCTGTATCTGTATCTGTATCTGTATCTGTATCTGTATCTGTATCTGTATCTGTATCTGTATCTGTATCTGTATCTGTATCTGTATCTGTATCTGTATCTGTATCTGTATCTGTATCTGTATCTGTATCTGTATCTGTATCTGTATCTGTATCTGTATCTGTATCTGTATCTGTATCTGTATCTGTATCTGTATCTGTATCTGTATCTGTATCTGTATCTGTATCTGTATCTGTATCTGTATCTGTATCTGTATCTGTATCTGTATCTGTATCTGTATCTGTATCTGTATCTGTATCTGTATCTGTATCTGTATCTGTATCTGTATCTGTATCTGTATCTGTATCTGTATCTGTATCTGTATCTGTATCTGTATCTGTATCTGTATCTGTATCTGTATCTGTATCTGTATCTGTATCTGTATCTGTATCTGTATCTGTATCTGTATCTGTATCTGTATCTGTATCTGTATCTGTATCTGTATCTGTATCTGTATCTGTATCTGTATCTGTATCTGTATCTGTATCTGTATCTGTATCTGTATCTGTATCTGTATCTGTATCTGTATCTGTATCTGTATCTGTATCTGTATCTGTATCTGTATCTGTATCTGTATCTGTATCTGTATCTGTATCTGTATCTGTATCTGTATCTGTATCTGTGTCTGTATCTGTATCTGTAGCTGCAACTTTTTGTGGGGCAATAGATACATGCGATTCACGTAATTAATCACGTCGAGATCAATTAATAGTTTCCTTCTTTTCTTTTTTTTTTTTTGTATATATTTAATTTTTCTGCATTTATCTCAATACTTAATTGGTTTCTAGGTTCATTCACCTGCAAATTGGTCCGATTTGTGGCCTATTTAAGCCAATTGCTGTCTGCAGCGGCTAAAAGCGAATTTAAGATTAAATTTCTACTGACAGCTGCCAATTAGTAATTTAATTAATACATTAATTTATTAATATTATTTATTATCAATTAATACACAAAGCTAGGTGATAAATAGACAATAATAATTGAAGTGTTGTTAAAAAATGCAAAAACTTAATTATAGCTTTTATTTGTTTTTGCTGCAAAATATTAATGCGAAAAGTTTCCTCAAAAAAAAAAAACAAATTCATTTTGTCAATTGAATCAATGCGAAACAATCAGAAACATTTGAAACTGCCAATGGGGCAAGAGTCGCAAGAGACTCGACTACTCGTGCAACAATGTTTCCATTCTCTTTCATTCACGAAAATTATAAAACGAACAACTTGTTGCATGTGGCAACATCAGCATCCGCAACGAGATTTCATTTGGTTTTTGCTCTTGCTTTTGCCCATTTTCTCTTTGCCGTTTGCTCTTGTTATTTTTTGAATGAACGAATTTGCCCCCCCCCCCCCCCCCCCCTTGCCACAACAACCCCCACCCCAATCAGCATAGCCCCCCTTCCCACCCTCCCTTTGCTAGGCACTTGTGTCACATGGCATGTCATAATGCATATTCCCATGGGCCTGGCAATTTGCCAGGTTAAGAGCTAATGGAGGCCCAAACTAGTCCAAGTACAAATACACACGCACACAAGCAGAGAGGGACACAGACACACACACACACACGCACTCACACATCGGCACGCTCATGCACGCATATTCGGCACGCCAGGGGGCGCTGTTATAAATGTTTGGCTTTTGGTCAGAAATCGCGACACATGCGAGAACTAATATGCACATGCATACAAACAGACACACATACATACATACATAAGCAGACACACATACAGACAGACAGACAGACAGACAGACATATGCATCAAAACTCAACTGATGTGCTTCCCGTTTCAACTGAAGATTATTTTTTTCTTTTTTTTCTTCTTGAATTGGGTATATTCAAATTACAATAATATGATTTTTAATATTATCTACAAATAAATGAAATATTTACATTTATATTGTTTACTCTTAAATCTAAAATAAATCGAATTAATCATGTATTGTTTGTGAATTTCTTCTTTAAATCTGTCAAATTTTTAAAGTAGAAATTTTACAATTTCGTATAATAATTTTCGTATAACAATTCCATTTCGCATTCCGATAAATTCTCTGCTTTTAGAAGATTTGCCTAAAAAGAAATTGATTTACATAATTTTTTTTTTTTTAACTTCGAAACAATTTTTAATTTGTTTTACGTTTTGTTTCACAAAATAAGCCAAAACATCAAAATAACATTTAATCTTCAGTTTGAAAATGCATTTATTTGAAATCGTATTCAAAGTATTAGGAAAATGACAGGGTATCTGCTTGTCAGACATTCTTATTTTATGCTTTTTACGTTTCATATTTTTCTTATTGGATTTCATTGGTATTTCAAATATACATTTTGTATTCTATTCAGATATGCTATTCAGAATTTCTGAGAAATATTTTGCTGTTTGTGGTTTTTAATTGTTGTTGTTTTTATTCTCTGTTTTTTTTTATTGTTTTTGTTGTTGGCATTGCTTTTCCATATGTTTGCTTATCTGATGTGGATGGAACAGTTCTTAGAGTGTTCTCAACTGGCGAAACTTGATAAACGTGGAACTGGACGTGGAATCGATCGAGAGAGGGAGAGGGGGAAAGGGAGAGAGAGAGAGAGAGGCGGAGTGAGGGCAAAGGTCAGGGTTAAGCGTGAAATTATTTTCCACTGGTTCACAGACTAAGTCAAAAAATGTGAAATAAATAAAAATTAATTTAGGGCGAATATTTTGCTCACATTTTTTTCTCGTTGTTTTTATTGTTGTGCGTATACGCAATGTGTGTGTTGTTGTGTTTTTTTTTTTGTTTTTTGTTTTGTTGGTGACAATATGTGGCAGTCACCTGCCTGCAGCAAACCTGGTCACGTGTCATTTGATGTTGTTCTGTTCGTTTTGATGATGCCATTTGGCTGTTGGCCATTATCAGGGACATTGTCAGGGACGCGGCACGCAATCAGCTTGGGGATGTCCTAATTTATGTGGCGTCAACACGCAGCGCCAGAGAAAAGACCAAGTAGAATGGAAACAAGGTAAATACAATCCCAAACGCATGCCACGCGAGCAGGCAATCCCCGCAAGCGGATGTGTGCGGTTGGTTCGGGATTGCTGCGAGTGCAACAGCGGTTTTTGGGGTAACGCCTTTCAGAGGAAGCCACAAAAGCGATGACGACGACGACGACGACGA